>OY757253.1:4470386-4702407 GCA_963584085.1 Pyrausta aurata | reverse complement strand
GATATATTTTTCACACTTATTGTATTTAACTACTGAGCACACATGAACGTGCAGTAACTTATCTATAGAATCTCACGCGTTTCCAATTTATTTCAATTCAATTGTAACCTAGAAACGACAAAATGTTTCGTCCGCGGCCTTGTATGAATTGGAAATAGGCTGCGTACAAACGCACTGTTTTCCTTGTAAAGTTTGTTCAGGTGTTTTTTTTAAGTTCAAGGCCCGTTAAAGCCTTTTTGGACGGCACATTCAGCCAGTGATCACTCACTTCCATCTTTTGTTTTTTGTCTTGGAATGGTATTATTTCTGCATACATAACATTGTATGCTTGAATAGATTTGTTTGACAAAAATTTGTATTTAACGGAAACTTCTAATATTTGTTTGTATACTTACGTACATTTTGCGCTACAAACTGCTGCGCTTTTTGAGGAAAGGAATCAAATCAAATTAATTTATTGTGGAACACAGGTACATAAGGAAGGGACTAACATATTTATTTATGTTATGTACAATTGATTTATAAGCTTTTTTGGGGTTTTTGTCCCACAAAGATAATTCTCATTTTTAATATATTTTATTGAATACTTCTCTTACTTGAAATACTTATTTTCACCCGACTGCACGAATCGCACTCGCATCTATTGTAATTTATATTATGAGATAAATTAAATTATATACTTCATCGAAAAATTATAACAGTAACATCCAACAAGGCACACACACTGCGGCACGCACTGGTTGGCTGGCATGGATATTTATTCATCCTAGTGTATTTTTGTTTCTTTTTCCTCTCGTTTTAACTTTTTGTGTTATTTAGTAATTTTTTTCTTTGTTTGTAATTTATGTGTAATATTGTGTATGTGTGTTTTGGTGATGTTATGCCAATAAATACTTTTTCTTTCTTTCTTTCTCTCAAGGCTGCAATTTTATTAAATTAATGCAGGCCTATCTAAACAGTCTTTTTTAAATGAAGTAAAAGTTTTAAGATACTGCACATCATATTTTACTTTTGCACTAAGATTAGTTTATAGTAAATATATTACTTTCAAAAATAAATATTTACGGATTATAAATCTTTGTTGTAACAATGAGGCCAAGGGCACTGCAGGTAGGGCCCTAGGACCCATTCCCGCATTAGGAGATAAGCTACTTATGGGCCTTCTCAAAATTCTTTTGTTTTATTTTTAGATAAGGAGTAGAAAACAAAAGAAAGATGCAACTATTTGCAGTCGTTTCGTGGTGATTTCCCAACTATTTCGAACAGACTTGGCTTGTTTTTGAATTTTAAAGTGATTCTTATTAAGGCGATGTTAATTGCCATGTGTGCCAAAAATACACATACACAGTGTGAAGAGAGTAGGAATTTTATATTTAGAGTTAAACACAAAAGAAAAGATAAATTGTGTTTTTAAATAATTATTTATTTTATTAGTAAGAACAAGAAGTAGTAGGAAAACATTTAAACAAGTAGGAACAGATATTTTAATGGCTACTAAAACGCTCAACCAAAATAGTTTTGTGTCTTGAAAACACAAATTATTTAATTCTTTCAGGTTTGATGGTTAAAGGATTAATGAAATATTTTTTTTGGAATAACATTATTTATTTTTTATTTAACACAGACAATGTCCAATCATTTTTACTATTAGGCATATTTGTCAAAAATATTTACAAAAGTTCATAACAATAAGTTCGCTTATGTATAATAACAGATAACATAACATTCTAAAATTCCTGTTATTAAAAATGCAAATGCAATAAAAACTAAAATGAAACCATATTAACACATTGAAACAAACATTTACGTGTGACAAACATAAAACTTTAATTATTTAATCATAAGTAGGTACAAAATAACGCCACAACATTGTGTATAGTAGCTTTTTACATCTTTTTTAGATACCTACTTATGTTTAAGAAATATTGCTAGTATTCTTGCATCATTAAAACTCACTTTCATTAAACATGAATAATACTAATGACTATTTTTCAGCTGCAAAGCGAAATTCGCGTCAATATCCAGCTGGCATCGTTTTCGGCCATTCGCGATCGGAGATAGGTTAGGTCCATTCTCATTCAGAGCGAACTGTCAGAGCGTGAAACAGCCAGCCGCGGCGCCATTTTGCTCTAGTTTGAATCTAATGAATCCCGGTTTAGGCTGTGGCGTTAAATGTGGGATCCCTCAACGTATCCCAGGATAATCTTTAGTGCGACGGGTTACGGCTTATCAAGAATTTCAAATGGAAATTACGGAATGTGAACTCGCTTTAATTATCAAATGTATGAGGCGGATTATTTTGCGTTTTAAAGTTAAGTTTAGGCTGACGCTGAAAGCTTTTAATGTTTACGTATACTTTTTTTGGATCAGTGGGCGGGCATATGAAACTAGTTGCAACTTTACCTACTAGTACTTACTTATTTCAACAATTAACGCAATGATTATGCTTGGTATGATCCACTACACATCATGCATCAACTAAACGCAATTATTTACTTCAAGAAATTTCAAAGATCTTTTTCGCAAATTTTTGATTTTTTAATTCATCTTTAAGGATATAACACTGTGAGTGTTAAAAAACATTCTTAACCATAAAATGTATGCTATTAAACAATTTACCTAATATAAAGAAAATTTCCTAAGTATTTCAAGAACCAATCGCAGTAGGTATAAGAGCAACCATATTACAGACTCATCATCGCTGATTCCGAATCTCTCAAACCGCCCTAATTTCAGCCGAGTCTTGAAACAAAAACGATTCAAACAAAAACACAATAGTTATTCCTTTCAATCGATAATTGCATACAACAATAATTGCAGTAGTCAACTGTTCACTGTTGATTACAAGACTTGACGCTCAGCTGACGCAGCCAGCCTGCAATGCATCGCGAGTCGTTCAATGATTGACGGAGTAACGCTTGTGCTAAAAACTAGACAAGTAAGAGTGATATATGAGCATGGCTAGGTTCTGCACTATATTTTTTGTTGGTTGCTAAATAGAAATAAATAAATAAATATTGGATATACCAATCCAAAACATTGCGATGAACCAAAAGGAAGTACCTACCTAATGCACTTGTTTTATGGAAATCAGAAACAAATATAGGAATGTAGGAAACTATGATTTCCATATTTATAGCAAATTTACTATCTACACCAGTCTTTTATCATTTGATTAATACGAGTAATTAGGTGTAGCTTAGGTTATCTTAGCAGTTTCTGAATTCAAAAATTCCTTGGCTGCGTTAGATAACAGCATGAGCGCGAAAATAAAAAAAAGATGGGTTCTACCTTCAAAACTTTACTTTGGCTTTAACCTTTAAGGAAATTTATTTTGTATGCGGATTCCTAATAAAAACTCGTATGAACCCGTGAGCTCCCTAATTGGTAGGTGTCACTAATGACACCGCGAGTGCCGGAGTGGGTGCAAATTAATAATTATCGCGCATGGCAACACTGGAGCGTCGCCGCAATATGGCCGCCAGTATTGTTGGCGCGAATCCGTTTTAGTTTTCGATAATCAGTTTGTTGCGCGACGAATGTCCAATTAGCAAAATTTTGTGGTAATTTACCTACGTGAGAGTGGAATAAACAATTCAGCCAGGTAATATTAAGTAGGTACCTATTTTAGTACCCTATTGTCAATCATTTTACCTAACCGTAATTTAATAGATAAAAACTTAACTTGAACTGGCACAAAACAAACAAGAATTTATTTTATATTACAGTATTTTTATACGAAAAATCATACATATTACGCATTATAAATCAAAACTGTTTTTAAGAAGCACAAACCTGAGATCAATAATCAGTGGCACAAACGGAGCATTTTCTTATACCTACCTACTACTTAGTTTTAGCTCATTTTTTTTCCTGAATCGGTAAAAAATCAGTTTTTGTAACTTTATTTTTATCAACCGAATGATAAATTACAAATCTAACTCTTTAGATGATCAAACTTAATATCAAGCCACAATTTAATTCATAATCCATTGTCTAACCCAAACTAGATCCATCTCCCGTAGCCTATCTCAGGGTGATCAGAATTTGCGTTACACGTACACTAGAGGTACATACGTCACAGGGCGGAAATCACAGGCGTTGTAGATCATAATGAAAGGCAGTATTAGGACCGGCTGGACACAAACAAGACCGCACGTGAGGCCTCCCTGCCCCCAAGGAGCACCCCACGTAGCCCCACGTAACACCCTGTAGGTTCAGCCATGGTGCTACGTTGTAGCATAGGAATATTCGTGTCGAAGGTGATCTCAAGATGTTATCGTCCTATATTGATGTGTATAACATAATGAAATTCTCCTTATGGCTAGATTTTCTATTGTTTTGTTTTATTTTAATGTCCCAAAAACTTTTTTTTTTCATTATTAGACCCAACATTGCAGCAATTTATTAGTTTATTAGACTTAGTCTACTATCTTCATTGTGTAAGAAATAGTAGGTTTAAACAAAAGGTAGTATAGAAACCTGCTACTTACAAAAAAAAACTTTGTAGATTAAATTGGGGAAATTACTATACGAACCTATCTAGAAATTAAGATTTTTAAAATTTTACGACTGCTCACGAGTTATAAATATAAATAAATATGCGCCAACACACCAATCGTCTGATTAGAAATAAGAAAAATATAGAATTACTTATAACGCTTGAACTAGTACTATGTAACACCTTAAACATAATTTCTTAGTATAATGTAGCTACTAGAAATGTTAAATATACATACGTATATTATTCATTTATGAACAAGTCACTATTCATTTACCACATATACAGAAATGATTTACCAAAGTTACGGCATCAAGTGACTCTATTTCGTGTAACATGAATAATTTGCTAAACGTTAAATAAAAACAACAAACAAACTTGCATACCTAAATAAAAGAAAGTGCGTCTTTCATGACCTTTGACTTTAGTAATTAAGTCCATTGTAAAAACTTATTGGCCAGAATCACAGAACGAAGCAAGCGGCTGACAACATTTAAATTCATAGTTGGAATCAACAAATGATTAGTCATAGTTATTATAAAATGACAATGTAGTGTACAATTAAATTTTGTAGTGATATATAATGCCATTATGTTTTTCAAAATTTTGATTACAACATTGGATCATAAGATTTTGTACTAATAGCTTGTAGCAATTTTATTTTTGTGTGGTAACTGAGACATATCTCTTTTAAGAGATAGATTCATTTTGCATCTCATGTTATATGTACGCACATTAATGCCATAAATTATTATTATTTTGTCCTGGCTACCACACAAAAATAAAATTATAACATGAGATGCAAACTAAATTTATCTCTTTTAAGAGATATATTTATTTTGCATCTCATGTTATATGTACGCACATTAACGCCATAAATTATTGTGGTAATACATGTTTACATTACAATATTTATTATGTATGACTGAAATTATGAGGTCACAGTTCCAGCTATACATAGGTAGCCGTGATAAGATTTAAGTTTCTGAAACTCGCTTTACACCTAATAACTTTTTCAACTTAGAAATAATCTTCACTTTCTGAATTAGTTTACTTTCGTTGCAAATAAGCCTAAGGTTCAATTAGCAACATTATATTGAAGTTATACTTAAATTTAAATCATATTTACAAGGTTACTATCTCTAAGTTGTAACAAATATAAAATAAACCAAAATTTTAATAAAATCTTATTAAGTAACAAGTAGCTAATAAGTACATTAAATTCCTATTAGAATTGTAGCCTACTTTGAGTACAATAAGAATTTCACAAGAAGTTAACAGTGTCACTTTTAGACTTTAAATTTAGAAAATTTACTCTAATGGGTGAATAACAAAATCACAATTTCGTAACTTCCAACTTTAGGTAAACAAATACAACTTCTTGGAGCGTACCTTTGTCGTTTAGATTAGAGTAACTTTCCTAGGTTTCTTACGACACTGGCACGCACACTACGACACCGAGGCACACTTGGGAACACCGTGTAGGTGAGCGCGGTCAGCTTATGCCACGCCGAAGCGTGCAACGTGACAGCCTGCGTCACTGCGCGCGCAGGCACCAGCGCCAAGGTTTCCGCAAGGAAAACACACATTTTCCGCGACTGAACGTGCGAACGTCGCGCTCCCGATGCCCAGACTAAACGCGGTCCGTGAAAAAGCACCGCCACAACGCCGGCCGACAATGGAAAGCGGTAAAGAATCATAATAATAACAATGACAACAATGTGAGATGCTATAATAAAGAGCCGCGGCATTGTGCTAGGCTCGGCGTTCGAAGGGTCGCGGAGATCGATACTCGGATCGTCTACGGCTTTTGTGCCGCCGCGGCCGTCGCTTCACTCGTTCGCGACTCGCTAATCAACCGGCCTATTGATTACTTCGAATACCAACTCCTTTGGGTCCAGAATCTGACCTATGACTAATCACAACGAGAATGACCATTCATTCTGATTCTGATGATCGTTCAGACGATATGGATTCGCTATATGGATCAAATTGATTAATGTCTGGTCAAATTAGGCTGCCTTGAATCAGAATCTGAGTAAGATGTCTTTTTACAGTCGAAGAAAATGGTAAGTATAGCCAGTCTTTCCCTGTAGTCATTTTTCAGTTAAAAATTTGTTTTAATGTACCTAAGATACCTTACCATGATCCAATGTTTTGAACTCCAGTAACTAATGATCACCATCCTTGATGCACACATTGCACAACTGCAACACAATTGCTTCTAACAACATTACAAGAATCTTTTGATTGGTTATTAAATTTTGAAGTCATGACTTGTTGATTATGATCGGATCATAGCATTATTTCTGTAAGCTGACTTAAAGGCTGCTTATTAAAAGAAAAACCTTACGAAAATGTACAAGCATTTAATCCTTTGGTAATTGATATTCGAAATTAATGACCAGCACATTCCTAAATCACTTGTAATTACAAAACCTTGGTTGATCATGATTCTGCATTCGCATTTTCGAGACACGGCATGGATATTAAATAACTTAATCGCTATGGCATTGCTTTTGTAAAAGATGACGTCGTGACAGTATTTTGCAAGGTCCCAAGGAAAAGCGGTTAGTAAGTCCGTCCGTAAAAATGATCCGTCGTAGATTTTTGTTAGTTTACTCACTAGATCCATCATCCGACATCCGACTTTTCATTGCTATTTTCACGGGTTCGGATCGGATTCAGATCAGACGTAGTGCCGCTCTAAGGGTTAGCAGCCCTGAAATATACCAAGTGCTTTATTGTGGCTGTCAAGTGCCTTCTACTGTCATGTCACATACGGATTGCACTCGCAGTCGTTTTTGCGTTACGTAATAACCCTGGTTTAATTCCGCAAAAATAACCTCAAAATCGAAATAAAAAACAAAAGACACGCAAGTTCATGAGCGAATTTCACCTCTCGAGGTGTGAAGTGGCCGCGTCGATAAAAGTTAATTAGTCCAATCAACGAGGAGATTCGTTGTATGGAGACATCCGAATAATTCTCCCGTCGTTGAAACTTGGCACATAGTGAAAATAAGTAATACAGATTATAGATATACAATAATCCAATGATTTTTTTTACGAGAAGTTAGGTATTTATACCTAAACATGGAAATCGTTTATAACTCTCTGTGAAAAAATTCTCAGTCTGAAATTGTTCGTGTATACGTATGTATGTTTATGTTAGAATAGGTAAGAATAAGAATCCAATATTTTTTCGATTTCCGAGATACTCAAAATTAAACTTTTTGCATTTTGCTCTATAACTTCTACCGAAAAAATTCTCTGCTCATTTTTGTTTTTTAATATGGTTTTATTTACGTATATAAGTAGCTTTAATAAGTTATCCAAAACATTTTTCGTTACAATACTACAATTCTTATTATTATTTAATTATGGCTCGTGAATATTTGCTCAGGCAAATTCAATGCGTTTCTTAGTTAGGGGTCGCTCTATCGCAGTAGATTTTTCAATAATCCAATTAAAATTCCACTAAATACCAAGTTTTTAAAATATCAATAACGGGAAATAGTGAATATTACCGCCACTTAGAACCGACCGGGCGCGCGGCAGTGCAGTGGTGCGTGTGCTCATATCTAAAACGTACTGCAGTCAGTCTATCTGTATAAAAAAATGATGCAAGTGTTTGTAGGTAATGGCTGTCACCCGCGATAGCCCAGCAGCTAACTTAGGTGGTCTTGGAACTTGGGCACACGGGTTCTAATCCCAGTGCATCACATCGTATGTTATTTATTTGTATGTATGTTCTTATGAGTTCTTTTTACTTTTTTTTAAACAAAATATTGTGTTTTTGCAGTGATTATTTGCCAGTCGAATTCCGTCCTTATGTGTTAGGACGTAAGGCTTATTTTGGCGGACGACTGACAGCGGAGTCTGGAACGCGGCGTGTGTTTATTGTGATTTCTGTTGGGCGAAAGTAGTTCTTATTTTCATAAGCGGAAGGCTTGTAGTCGGCTGTGATGGATGATTGAGGATTCTAGAATGCCGTCTATTGTATTTCGGCGCCCGCGCACTCCATAGCTATCGTATTATATTCTTTATTGCACTTAAAATATGTACAGAAAATACAAGAAGTCATAATGTGAACAAAGGTGGGCTTATCCCTAAAAGAGATCTCTTCCAGCCAACCCATAGGTGTTGGAAATGAAATAGTTGCGGTTATCGGCAGTGCTAGATTAATAATACGGAAAAAAAATGTAATTTATTTATATTTTTTTCGTATAACTATAGTATACTATTATTAAATTATTGTGACGGTATTTAGCGCGCGGTCCTTAAAAGTCATTCTGTACAAAGAAAGACATTTCAGTTTTCGTTCATCTCAGTTACCTACTTGACCAATCAGAGGACAACGACTCAACGCAATATAATAATTACGTAAAGAGTTTAACGAGAAATGAAATGAAAAGATGGACCAAGAAATAAGTAAACGACTATGGAAAAGCAAAAGGCTTAAGCGACACTTTGACAGATATTGGTCTTAAATGGTCAACACTCGGTAAAAAATAAGCTATTTATCATGTGTGAGTGACGTCAAACGTCACGTGACATCACACGCACGCGCAGTGTCGGATTACACTTACGTAAACACACATAACTTCTTGGAAGGACAACCGATTACAATTCTGTAAAGAGTGTTTTGTGACTGAATGTTATGCCTATACTTGTGTCAAAACAAATTAAATTTTAATGCGGGTAGTTATTTTATAATGGGCCATAATAAAATAACTACCCGCCCATAACGACAACATTAGTTGTATTCAGCAAGATTTTCTGCGTCGTTTGAGCTGGGTTTGGTGTAAATCAGGATTGTTGTAAAATATGTTCATAGAATTTATCGGAGCATATTGAATGAAAGAAAAGTAATTTATTTGGTACACTACAAAAGTACAAAAATAAACAATACAAAAAAAAAAATTAAAACATTTATAGGTAGTGAAACCAAATAGGTTTCCACTCAGCTTTATTGCCATGGATAGCCATGACGCTGGTTTTCAGTCGATACCATTGAGGTTTAGATGTCACCACCAAACCATATTTAAATTAAAACAAAGGAAAACTTTTAAAAATCCGAAAATGAAATGCTATGCTTACATACTAGGTATTATTTAATAACAAATCAGTCTTAAAAACAATAGAAACGCGCGCGTGTGTGTGTATCTGTGTGTGTGTGTTTGTGAAACGGCTGTTTAATTATTGACCTTTTGGCTCTCGATTAGAAAAACTCTGAGACGGTGTTTATAGGAAACTAAAGAATTTGAATTTCTAATCGGTGGTGAAAAGTTGTTCCAGCATTTCGTGGCAGCATAACGAAAACTGCCACGAAAAGCAGCCGTTTTGTGTTGTGGGCACATTAATCGGGATGCAATTCTTGTGGTAGTCTAGAAAATTCTAATTTGTCGTAGGCGGGTTTCTTGTTTTTTATGATTCCAAAAAGCAGCGTCGCAAAGTGTAGGGTGTATCTAGCTGACATGTTAAATTATTGCGGTTTAAGAACGGAGTTATATGTGAACGTCGGGGAACAGAGAAGCAATAAAGAGCACAAGCAAGAATGAATGAATGACTTTCTTTATATCGGACAATGGCATTCATAATAATAAATAAACAATTAAAATTACAAATAATGAATATCAATTAAAAATTACATTTGATAAAATTAAATTAACTCGTCAAGTATGTGTGAACGAGACACAATAGAAATTCCATTATTATGCGACTCCCGAGAGTCGTTTGATACCTGACTGATTAAAAGCACGATTTTTCTTCTATTAAAATCTAGGTAGAACGTACAGTCGCCAGCACATCAGGTTACCCACTTTTGTTGCAAACTAGCCCTTATTACAACTGCATAAGATACCGCAGTGTTTACCTTGACGTGCTGTTGTCCGTACATTAACGATCTGATTAATGAAAAATATGACTGCCCCATTACCTATAGATTCAATGGAAATCAAAATACTGTTGGTTCCTCCGCCGCAATCTGCATAAGCAAGAAGCCTTTGTACTTTAGGCGTTGCAGAAACAGCATTCTAAGGGCTTTATTGAATGTCACTTTTAGCGCCTTTTGCGTATAGCTGACCCAAAGGGAGCCCGAGTAGAGCAACTGGCAGTGTTTGAGGTTAAGACCTCCGTAAGTGTTTTTGACATTTAGAATAGATTTGAAATTCTTTTAGAGAAGAAGAAATGACAGAAAAACATACATAGTCAGATTGATTCCCGATTTCCGATTAGTTATCTGTTTACATTGTTTCTTAATAAAGTGAATATTTAATCAGTACCTACCTATTTTTAATACAAAATTATTTAATCTGCAAGTAAGAACAGGCAGTATGCTTTAAGGAGAGTTAACTTAACTTCATTACTACATCGAGCAAACCTCCGGGCCAGCATATTACTCCGGAATGCCAAGGCGTATTTAAAAAAATATAGAATAAGCGACACTAAAAGTCTACTAATTAAATTAATAATAAATATTGTTGGTTTTCTAATTTTTTTGTTGTATTTATAATTAAATTTATTTTATATCTGGTTGAAGTGATTAAACTAGACTGGTTGCACCCGCAATCAATTTAAAACGAATAAATCATTGTTTATGTTTGTTTAGTTTACAGTTCTCATATATTATTTACTTTGTTACTTAAACACCTCACAAAATATTAAAGTAAACAAATTAAACGTAACACAATGAACTGATTTTTGCGTTTTTTGTCTATAATCTGGCAAAGGTTGGGTGGGGCATATTTGTTGCACCCACGACAGCAGTTTGAATTTTCCTCTTGGCTATTGAAATTATGTTTTAAAATCCTTGTTAACTAATAATATATAGAAAACATGTAAAATGTAGTCTGTCATAGATTTATTTCATTAAATCAGTTTTTTAGCTTTATTCACCGCTAAAAATTACCATAACTCAAAGTCTGAATCAAAAGTTCCATTTGTACAATTTTATGGGATATCGATATCTGAATAGTCTATTTATTTTTCAGCTCAGGGTGATTCCATTTTCGCGGGTGCACCATTTAGAGGAATGTTATAATTTCGTGTAGTGAAATAAAAAACTTATTCAATGAAATTAGTCTATGAAAGACTACATTTTATATGTTCTCTATATATTAGTTAACAAGAAATTTAAAATAAAATTTCAATTGCCAAGAGGAAAATTCAAACTGCTATCGCGGGTGCAACAAATATGACCGAACCTTTGGCCGATTATAGACAAAAATTGTGTTACGTTTAACACGTTCGCTGCAATATAAGGCTTAAAAACCCGATGCATGTACTCCCACTCTGTGCGGAAGCAAGAAACAGTAAACTTCCCCTGGTGCGGTGGCTGTGTAAGGAACATTTCTGTACGATTAAAAGAGACAAGTATAGGTTTGAGTTTACTATCTTAAGAGCTACTCAAAAAAGCAAGAAAATGGTGCTAAGGCCTTTTGGCCTGATACCGCACTAAATGATTTTTTTCTCAATTCCTTGCGGGTAACGGGCCGAAACGCCCGTCATAGAATACAAGGTCATTTCATCCCTTCCCGCACTGTTATAGGTAATTGAATTGTTTACTCAATTTTATTATAGCGGGAACGGACGTAAATACAATAATGCATTATTCGAGTGTTTGTTTACGTTTTTACATGGTTTTGTCGAAGTTTGATTGTTTAATATTTCTCGGCCAAGATGTATGATGTAGAAATATGTTAAAAGTGAATGTTCTGATACAGACAAATCAAAGTGGAGAAAGGTGTTTGTGTAAAATATTTTAAGAATCTTTTTTTCTGTGTAGTATGTAAGAACTGCCTCGGTGGCGCAGCAGTAAGAGGGTCGCATTTTTAAGCGACGGCTGCGCCAGAGGTCCCGGGTTCGATTCCCAGGTCGGGCCAAAAATATGTACCTGGGTTTTTCAGTTCAGAAAATCTCAGGGAAGCCCGGAGTTTGGAAGTTGGCGGTTTTTCACCCCCGTGCCTCGGAAAGCACGTAAAGCCGTTGGTCCTGCGCCTGATCTCTCTCCGGTTGTGTCAGATTGCTGGCCCATCGGGCTATGAGAATGAAAGGAATAGAGTATAATATGTCCCGCGCAGTCGGATAGTCGTTGTGACTGGCCACCGTAGTCGAAATCGGCTAGGGGGACTATTATTATTATGTAAAAAATTATAATTACTGCGTTGTATGCTTTTATTAAAAAACTTATCTCTTTGTTTTTTAAATAAATTACACTAAAAATATTATTTCGATAACTTATACTTATTTCCCAACACAAAACTTATTGAAATAAACCAATAATTCGGTGCGGTTTCGGGTTATAAGAAATTATCGCGGGTGCAACCAGTCTAGTTTAATCACTTGAACCAAATATAAAATAAATTTAATTATAAATACAACAAGAAAATTAGAAAACCAACAATATTTATTATTAATTAGTAGACTTTTAGTGTCGCTTATTCAATTTTTTTTAAATACGCCTTGGTATTCCGGAGTAATATGCTGGCCCGGAGGTTTGCTCGATGTAGTAATGAAGTTAAGTTAATTCTCCTTAAAGCATACTGCTTGTTCTTACTTGCAGATTAAATAATTTTGTATTAAAAATAGGTAGGTACTGATTAAATATTCACTTTATTAAGAAACAATGTAAACAGATAACTAATCGGAAATCGGGAATCAATCAGACTATGTATGTTTTTCTTTCATTTCTTCTTCTCTAAAAGAATTTCAAAAATATTCTAAATGTCAAAAACACATACGGAGGTCTTAACCTCAAACACTGCCAGTTGCTCTACTCGGGCTCCCTTTGGGTCAGCTATACGCAAAAGGCGCTAAAAGTGACATTTAATAAAGCCCTTAGAATGCTGTTTCTGCAACGCCTAAAGTACAAAGGCTTCTTGCTTATGCAGATTGCGGCGGAGGAACCAACAGTATTTTGATTTCCATTGAATCTATAGGTAATGGGGCAGTCATATTTTTCATTAATCAGATCGTTAATGTACGTTCTACCTAGATTTTAAGAAAAATCGTGCTTTTAATTTAATTTTATCAAATGTAATTTTTAATTGATATTCCTATGAACATATTTTACAACAATCCTGATTTACACCAAACCCAGCTCAAACAACGCAGAAAATTTTGCTGATTACAACTCAGTTAAGACCAATATCTGTCATAGTGTCGCTTAAGCCTTTTATTTTTCCATAGTCGTTTACTTATTTCTTGGTCCATGTTTTCATTTCATTTCTCGTTAAACTCTTTACGTAATAATTATATTGCGTTGAGTCGTTGTCCTCTGATTGGTCAAGTAGGTAACTGAGATGAACGAAAACTGAAATTTCTTTCTTTGTACAGAATGACTTTTAAGGACCGCGCGCTAAATACCGTCACAATAATTGAATAATAGTATACTACAGTTATACGATAGCTATGGAGTGCGCGGGCGCCGAAATACAATAGACGGCATTCTAGAATCCTCAATCATCCATCACAGCCGACTACAAGCCTTCCGCTTATGAAAATAAGAACTACTTTCGCCCAACAGAAATCACAATAAACACACGCCGCGTTCCAGACTCCGCTGTCAGTCGTCCGCCAAAATAAGCCTTACGTCCTAACACATAAGGACGGAATTCGACTGGCAAATAATCACTGCAAAAACACAATATTTTGTTTAAAAAAAAGTAAAAAGAACTCATAAGAACATACATACAAATAAATAACATACGATGTGATGCACTGGGATTAGAACCCGTGTGCCCAAGTTCCAAGACCACCTAAGTTAGCTGCTGGGCTATCGCGGGTGACAGCCATTACCTACAAACACTTGCATCATTTTTTTATACAGATAGACTGACTGCAGTACGTTTTAGATATGAGCACACGCACCACTGCACTGCCGCGCGCCCGGTCGGTTCTAAGTGGCGGTAATATTCACTATTTCCCGTTATTGATATTTTAAAAACTTGGTATTTAGTGGAATTTTAATTGGATTATTGAAAAATCTACTGCGATAGAGCGACCCCTAACTAAGAAACGCATTGAATTTGCCTGAGCAAATATTCACGAGCCATAATTAAATAATAATAAGAATTGTAGTATTGTAACGAAAAATGTTTTGGATAACTTATTAAAGCTACTTATATACGTAAATAAAACCATATTAAAAAACAAAAATGAGCAGAGAATTTTTTCGGTAGAAGTTATAGAGCAAAATGCAAAAAGTTTAATTTTGAGTATCTCGGAAATCGAAAAAATATTGGATTCTTATTCTTACCTATTCTAACATAAACATACATACGTATACACGAACAATTTCAGACTGAGAATTTTTTCACAGAGAGTTATAAACGATTTCCATGTTTAGGTATAAATACCTAACTTCTCGTAAAAAAAATCATTGGATTATTGTATATCTATAATCTGTATTACTTATTTTCACTATGTGCCAAGTTTCAACGACGGGAGAATTATTCGGGTCACAAAAGCTTCGTTGATTGGACTAAATGTAATAATCCGTCGATCGGCGTTATCATTAGCCCGATCGCGCGCCTCCCGCGGGCGCGCAGATTGCCTTGCGTGTGCGCAATGTTTTAGTGTGGATAATACTGGACGTCCGTTTCTAGGGAGGTTCACTAATGACTTTATAAAGCAACCTTACTATTAGCTGGAGACAAAAATGTGTAATTTTTTTAAGGTTAAGTTTACAAAAAGCCTCTTATAAAAATGAAATGGACAATTAGTTCTTCTTACACAGATAATAGTGCATGCCTGCTTTTAAAATAGAGTTTTAATGTGTATTGATTTATCCGCTCCTTTACCACTAAAATTGCATTTCCTTTTAAGTTTCAAATGGCATGCAGAGTACAGAAACTCAATCAGTAAATAAGTAGAGATTCCTTTTATTTAAAAGTCTTCCATTGCTAGTCATATTCTCGTAAGTAAAAAGCTCTTAATCGCTCAGATACAATCAAGATCACTATTTAATGTTACAGTAATCGATCTTGCAGTGCCCACATCTAGTCGTTCCGGGATCAGTTTTCAGGATACCATTTAGGCAATTTTAAACATTAGACCAGACATTTATTTGCTTTTTTTTAAAACAAAGGACATGTCCACACAAATCCAACACACATGGACCTGTAATTGGTCGGCGCGAGCGCAGAGAGAGCACCCCGCGGCGCCAACGCCCGCCGCGCGCGCCACAATTAAGCACCTACGAGTATCGCAACACTAATCCAATTATGTAACTGCACCTAGCGTTTGTCTTCGCCGATAATTGACTGATAGGTAATTTAATGAGCAATCTGTTCGTTGGAATTTTATGAGGCGATGGAATGTCTTTTGAAATGTGAAATGTAAACATTTAGTGGCTGAAACATTTTAGGATGAGCAGGATTGTTACGTGAACACACTACAAAGCTCACGTGGCATTAACAATTAAAATGGGTACGCTTATTGCACGTTAAATGATCGATCGCTTGAAGTACACTTCGCATATCGTAGTAAATAAGTAGTGTAGGATGAATACGGGTTTACATATTTAGAAGAGTAAAACTAAAAAAAAAACAGCCCTTTATTTGTTCTTAATCTGAGATAGCCCAGGAGGACAGAAGGTTGCGGAGAGTAATATAATGGAAAGCAATAAAAAGTTTCATAAGTACTTACTTACCCATAACTATTTCTTATTTTGTATGATTAACTCATAATATGGAATTGGACGAAAATAACAATATCGAACGTAGTTACGAAGATTTTTTACGCAATGCAAGTAACACATGGATGGACATAGTTGACAGATTTACGGTTTCGTCATAAGCATCGGGCAATGAGAAGCATTTATTAGCAACGTGTAGCAATCGAAGCCGATGTTAACTTCGATGATTAAGCGTACAACGTCAATTGTCCGCTTGAAACGGTGCAGCAGGGTAAAGGTTTATGCACAAAGGTTTTGTATTGAATTAAATTGCTTAATAGGTGTACTTAGACTACTTGTTTTATTTTATTTGAAATGGGTCCGCTCTTTTCTCCAAACTAGATCAAACGTGGCATAGACAGATACGACGATGGGCGAGCTCACCTAGAAAAAGCCTGTTCACTGACTGACTTGACTTTAAAAAAAATAGGTTTAATCATAGTCACAGTCATAATCCATTGGAAACCCTGACAAATATTTTTTGCCATAATGGCATATTTATGGTAGAGCTCAGAGTCACCATTGCGTAATGAAATTCCCATATTCTGAGTGGCATACAGACAGTAGCTAGTACACAGTACAGACAGTAGACAGTAGTATAACAGTTGTTTATTGAGGAAATCAACAGCACATACATTGCTATAACTTACGTCTAGTTTAATACATTGGGTATGGCCAATTACAGATTTCCCTATAACTAATCAGTAAGTAAGTTCTAAAATAATAACAGTTAACTATCTTAAAAGTGACTAATTAACAATTGAACAGTTAACACAATATTTAATTCTTTAACATTTCAACAGTTCCTATATATTGATAACTAGCTTTTGCCCGCGACTTCGTTCGCGTGGACTTCAGGTTCGTCCCGTCTAGTAGCGCAAAAAATGTGTTTTTTTACGACTTCACATTAGAAGCCTCAAAAATTGTAGCATATATGTTATTCTGATGTATAAGCTATATTGTAGTAAAGTTTCATTCAAATCCATTCAGTAGTTTTTACGTGAAAGAGTAACAAACATCCATACATCCATACATCCATACATCCATACTTACAAACTTTCGCCTTTATAATAGTAGTAGGATTGAAGAAAAAACACGATTTAAGTTAATTCTCAAATATGGTTTATACCTAAGACCTCATTTAGATGTATCGTAAATACATAGATCTACAGCCTAAAATATTTTTTATAGACAACCAATAGGAAGTTTAGCTCTCTGTGAAATGTGCCTTATGATACCAAATTCCAACAATAGCTTAGACAGATAAGTACAAATACGTGAGGAACGTGTTAATGATACCGCAGACAAAATTTCAAGCGCAACCGTTAATTTGGACGCCATTTTTAATTAAACACGATGACTAAGTGCCGGGATCCATCACGGCCGGCTCGATCTATTAATAATTATTATTTTGATCGATCACGCTTCGTCTTATTTCATTAAGGATCCGATGTTAAATTTCTTATCTGTCGAATTCATTAATTTACGCCTCTAAAAATAACCTGTGCAAAGGTTCTAATCTAATTTGTTTATTAATATGGAAAAAAGCTGCTTTTTTATCGGCACAAGTATGTAAGTTATTCATGGATTTGCTTACACGTGTATTTATATGGGAAATGAACAACTTGATGAGGCAACTTTGATTCGGTTAAAAAGTGTCCACTACCAAGAATTGGCATGAACGAAACCAAAACAACTCAAGCAAGTGCGCAGGTACCATATTCTCAGATTACTGAACACGAGATTTTGATATTTCCACCGAAATAAGTGTTGCGTTTATCCCTCAACGAGTAATTCGTTCCCTGGCCTTTAAGGGAACATTATCCTCACGGCCGAACGGCTTTTCCCAGAAATCAATAATCCTAAGCTTTTTTAGGGATATACCTTGAGAAACAAATATGGTTCTATTCTGCTCTATGCAAAATCAAAGGCGCCGCGGATTAGCTTTTTTCGGTGTAAAATTCGAAACGATTTCGATAATCGAGAGATTTGGTGGGTTCGGATATTTTGGAGACGAACAATGGGTTTCCGGCGACCACTCTCGTTTGCGTGGATAATCATAGATCAAGGTTTTCTCGGGAAGGGAGTAATCCCCTCTCATCCTAGATATTTGAAACTAAAGTGCTAGTTGTTGAAAGATGTATCCCCTATTTGTTTGTCTGGTGAGTGGTAGAACAAAAGTTTCTCGTCGACATCGCCACTAAGTCTGGGATAGTTTTCATCAGACTTGGTGTCGACATTTGCGAATGTTCCTTTATTAAATGGGCTATCATTATGGACTTCTTTGAGTTGCTTAATAAATTACAACTATAATTTAGGTATTCTGTATCTACATCATTTATATCGTAATTTTTTAATCAATATTTGGGGATTGAGTGCGGTATGTCACAGAGCTTTTTAAAATGAGTATTCGGATCTTGACGCTAAAGTGTCAGATATTAACCTCACTCAGATGGCTATCGCGGCATCGCTCGGCATATTTCACGTTCCGAAGTAAAACAGAAAAACAAATGAAGAGGTAAACTCGTCTTCGGCCAGTCGATAACGCATCGTCACTGCGATACGATCGATCGGGTTGGTATCACACGGCGATCGCACCGAACCTGCTGACCTCATGTATGCGTATCGAACGATGATGCCAGAATATGAGTTCCAATTTCAAATTATTGTATTTCAATAGTAAAAACGCTTCCCATTTTCAAAATATAAGTTCCTCGTATAATCACACACTTTTCTTAAAGTAACTATTTGAATATTTTGACAGTATGTTGTCTAGCTAGCGCATAATTACGCAGATTATTTTCAAATGAAACGTTGGTTTGTTTAGATACTGCAACTGACATGCAAACCTTTTTTATAAACCGATATATCCTGATATCACCATACCTTACATAGTCCATGACCATAGTCCAACTAACTGAGGCAATTTATGAATTGATCACGACAACATTCAACGTATGGCTGATATTTATACCACCTGACTTAGTAATCCGATGAGCTGCAATCTAAATTAGATTAGAATCTATTATTATTATTAATGAAAAGAAAAAATAGAAGCAACATAAATCATAACTTGTTCATCAAGTTTCGACAACTCATGCCGGCCAAGTATTCCAAATATGTGGCGCGATGTTATCTAACGATGCTACCTGCAAAGTTTTTTTTGGTAATGTTGGTAATTTATGGGAACCCGTGAGACGTGAATGAAATCGCACTAGTTCAGTTTAAATGTGCAAAAAAACATTGTTTTTGTGAAGATGCACCTCTCTCTTCTTATGTATCTGACCAATCGTATTATTTACTTAAAATACGCAATTAGAATTATGCTATAATATATACGCTAAAATTATGATTTAGTCATTCATTATGATCGCAATGTTCTTTTCGTCGCTAGGTGGGTAGTTTTATGTTGTCAGTTGTGCAATATTATCTTTTTTTTGCAACGATGAGGTTAGAGCATTGTGTAATTCTCGTAAAGTTTTAAATTTAAAAAATAGGTATTAGACCAAGAATTTAAAATAAAGTTCTCATCATATTACTATAAATCAGCAATACATTGCCGTAATTTTCAGTAAAATTTCCAAAATCTCAGCAAGATCTGAATTTGAGATACATGTACTAAGTACATATTATGCTTACCTATATTACAGCTAAAACCCAAAAACTATTAAATACCCTTCTAAATCAAAGTGACAGGTAAGCAAATAGAACAAAACGCGCTCTCTTTCTAGGAATCCCGAAAGTCCTTGATCATAAATCACGGCGCTCTTGACAAATGGATTCTACGACTTTTTTCCCGCCACTCATTTATTAATAGGCCAGGGAATGTTTCGGAAAACCAATAAAATGCGCCCCGTCATATACCTGTCCGTCGCTAGACTGCGTGGCTTTGTTCCTTCGCCCGAGTTTTTTTTTTCAACTTTTTTCACCGCCTCTATTGCTGGCCAGTACTTGCTTATTAACTGTATATTATGTTCGAACTTCAAATTTGAATTTACTTTACTAATTTAAAGCGTTATTAGGCAAATTCACGTGGCCTTTGTGAAAGAGGTGGGGCGTGACCGTTCTAATAATATCAAATGAGGAGCGATTACGAACTAAAATGTTACACACACATACAAGTTGGGTGTCTCAAGTTGTTCAAAATGAGGGGGTATGGTTGAGTATAACTTACCTTTATTAAGAGAAATTCAGTTGAGAGGTTAACAGTAGTATTACACGTATATTCGTTGATGTAGCGTTTAGCATAAGTAAGCAAGTATATAATAAGTTCACTGGTCACTACCCAAAGGTCCCGGGTTTGAGGCCCAGGTCAGCTGAATTTTTTTTCTGGGTTTTTCAGAAACAGCTCGGAGTCAGGAATTTGGTGGTTATGACAACGGAAAGCACGTTAAACCTAATAATAACGTAAAGGAAAAGAGAGTGCGCTTCTATAATAGGCACAACATACTGTTTACTATAAACATGACATAATAACATATGTCCCGTGCCAATGGGCAATCTCATTTGAAATTGACCGCCGTGGTCGGATACTATCTGGAGGACGTTTATTTTTATTAGTAGTCATGTCTTTCAAGTAAACTTAGTATGTAAATTTACTGAAAAAAGTAAACAAACCAAATAGTAAGTAATTTATCTCTATCTAGCGATAGAACTATCTATTTACTATGACATTCTAGTTTTTTCAGAGCTAACAGTAAGTAATTTTGATCAGCAGTACCTAGACTTCCTGATTTTCATAAAATACGTCTAATTTAAGACTCGTCTTATCTCACAAAAGACAGATAGTATCTTATAGACGTAGTGTATGATGTGGGTGGGTGACATCTTACATTCATGTTGGGAAATCATACGTAGGCAATGATAATATTAATATTTACGACTTTCACACGGACCCATAACCCAAAAAATATATCAATAGCCCTTTGTACAGCATTTCACTTGTCAGATGAAGTCGAAATGAAGTCAATTTCGCAATGCACCCGTTCCGCGTCTAACCTATTTTTGTGAATGGACATTTTTTTGGCGTACACGAAATCATAACCAAATTGGAGCTTTATTGCGTCGTGATAGAATTTAAATTGTTTATGTTGATGTTAGTACAAAGGGTCCTTCAAGATATTTCGTGTGAAAGAAGAGCTGGTCTAAAGGACCGAACCAAAAATAATTGTCATTTCCTGCGGCGGACGAGACACACCGGCGCGTATTGTTCTCATCGCGTCATGTATGAAATTCGCATTTTAGGGATCCGTGGCCAATTGGCAAAAAATGCAAACCTTTCGCGGATTGCATCTACTATGCACCCATAAAAAATTTTAATGCCATATTTTTTAAACGGAGTAGGTAATTGTCACTGATCACATGAAAAGCTAGTAAAGAATGCTTTAAGCTTTAAGACTGCCATTTGTACTTTCTTTTGTCTATGCAATAAAGAATAAAATAAATAAATCAATTTATTTTAGTAATTTAAATTCTGATAAGTCCTTAACAATCCTTTTCATATATTGAACGTATGTAGTTAACTTTTTTGCTCTGTTATCAGAAAAAATAAAATAAGTGAATAAAAACAATAAGTGAAGCGATCCTCCTTTCTAGGTTTGGAGGTTATGTAAGCTTACAAGTCATATCAAACACGATTATTTAGTCTTTATTTTACTAACTAGTTCAAGTGATGTGTTAAAACAAGGGTTCTGTATCTTGAAATCCGAAATATGCTGTACAACTTCTCGACACACGCGTCGATTATGTAAATTTTTGCAGTAATTTCCCATCATTACTTCTTGTACGACAGCACATGACAAGGATAGACACGTGTATTGTTCCGCTCACTTTCACGAGAGTTTGCCGACGATGCCTGAAGGCGGTCTACAAGTGTACACCGAGTATCATAACAACTTTTAGCTTTGAGATGACAGGAATGTAAGATCTCTACTATTACATTAAAAAAGTAAAGTTAGCCTGTAAGCATCCCACTGCGGGGCAAAGGCCTTCTACTACATTATTTAATAATAATTGTCATTCATTATAAAAATAATATTGTGTATTATTCTAAGCACACCTTTTTTTTGCGTTTGAAACTTTAGATTTAATCTAAAAATTACTTAAAATACTAAAGTTTCACCTTTATTATGTTTATTTATTATGTATGTATGTGTATGTAAAATTAGGTACTTAGGTACCTAAGTAGCTATTTTTTTCGTATTTAGCACACTCTATCAACATGGAAAACTAATAAATCAAGAGAAAAACATGAATACAATATTATAATATTCCACTTACAATAATGAATTCTAATTAGAATTGCACCATACCTATAATATTAATTTACCATAGGCCACATCAAAGGGGAGCGAACGGCGGTACAAGTGACACCACATCGATACATCTGAAACCGACACTCACTAATAATACCGATGTCACTTGTCAAATGTACGAGTCCTGTAATCACGGAGCAAATGAGAAGTTTGGGTCACCGCAATATGTAGGAGATAGTGTTGGGATACAGCGTTCCATTGAAACATGGATAGATGTGTCTCTTAGCTACTGAAGCCTGTGGTAACCTTTTTATATTGCAATTTAACTTATACTCTCTCCCACATCTGTGTTTCCATCGGTCTATAACGCTGTTATTTAAAAAAAAAGAGTAAACAGGCTTCTTCTGGGTGAGCCCACTTCATCTTCGTCCCTGTCTTTGCCTTTGGTATAGTCTAGAGACAAGAGCAAACCCATATCATATAAAAAAAATGTGGATAATCTAGGACTGCGTATTTAGAGTACTAAATTGTAGCAAAAAATCGTAGCAGTGCTGCTACGTCGTAGCTAGCGTAACGTACACAGACACTTTCACATCATTTTATGTTAATTGGTTGACTATAAGATGGACTAAAATATGCTTAGTTGTATTAATGTAAGAAAATACCTATTGATTTGTAGCCGATTTAAAAAAAGACGGTTTTACTATTACGTTACAATCAGCATGCACGCACGTACAGTCAAATCTATCGATATTTCCTTGACTTCAACAGTATTTGCCAGCACTTTTCGCTGCGCAAAGTTATTTTTCGCCCAGTTCAGTGCATTGTGAGTCTTATTGGTAAGTGTTTATTGGTGTTTTTGAAGTGTCCATGTGCACTGGAGATCGGCCAAGTGGAGGGCAAGTTTGAGAGGGCGAGTTGCTAATGGCTGCAGGTAACGTGAGACAAAGTGCATCGTGACGCGACCTCCTTGTGAAGGCTAATGGTCCTGCTAAAGTGTCACTGGTAATGTATGACATATCCGCCAGATGAGTAAGTTTAAAGTAAGTAATAATAAGCGTGTAAACACAATATCTGAATACTATTTTTCTTAAATAAAAGTTATGTTACGACTTCTTGTATGTACGAACTATTTTAGAATTTTGGCCTTGATGGTGTCGACAGGTACAGGGCCTCAGTTTCGCTAATTGAGTCGTCACTGAGTTGTACTACGAGGGTACAATTGATATACCTCGCTATTCTGACAGCGCAGCGGCGTGTCACCTTTCAATGCTGCTGACTAAGCACACGATGTGTTACAATATGTAGTCCATCACATCTCGAACAGTAGATGCCGAAAATACGCGAATTGACGCCCAGACCGAATGACCCTAACAAAAACATAGAACATCTACCACTGAATTTATACGTGATCAATACGAAAGGTAAAAGCTTTTCCTGAAAACAAAAAAATACTTTGGGTCAGAGCTTTTAGGTATTCGAATCAGATTTAAGTATGCTTATCATGTTCCATATTTAAATCAAATATAATTTGATTTGAATTTGATGAACATTTAAAGTTCTGACCCAAAGTTTTATTTAATAAAAGCGTTAAATTTTTTGATTTGGTCACGTATAATATAGTAAGTGTTAGATGTTTAATGTTTTTGTCTTAGCGTCATTCAGTCTGTATTGTTATACGTAATGCTTTTAATCATATAAAATTTCAATTCATCCCCATAAATCTTCCGTGTAAATCTATTTTAAAAATAGTTTCTAAAGGGGACTTTCTTCGCGCTAGTTGGAGATATTTTTTCCCTCGTAACCCGACGCCCGGCAGGACACCTGTGTAATCCTTTCATCGCACATAATATGCCCTTAATTCCCTTGATAAGGCATGACATCTAACGCCTTTGTGCCCGGACCTCTTTACGTCAATTAACGCTGTCTTTTGTCTTTTGACGGAAGATGACACACTTTTTATCGGCGCGGGAGTCACTGTTGTGAATGCAACATGATTTAGTGTGATACGAGGTATTGTCTTCGGGATTTAGTGGAAACGGGATGTCAAGACGGTGCAGCGGTTTTGTAAAAAACTTATTAGTGTTTGTGAATGGATTTGAAAGTTTTTATGTGCCCCCGCGGTTTCGGTCGGGGTGGTATATGTGATACAATCTTAGATAGATTCCAAGAGGGATGCGGCACGAATATTTTAATTATTTCGTGTGCGTGCACTGTTAAGTAATATGTTTTTCTTTTCATAAAACTTAGTGACTTACGTATATAATAAAGAATCAATACATCAGAAGTTGCAAGCCAGCACAACCTGGTTTCGAAAAGCACAAGACAGAGCGGCGTGGAGGAAGTTTGGAGAGGCATATGCCCTGCAGTGGGCAAACACGTGCTAAAGAAGAAGAAGAAAAGACATCAGAAGTTGTGGTTCCTCTTCCTCTGGTAGTTATTTTAGTGCGTTATTCATAACTACCTAAGAATTTATCCAGCGGCGCACTACAATCCAGGTATTTGCAAATCGTCATCTTAAGTAGGTACTCAATAATACATTTAACTACTATTACTTGCGTATGGAACTCACACCACGAATTTTGCGCCATGTATTGACGCCACTTGGCATCAAAGCATACAAACGGTTTCAAATTTGACATGAAAAGGAAATCATCATGTTCATCGAGTTTCGACACATTTTTGATCGCCATAGCTTCTCTATACGTAGTAAGAACAAGTCACTGCTACAACCTACCCCTGGCTATGACTGAGACCGGTGTTATTATTCCCGGGATCAAAGCGAGTGACATCACATCCGCGAGGCGATTGTTTGATGCGCGAGTAATGAAGTGTGCTCCGGGTGTCAAGATATGCCACTGATGACTTCTTAATGCCACTTTGCGACAACAAACGTATTTCCTTTAAATTTGTAAGGCACAAGTATAATACGTTAGATCCCTATTAAAATCTAGATTCTTACTTGAGGTTGGCCTACACGATTAACAAGAAGAATTTCTCATCACTCTATCGTTCCTTTTATTTGGTAGCCCCATATTAGCTCTTAGCCCATCATAACATATGACTATCACTGAGAAAAAATAAGACATCATGTTTGATATTATGATGGTCGTTCTCTATGTTATCCTATTCTGGGCCATAGTATCGTATTGGTGTTATTCATGTTTCAAATAACACTTACTTTGGTATCGAACCCATAGGCAATCCATTTATTCAAACTTTAAATTAATGTGAAACACGAACTTTTAAAACGTATTTGCATAGAGTACAATATTTTAATATTTTGATTTGAGCTTTTGCTAAATATAAATAAACACTGATTATTAATATACTCCATAATGAACACGCTACCAAATAACTTAATTACAAACTGGATTTATCACAAACAAAACTGTTTCATAAACGCCCTTTCTTTGATACGCACCGAATTACCGAAATCGGATTTGCTTATTACTTTAATTTCAGCCGAATAGTGAGTCGCACCGGTGTCATCACAGACGGATTTAAATTCAATTTCATATGGCCGTATTGAGTTGTTATAGAGTATAATCGCGTTACCCAGTCCACTAGTGGGGATTACTTGCTTTTTAATAAACGCCGGCAGGGGGCGCTGGGGACATTTTTACACAAAGGGGATTTACTTCGGCCGAGTTTATCTGTGCCTTACAGCTCGGCTCAGCGCTAAATACCCGGGTGCACGCGTTTCACGGTACGTCTTACTGAATTTTGGATAAGAAAAGTGTTTTTCGTGAACGACTAGACTTGAAATGAATTTCATGAATGAGCTGGCTCATTGTGAACGGTATTATGTAATCAGAAATCACGTTGTCTTTTGGATTTTCATACCTTTTGTCTGCTGTGTAGAAACGTGTAGTTTACACTAATTGAAAATTAAATGAATCTAGAAAAAACATAGAGACATAATTTAGAGCAGAAATTAAGTACATGGCTTGTCATATAACTGATTGAAGTAAAATCAAAATAAATCTAGACACTTAAAAATCAGAAAATTATTTGGAATGAAAGCCTACGCTTTTCACTAAGCCCTAACAGTAGAGCAAGTTCACTTCAAAAAAGTCTTTGATCTTGAAAGCTATGAAAACGGCTGTCAAACATCAAACAACATAACACTACCCGAAAAATACCACCAACATCTCTCATAACACTACATCCTATAAAGATCTCTTCAAATCGGAGCTTATTCCGGAGGATTTGGCTTCATCCGCAGAATATACTCTGTTCTAAATTTCTCTGATTGTATAAAAAATAATTAAAGAAACCGCCTTCAAAAAGCTCCCTAAAAAGCTTGTAAGGCATTTGACTTGTAATTACCATTAATTTAGAAAATTTAACCATTTGAAGTTGGTGTATGATGTGCGCGTGCGTAGTCTGTTGCTGTCCAATAATGTTGACATCTTGGCTTGAGCGACTTGGCATATATGAAGGGTAACCATTGCACTCACTCAAAAACGATCTGATTCCACAAAGTCGAATTGATTGCCTCCTTTTTTGAGGACGGTAATAAAGGCAAGATATAAATCTGGTTGGATCACCATCACATCAGATTCAGGCCACATTCGCGCACCCCGGAACCGTCGAGTTCCCAGAGCGCACGCAACGAGATAATTGACGCGTCCGCGCGGCCACGACTGCGCATTGTTGGTGTCGTTACACCCTCGTTATCCAATTCAACAATTGGCCCAAGACGCTTGTTTCCGACGGATCAGCTCATGGCGACAGACATGTAGGTATAAGATAGAGGACAGAGCTATGAATATCGTTGTGAAAACATCTCCTGGGTAAGGATTTCGCGACAAATCAATTTTTCCACAAAAAAAAACTAGCTAAATCTCTACCTATAAATTGGCTCCTCAAACAGATTTGAATTTCTTAATTAGTAACGTAATGAAACACACTACTCACCCATGTGGTACAATAATGGGGCTAATTAGAATTTTCTTCATCAACGACAAAACAAATAGACATCAAAGAAAAAACAGTTAAAAGTATAAACGATGGTTAGTCAAATAACCGCACAATCGTGTTTACCGCCGGTAATGAGGCAACAAAATCACCATGAAATATAAATAACAATAACCCCGAGATGGTCCCATATGAATATCAATTTGTTTGCCTCCCGACAACGTCATTAAATTAGCGTCCAAATTGAATCACAACTGCGACAACCTTGCCGGTGCGTCGTCTCGCAAAACTTTTGCTCCTATTAATTTACAAAACATCTCCTCTCTTTTTCTGCAATGCAAAATAGGTCCTCGCCCTTGGATCTTAGACTCCATCTTCCCACAGCGCGTTTGCAAGTTTGTTCATTATTTTTACATGTCATTGTGCAAGTGACGTAAAGTGCTCCATTTCCAAATGTGACTCTAGCTCGCGGAATTAGGGTCGGTATTGCTGTTGGCGCATCACTAGGGTGTATCTGGTGAAATTATGATGCAGTCTTTATTCGTGAGCCGTCGGGAGCGGTTGCAGTAATCACCGCGTATCTCCAGCCAGGGGTGGGCTGTGAATAGAGCCCTAATGAACTGGATTTAGGAGTTTTTGTGCCGGCGAGTCGTCAGCTCGAGGTGCAGCCGAGCAATTATGACCGTCTAAACAAACGTGGCTCCAGTACGAGCGGAGCCTTTCAATTAATGAAAACTACTGTATCGAGGTTTTGGCCTGATTGCGAGTTGATGTTGCCGATTCTTCATTGCTGTTTTTGCGAGGAATCAAAACCTAGCAATTTGTCGAATCTGCCCTTGCTAGCTAGCAAATACTGAGTTGCGTTGAGACTTGTTCTAGCAGTCTATTTCAATAAAAAAAAATATAATGATGCATCTACAAATTCAAAACATTCAATTTCGAACAACAACGACTTTAAAACTGTCACATGGTCAATCAATGTCGAACTATTTCCTCCTTTCAACTTCCTGCTCAGGACTATTTAAATGGTTTACTGGAAGGGGTTTCCTCCAAGACCGGAGTTTCCTCGCACTCTCGAGCGCCTCTAAGGCGTAGCGGTCGGCCAGTGATCGATCAGCACTGCCCAGATTGATGGCCATTCTCTAAGGCTTACTACATACTTACCTTGCTGCTATATCGGTAGCGTGTGTGTGGGCAGAGATACAGTAGGCTCGGAACACCGCTATCAATGTAAGACGATGATGACGAGATAATGTAAATTTGGACCATATAAAAGATTATATCGACTAAAAAATGTATTTATTATGAATTTCACGTTTTGAGAGTTATGAACTGGTTTTCACAGGAAAGTGCTCTTCATTATTATTTAATAAATATATTTAGCTCTTTTGCGATTATATATGCAATCGAAGATAGAATATACACAGATAATTTTCATAGAGTAATTTACAATAACGAACACAGAATAAGTTGAACTGAAAAAAACACAGTAGTATACAAGGCATTTATATTCAATCTCGTTGCGAACAAGCTTTCAATCGTTGCATCACGATGTTAAAATAGCAAATCGTACAGGCAGACATATTAATTTAATACTTCAGTAACCTGTCAGCCGAGGTGCGTAAACAAATAAGAAATGAGAGGAATTAAAGACTTTGTTGCACAAATAATAATCATCATCATCATCATCATTATCAGCCAAAGGACGTCCACTGCTGTACATAGGCATCCCCCACGGCTTTCCACAGCGACCGATCACTGCGATCTGCATCCATTTTAATCCTGCGATCCTTATAAGGTCGTCTGTCCATTTTGTCGGTGGACGTCCTACTCACAAACAATAAAGAAAAAGAATTATCTGCTAGTAAAATTATTCTTTAATTATAAATATTATTTACTTACATAGTGTTCTAGTACTAGTAATCGGTGAAATCATTCACCGATTATCTTGATTGCATAAGATATGGCATTACACATTGTCACTTGCAGAAGGAATACTGCATCCATTTCAATTATGTTAACGCATCGAGTGGCGACCTTCTTGGAACATCCAATCGTTGTTAATCTTCTTAGAGCGGAGCGGGCGGAATTATTTGAAACCTAGATAATAAAAGGTTTCACAATTGTTGGGACGCTCAATTACGGAGCTACTTACTTGTCGGAACTTGGAATATAAGATGGGTATAACGTGTTACCCGTAAGAAGAATCCTGGATCTTCGAATCTTGTTTATTTTTTTACAACTTTTACCAATGGACTACTTAAACTTATTGCAAAGCTTAGTAAGCAAACAGCAAAAACCTAAAAGAAATTATAAAGGTCGTCGCGACAATCTCCATCAGATACCCTTTCGTAACTCGACTTAGTAACCGGCTTACATATGCGACGATTTACATAGAGCGAAGCTATTATCTACATACATCTAAAACACATGCACAGTTATGCGTGTTCACTATACTAACTCGTGAGCAAACTTACAGAACGGCGTAACGATCTTAAATTGGTTTGGATGATAGTGATCTTTAGGTGAGTGTAGATAGGGGGGTATATTCGGTGTAGGTAAAGAAAGCGGCTGTAAAAGATGAGTCTGTTCTTATTTATTTACGGCGCGGTGCGGCGAGCGAAGTGGAGCGAAGATGATATGAATGATAAATGACCCTCGGAGCCCCCTCGCCCCACCCCGCCCCCCGTTCACACGTGAACACGCGGCGTGAGATATTCTCCTCATTCTGGATGTCTACTTAAGTCTGGGCCGTGAACGTGTGATAACTGGCTGAATAGTGAAAGAACACGTGACGAATATTGAGAACTGGCTGGCGACATAAAATATATTTAAACTTTTTCTATAATAAAATAATAAATGATAAAAATACTGGTAACTAACACATCTCGTTTGGAAAACTTGTCAACGTCAACGTGTGATCTATGGCGAGATGGCGAGCCGTAAAAAAAAAATCTTCGTCTAATGTAACTAGCTAGATGTAGAATCAAAGTTACCTAAGATACTTAATAATTATCTGGGGATACTTTTAAGTCAGTAACTAACGACTCCGATATTGCCCATTATAATTTTTTTTTCAGTAGGTGCATTATGGATATATTATTATATCATTGACCATATTCATATCTCTAGTACTATTTGATCCAAAATGTTGTAGTTAGGTAGTTTAACGGGAAAAGCTTTATGCAATGCTAAACTTTACAAAAGTTGAGGATTTTGACAGCTGACAAAAACATGTGAGGAAGTTAATACTACCAAGAAAAGGATAATCTCGTCTTCAGAAACTGTTTCTTATGTAAACGACAGCGGAGTAAACATAGAAGTCGGCCGCCCGCATCAATCTCGATGTCTAGCCGGAGTCATCGGAGCTAAACGGATTTTTTCAAGCCAATGGCCGCGCATCAGCACGCGTGACGCGCCGCGCGATTGGCCACCACTTTTTGTTCCATTTTCGAATCCTTTGTTTTTATTGGTTGACACTTAGCTAAGACAAAGGGGCGATGCGCTGTGTGAGTGCGGTCCGTACGTGCGTATCTGTGTGCGTTAAGGAGTCGGGGCTGTAGGAACGTAGGTAAGGCGTGGGACGGTCGGGTCATGTGAGTACGTGTTTCGGGTCTTGATTTTGATGTAGGTACGGCCCTCGCATCCTGCCTATATGAGATGGAGTGGACTGTTTATTTTTATTGATTATGTACGCCGTACCTAGCAGGGGTTTCGTTTGGGTAATGGATAGCTGTGAGATGAGTATTTCTCTACGTACGCTTTAGAATTTTAGCGCGAGTAAAGAAAATTAAAGTTAACTGCTTCGTCAAAGCAACGAAACCTTGATTTAATCGACTCAGAGGTCAGGTCACGATAGTTTACGTTTTGAACAATGCAGAAACTTGTCGACTTGGTGCCTGTCGATTCAGTCATAAGAACTGACTGAAAATAATTCAAGTTCACCTCCAGACGGTGCTATGATTAATGACGAGGATTATTCAATTAAAGGCGCGCCAGGTGACGGTGGGCGGGAAAGGGAGGTGGGAGATGGGAGATGGGAGGTGGGAGATCCTTTATCTTTCTCCGCTACTTAATCAGGGCTGCCTATCATCAGCTGGACAGTTCACACGAAGTGACAAGATACACTCAATCGTAATATCAATTCACCTTACTAAAACAAATGGTATTACAATATTTTTTTAAGCTCAGCAGCATGTGCTTTTTAGTGATTCTCCATGATCTTATTTTCGATAAAACTTTTAATCTTCGTTTTTATAAAGCTTTCATTACTGCGACAGCCATTTGTTTTAATTAGCTTTTATTTTTCATTAGCTAGGCACAGCTACATGTACTACTGCTACTAGTACTAGTCATGTCGTGAATTTTAAACATAAATCGTCCATGTCTTGATAACCCTAGACTACTAGCCCTGAATTAGCTTAGGCTTAGCCAGTACATGTTTCCCGTCGATAGGGCAGACGACGTTCATTTGTTTGTCTTTTTCAAGCTGCGTCTTTGTGGCAGAGCAGCCGATACCCCGTGTAACAGGTAATAAGAAATTGAACGACCGACGACCGCTCTCTTAGGTGCAATGGTCTTTTTACTGCACTTCCAATTTGGCGAGGAGGTGGAGTGGAAAGTGGTGTTAGGTGTTATTGTTTTGAGGCGGAGTAAGGTGGGTGTAATCTAGAGGACATTGTAAATATGTATAAAAAAAAGATAAGTGATCGATTTCATGCAAGAACGAATTCGTGATAAAACTATTTTAAATAGAACTTTTTAATGGCAGTTTTTTTTAAACCTTGGCTAAGCAGATAGTTGACCTCGATTGTAACCGAATCGTATCGAGTTGTACAAAATCTTAAAAATAATATGTCATATTAAATAGTACAAGTAAGTTGGAGCTAACTGTTAAATGATGACCAAAATATTAGCAGATTCAAGTATTTATTGATTCACATACATTTAAGTACAGCAAAACAACAGCTAAACATGGAAATTAAGACAAGAACACTCCATTAAAACCGGTTAAGTGCGTGTCGGACCCGCGCACTGAGGGTTCCGTGCCACCCTTAACTGAATTCAGGGTCCACTTACTTTCACTTAACGAAAACATCACAATATATTGCGACAGCAAAAATAACTTTGTTTTTCATAGTGTTTGTATGAAAGACAAAGTTATATTTGCGGTTGATAAAAATGTGCAATATCTCAAAAACTACTGGTTCGATTTCCTTCAAACCAATTTTCGTTGCAAGTTTTTGTTGAGATCTACATCATATATTTTTTTCAAAATTTTCACTTTCTTAGTTCAAAAGTTAGATGGGGGGACGCCCATTTTACCACTTTAGAAGCGTCTATATCTCAAACCTTACACTTTAAGAAAAAATGGTTTTAGAAACCTCAACATCATTTTAAAAGACTTATCCATAGACACCCCACACGCATAGGTTTGAGTAAAAAAAAATTTTTAGGTTTTAGTTTCATGTATGGGAGCCCCCCCTTAAATATTATTTTTCTTACTTTTTGTATCTGAATCGGAAAGCGGTGAACAAAATACACCTACCTACCAAGTTTCAGCTATGTGATGCTTATAGTTTCAGAATAAAGTGGCTGTGACATACGGACGGACAGACAGACAGACAGACAGACAGACAGACAGACAGACTTGACGAAACTATAAGGGTTCCGTTTTTTGCCATTCGGCTACGGAACCCTAAAAAGGTAATGCTCAAAACAAAAAGCACTTATGCAAGGTCGCATATTTATTGCGGTGTTTTGTGTGTAAAACGTGCTCGTGAGAGTGAAATGTTTTGCGTACTCGGTATTTGGAAAAGTGCGACCTTTCGATGTAAAACAAAATGTCCTCTGGCGTACAAGTTGTTCACTCGCGGTGGGATGTTTTCACATGTTGATGACAAAACTTTGCTACGTATTTATGTAGAAAATTCAATTGGAAAACTTGTCTTAATCGTGAAACTTCTTTTATTCACTTTGATTGCTATACAAGATTACTAACTGCTTCCACTTTCTAGCATACATAGTTTTTCTTGGAGTTCAAGAAATTAAGTTATCTTTTTCGTATTGAGCGAATGCTCATTCTATCCCCACTATTCTAAGAACGCTCGATATTTTGTTTTTGTTATAAACACTGAAATCGAATTTCCGTTTTCAACAAAAGAACAAGAAAGAATGTTCTTGTTCTAGCTCTAATTCTTTGTTCGTTTGGTCTAAACCCACCTTAATATTCGCTTACATACTATACCCGCGCGTGATATGTGGTCTCAGTTTCAGTTTCATACGAGTTTAAAACAACATTACGGCACATAAAGGTTCGTTCACATTATCGGCACTCCGTTCCACGCATCCCTCGCGGGGTTGCGTTTTGATAAATATTTGCGATTTATTTCATTCGGAGCCATTTTTGAGAACGCCCGCAAAGAGGCGAAATGGCGCGTTCACCGGTGCGGCACCGAAGAGTTCCGAAATAAAAACACGTTTAACTTTGTGTTAATATTATATTGTGCCATTATTGCCCCATTTATTATAATCCCGTGGAAGGGACGGGGTTGAGAGTTCGCGTAATGGACGTTTTGTTTGGGAAAAACAATTTTTAACCAGTCGTTAGATTTCCACGAACCGGTCGGAAGGGAATAATTTTTCAACGGGTATTTTACGCGTTGTAATAATACGAGCCGACATAATCTGAGCTTTTGACGAGTTTTATTCGTGTGATGTGAAATTAATTTCACCTCTTTTTGTGATAAGTTTGTGGAAATTTCGAGAATCTGGCTATCGTATTCAGAGTAAAATTAAATCATGTGTTAACAATTTAAGTGCATTATAAATTTAATTTATCTATATATATTTAAATAGTTTAAGAGTTTTTTTATTATTTTTCTTTTTTTTTCCTTTTATTTACAGGAACTTTTACATGTTGCATAAAGATATTCTTACTGGGAAACCTAAAACAATTAACAGTTATTTAAGTCTTATAGTGTAGAAACAACTGCAGTAGTACCCATAGTGAAAACCATACCGGGTGAAAATTCCCAAAGAGCACAATGCTCGCATCCACCATAGACTGTATCGACCGAGGCGTCCCAGTTCGCCGCTGTTGGCACAAAAATCATTAATTACCCACGGCCTGCCGCAGGGCACTGCCTTCACCCCGATCATTATGCTTATTACGCTATTTATTCATTTTATTCGACAATTTTTAATTGTGAAAATAATCGTTCAAATACAATTTATTATTGAAATTTTGTGTTTACTTTATTAACGGTAAGATTATGTACGATTTTCTATGGAAATTGTAGAGAAAACTGTTGTTTTTTTTTCTGTTAAATATGTAAGGTCTTATTATCAAAGATTCAGAACGAAAGAAGGTAACTAAAAAGAAAAAAAAATATTTGCTGTTTTGTCTCATTTTTTCTTGGCGCTGTCATCATTTGACAGAAAGTGTCAAAACAGTGTAATAGCTAAAATAGGTTTAAAAGACCGTTTGAGTTATTATTATGAATAAGGGGGTTAATGTTATAAATGTTAACTTCACCGGTATGCTTTTAGATATATGAAATTCTCATTAAAATCCTGCAGTAAAAAGTATTATTTAAACTTGGAAACAGGCGACTGAAGAAGAACAAGCCCATCGGTCTATAACCCCGTTATTTTCAAAAAAGAGTGAACAGGCTTCTTCTAAGTGAGCTCGCTTCATCTTTGTCCCTGTCTATGCCTTTGGTATAGTCTAGAGACAAGAGCAAACCCATATCATATAAAAAAAAACAAGACTCGGCTCATATTCAGATAGTGCCATTATGAGGTTTTATGAAAAAATCTACAAAAAAAACAGATACCAAAACTCTGTCATCTTTTAAAGCTTCGTTTTACGAGTTCCAGGGGTAGCTCTGCAGTACCTATTTATAACAGAATCTGACCTTCGGGCTGAGCGGCGAGTGGCGAGCGACATTGACACGTCGCCGCTCGATGGATGGCCCTCGGAGGCTCGACGCTCCCTCTCAGCGTCGAGAGCCATCGCTGCACATTCGCATCCGTGATAGATACCTAATGAACATTGTATAGTACATAGCACGGGAGGTGCTCGTGGAAGATGGACGTAGGCAGTTTATCAGACAGCGACTACCAAATTATTCTTTTTTTTTCTTCTTCAAACAGGTACTATGAATAAAGCCTAAAATATGGACGGCGTCTTTAGATTACAGGTCTTCTGCTACTGTTCTGTCTAAACCATATAACTATTATACCTTTTATGGTCTAAACATCGGACTACGGTGTGGACTTTTGTGCTCAATAATTTTGAATAAATACACACTGGCAATAGTGAGCATCTATGGGCATTCAATGATAGAATAAAATGCTTAAACTTCATGCAGTTCATAACTGCGGGCGATTTGGCATTTTTTGATTTATCATATTTGATCTATGATTTCTGTAAAAAGTTTTTTTTCTAAAACGTACGTAATATAAAATTGTACAATACATAGTAATGAATTAATGGCAAACTGATGTCGCGTGGGCGGGAAGTGCGGGCGCATTCTAATGCATTAGTGCATTTCCGGGGCAGCCTTGAGCTTTTTAGCTGATGCGATGTCGAAGGGTGGTGTGCAGAGATTGGCCACGGTGCGCCGCGGGTAATCAGGGAAATTATTGGTAGTTAAAAATACGGTATATTGTAGTATTCTATTTCTATCTATTGTCTATGGAAGACATTTCTGAAATAACATACGCGAAATCAGGTCTGGCGAAGACGAATTTATGTTATTGGCTTTTAATAAAAGACTTTTTCTTATAAATTGTAGATAAAAAATAGCTTAACATATCTGAGGTACCCAAACTTACCTAATGTTTAGAAATAAAATAATATACGATATCTATTGTAACCACCACGCTGACCTACATATCATAATATTCCACTGAAAACCTGAGATTTACACTTTTTCAAAAGTACCAAAAAATCTTGGGTATAAAAAATATCATTAATACACTTCAAGGCCGGGGGCTAAAAATACTTTTTAAATTCTCGTAACTCCGAGACGCGGGTAGGCCTTAACGATAGAAGGGTAGTATTTCCGGTTCCTGCCGGGGAGGGAGGGACGGTCCTCTTTGTGTTGCGATAACCGGAAGTGGAGGGCTCTAAGGACGGAGGGTAATGTCAACTGTGAGGTATTTTAAGTTTCTTCCCGTAGTGTTGATTACTTGGATCGCGTTTTAATGTCGTTCGCTCTAAATAATGGTAACGTTAAGAACAAATTATGTCAAGGGAGAGGAGATAGTGCATCTTGAGATTTCGAATAAAATCAACGAAATAAATAAAGATTTTTGACGTCAATAATCAAAACAATTTTAACGGATTTATGACTATACTTTTACATAAGTCACCAGTCAAAAAACACTGGTGCACTAGCCATACCTTAGAAAACGATTCGCAAGACGCGAGCCATTGAGCAGCGAGCACTCACGGGTTAAATGGGTACTTTTAGCGCGAACAATAATAATTTTAGTTGAACGAGTGCACCAATAATGGCGACAATTTCCGACGATTAGCCGATGGACGACGGTTTTTACTGGACACGGCAAAAATGGAACTAATGACGAACCACTTGGCGTAATGGCGCAGATTACGGACACAATTCGAGCCAATACTGACAGAGTAACTCTTGCTTAACGTAACTTAAAGTAGTGTAAAATGGAAAGAGTTTCACGGACAAACTGTAAATATCTAGCGCAACAAAGAACGCATCTGCCCGCCCGCAAACATGACAGTCATGTTGCTGACGCAGACACTACAGGGGTATTCGGATATGGGGTATATTATAATAGAGTCTTGAAAAACTTGAGGTATCGTGAAAATACTTAGGTACTAAAAAATGCTAATACATATCGTTTTGATAAAAAATACTGTATGACTACCAATGTACTATACTTTTTCGTGATTTAAACTCAGCCTTGTAGTATTGGTTTTTAGGGCTACTAAGGTATTCAATTCCAAAAAATAAATATAAATTATTTTAGGGTAAACTGTATTTTTTAAACAAATGCCTAATTTTTTTTGGTCACATTCTCACAACAGTCGAAAATATCTCTCTGTATATTATCGTTCTGGCACACTCCGCGGCGGAAGTCGGCACTCGCGACACGGCTTATCCATTTGTCGCGGCCCTGGCATCGAAGGGGTTAAAAAGTGCTTAACATACCTACCCTTAGCTGGATTGGCCACATGATTTCAGGGTAAAATAACAAAATAGGTTACCAAAAGTCACTATATCAAATGGCGCTTAAAGTCACATGTAAAATTGAATGACTTAATTAATCATTTTCGTCTCAAGCTTATTGAATGCTCGCAAGAAATACCTAGACGGAAGCCCATAGTGAGATTTCATTGTTTGGGTATATCCAAAAGTTCATGAATAAAAATAAAGTTAAAGTGAACACGTAAATTTATTAAATACTTTTTTACTCGCATTTTTTTCGGCAACCTACCTTCGCCTAGCCACTGCTATCGGTCATTGTAACCCCTTCAAAGTAAAGGTCATCAGTAGCCACACGGGTAGGAATGTATAAGAAAAGCTTTAATCACTGTCAACCTGCCCTTTCAAAGGCAGCATGATAGATGAAGGTGGGCTAAGTGAGTTTGCTGGTGTTTTAATTTAAAATTGCCACAATTTTAGCTCCTAGAGGCTAAAGTATAAATATTAAATATAATCTAGCTAGTTAATTCCTTGCAGTCATTTAACTGACTAACACTGAAATACTTAAATGTAGATTTAGGAAAGACGATGTCACATTTTTCATGCTTGTTTTAGGAATATTCCTTTTTTTATAAATAACAAGAGATAATATAGCCGTGTGATAGGTGCAATTATAAATTCCTTTGCTAACTGCAGCAAAAGTTTGAGGTCCAATTCAGGTGGCCAAGCAATATGTTTCAAGAGCAAAAACTTGGGCATCCCCATTTTAATTACACTAGTCCAGAACAGAACCTTTCACATAACTCGGCGAGTCCCGGTCCGGCGGCGCTATAACCGTATATCTTGTCTTTGTAAGCGGCTATTTATGGCCACCCTTATTTTTATTTTAATGCTGATGCGAGCGGTGCCGCGGTGTCTCGCCGCGCAGCTAATCTCTTGGACACCCTGTTGGCTACTGAAATTTTTGGCGGTGTAGTCGGAATGAGTGAGAAGAGTTTTGGAGGTGGATCGTTTTATGAATATTGTAACTTTTTTGCATTTGCATGAATACGGGCTTCGATAGTTAGGTATTGGTCCGAGACATTATTTAATGGTCCGATTCATTAATTAATAGTCGTCATTGGCTTCAACATTTTAAGACTAAGTCATTTGAACAACTTTCAAACATTTAAAACTACAAAAATATGCGGTATTTTCGTAAATTCGCAACAAATATTTTCATAAATTTTCATAACATCATTTTCTCGCCCATCAAACCAAAACCCTTAAAATCTCGCACCCCAGTTCGTATCAAAAATTATTTTCAAGGAACAGGGTTGCCGCTTATATTTCACGGCCATAAGTTTCCGATACATGAATTTTATTAAGTTTCTGACTGATGGAGTGTTTGTTTCACGCGTCACCAAGTGGCAGGGGAGATGTACTCTAGAAAAAATCGGCGTTAGCCATTGCACTTACTATGAATCTTAGGTACGAATACGAGTATCTACTGAACTACACTAGTATCCACTATTTCTCTAGATATCGTCAGAAATAGACTTTTCAGTGTTGTTTTGTAAAAAAAAATATTTTTTTTTCACTTTGTATAGTAAAATTTTACGTAACCAACAGACAAAAATTTCATCCGATTTTAACCGTGATGCCTATCTATACTATTATATCTTTAATTATTTAGCAGCATTTCTAAATTCATTTATCGACGTTTCTGTGAGCTTTCATTTTGTTTAGGAATGGGTGGTTTTAGAATTTTTGGGGTAGCCCATGATGTCGATAAATTGTTTTTGTACGTGATAGCATCCCACATCTAACTATTCTAAAGCCATGTTTATGTCATCTGGTATGTGTCACAAGGATAGCTATATATTATCGAAAATACAGACGTTGGCTTTCATAGTAGGATCCAGGGTATCAGGGTATAGCCTGGGGTGCGGCTCTGCGCATGACACTGTGGTTTTGCAATAAAATCATAATTACGCCGGTTTAATTAATCGTCGGACTTGATGTTTCGATTAAAATGAGGACTATTCATATGAATTCCGTTAATATTTTCCTTTTGAAATTCATATTTGTGTTTACTTTGTAGTGGCAAGCATTTGCCAATGAGCCAATGCCAAGTCAATGCGGCGTATGGGTTTTTTTTTATTTGTTAAAAAACTAAGCGCTTGGAATTTAAAAAAAAAATCCGTTTACAACAACTTTTCGTATAAAAATACATAAATATTTATAAATCCCCGTTATTTGCTCAAGGGTGACTGGAAGATTTCTAACTTCGCCGAGGGAAATTGGCTAAAAAATTCCTCCGCAAAATAAAATCGAAGAGCAGCTTCCGAAACTTATCGAAGTTCCCAACAATCCATTACACTGAGTTGGGCAAAAAATTCACTTGGAAGTCTCGAGACTTATTATTTTGAGTGAAAACATCTCGCCGACGCCTCGCGGGTTCGCCACCCCTGCATCTGATGATAAACATGTTGTTATTTGCCATAGAATTGTTTTATTATTAGTTTGTTTAGTTTTGAAATGTATTGTTGGTTTCATAATATCGTTTTGATTCTTGACTTAAGTATGTTTGTGCTGTTGCGTTTGGGCTTTTTCTCAATATTGTCAATCGAGTATGAATTTTAGCAGTTGCTTTATAAACTGCATGAATGAATGAATTACTTATTAATGGCATAATCGCGGAGAATCATTTTTAGCAGTTATAAAAAACTTTATTTTGTTTCGACAACAGAGAGCAGGCTCAAAGCACCTTACATTATTTAGCATGAAACTGCACAAGACACATTAATTTTAGGATGGCAACAAATTAAGTAGATAAATAAATAAATATTATTTACTGCACAAATAAGGACACAAGAATGAAAACACTACAAACAGATACCTTCAAACGTCGTAGCCCAAACGTGCAATTAGTGCAAACGTGGACATAACCGTTACATTTCAGCACCATTAGCGGTAAACACAGGTTGAACAAACTCCACCGGCACTAAAATCGCCACTTTTAGTGCCGGCACTAAACAATGCTGGCGGCGGCGTCCGGCGTACCACAAAGGCTTTGCCCGCCACAGTGACACGCTTTTTGCGCCGCGGCCGCTATCGCCCGATGACGTCCCAGTAGATCGATAAGAGTCTCCCACTCAACGGGAATGCTCCATTGTATTACTGACACTACACTGTCTGAGATGTGGAAAATCGTAGCCCTAAAATGTGCGATAACGTGTGACGTCACGACGCGCGTACAATGCTTGAGTGGCGGCTACGAGTGCTACGGTTAATGTGGTGTTGTTGTTTTTGTAGATTTGCTACGGAATGTTAGAGGTGGGTATTATACGTGTATTTTGTTCAAGAGAGGTTAGAGCTGTGGCTTTCATATATGACAGTATATGACTATGCTAGGAGAAATATTGAATATACAGGAATGGAGGAACTATATATTCGTAATCTAGATTCCACGCTTAAACTGATGTTACAAGTTTTCAAACCAATACAATAAGCAATCAAATGTTTTTTTGGTAGTCACTGAAAACTTACAGAAGGCCAATAGAAGACACAATGGGTTTTCGTCTAGTTCGGAGCTTTAATCGATATACAAATATTTACGCGTAATTTTCGTTTGAAGAGGTATCCTACCAGGATAAGAAAGCTCATCTGATAAATTCTTATGTATCGTAAAAGGTAAAAGTTATTTTTAGCCTACAGGTGAGCCAACTCGACGCGAGTACGTGCGTATCTACATACGCCGTGGTATAATAATTAACATAATTAGCGTGAAGAACGTGAGTCACATGCGATCAGTATGCGGCCAGCGAGCTCGGACATCATCCTCTTGGGCCATTAGGGTGACAACAGACTTGTGACAATTTGTGCATAAGTGTAAAGTTTTTTTGACATTGCACCGTACCTACCATACCATGACCGTGACGTAGGAACGTCAGGCACGAAAAGCTCTACCTTGCCCATTGAACGGATTGACAACGTTCTGTCCCACCGTTATATGGAGCGAGAACGAGCGCGAACATGTTTTGCTCATGCTATGTGCATAGCACACGATGGTGTTGGTCGGTGACGGAACGGTTTAGTGGGCAAGGTGTCATACTTTTCCATACAATTTAATTTTATTTTTTGCCTGTCACGTACCTGGTATGGCATGGTGTAGTAGGCAAAAACCTTTTTTGACAACGAATTGTTACATGTTGTATGTTACAGAATACGATGAATTTTACGGGAGTCAATGCACAGTGTCCCAGCGTGGAGGTCAAATCAAAAGGCCTTTGTGTCATCTATCACTAGACTCCCGCTGGTACACCCTGTATTTAAGTGTTAGATGTTGTCACATTACAAAAGTTTACAATATTGTAGATTTTCAAGGTTTACATTAATTTTCAATTATCCTAGCTACATAGGAGTTGCCGTGGTAGGAAAGTGGATTTTAAAAGTCCAAGTCATTGATTTCGTGAAAACCAAATGTAATAAAAAATTGCATCCTCGAAGGCCAATTATTATTCATTTTTCACAGAACCAAATTTCTATAACGAGAGAGAAAGGGTTTTATGAATGTGCTATGAATGAGGTAATCCAATAGGAACTATCCTTCTAGGGAAAAATAGATCAGCTTTCTACAAATTTGCAAAATTCAACAAGCTTGCCAATGTGTCGGTGGTCGAGTGGTATCGGCATGGACCCGGATAGCGTAAGACACAGGGTTCGATTCCTTGTCTGACACAGTTGCTTTTTACAAATGCAATTTATATTATTAAGTTTGTATAGTGACAAAACAGTATAAAAACACATACAAGTTTTCTACTTATAAATATTAACATTATTTTAAACTATGTGCGCAAGTGGATAGTCAGGTTTAACAACTAAAGCGACAACATTGTCGCGTGTTAGTAACGCTCATGATGTGTCGAGTATTGTGCTCAAGCAGGAAGAAAATCTACCTCGTTCGATGCACCGCTTTTCAGCTGTGTCTTGTTTTGTGGATATCACATTCTTCATTTGAAGTCAATTGACAAGCTTAAATTATACTGTACCCTTAGCACGAAAAACTATCGAATGCGAAAACGTACGTACGAATGCGAAATGTCAAAATCCATATTAAAAAAGTGATTTCTTTACGCACCGCCAGGGGCGCTAGTCCAATTTCCATACGAATTGACATTTCTCGATACACTTACGTATTCGATAGTTCCTCGTGATAAGGGTACTGAAACCAAAGTACTCCCGTTGTGTTTCTTTTCTTTTTGTAAAGTTTTTTTTTTATTTTCAGCCATGAGCATTGAATAGACCTTAGTACAGAATAAACCATCTTGCTAAATGCAACTGACAAGTAATTCTTTTTTTATTTAAACTTTATTGCACTGTAAGTATAATGCCTTATGGCACTCTCTACCAGTCAGGGATTAATGTTATTTATTTTCAATAATAATAAATGACAAATACATTCTTTGTATATAGAACTCCTGCTAAGCAAGTTATGCCTGTGATTAATTTTGTAAGTACATATTTTAAGAGTCTCTGGTATTTCGATATTCAATAAAAAGCAGGATTTAAATTCTGGTTTCGAATACCTCAGCAATACTGAATAATCCCATCTATGCTCGTAGATGTGCATAGTATATATGACATAGTACATTCACCGGCACATCAGGTAACCCAATCTTGTTGCAAACTGGCCCTAATTACAACTGCATAAGATACCGATACGTACATCATACATGGCTTCGACTTTACACGCCGTGTTGCACATACGTCCACTTAGTCCACAGTAATTGGTTTACTCTAATTAGCTACGAGAACATGTCCATAGTTATACCGTAGCTTCCGAATTCCGATTACAAATATCTACTCGAAACCTATTAAACGTAAATGACAATCTCAATTCCAGAATGTTCGGCTAAACCCATCGGCCACTCCAGAAGATGAGTGACACTATTGCTCAAAGCTTAGAGGGGGGAGTGAGGGGGGGGGGGTCCTCTGAATTTAGTCACGCACGGTCAGAGGGCGCGCTCGGGAGAACACCAATACGATGTAATGTGATGGGGAAATAATTTCCTAAAATGCATTGGATTGAGAAGGCAGGTGCCGGGAAATAGGGATGGGCGAGGAAAAGTCGATGCCTTTTGGCATATTCGAATGGTTAAAACGATAAGCTGAGCAGTAAGAATCGGTGATTTTTATAGATTTTACCATACTCACTAGCAAAACTTCATTTTTAGGGTTCCGTAGACCAACAAGGAACCTTTATAGTTTCGCCATGTCCGTCTGTCCATCTGTCCGTCCTCAGTCCAGCGCAGAGACCTGAGGTGCTAGAAAACTGTAATTTTGCATGGTTGTGTATTCTAATCTTCTCGCCAAAGTGGTGAAATAAAATTGTTTTACAGGACCTTATTTATTAGGGCAATGAAAGTCTTAAATACTAAGTAGATACAGAACCCTTCGTGCGCGAGTTCGAGTCGCACTTAGTCGGTTTTCTTCATACTTTATGTTTAGGTCTTTAGGTATTGAACAATAATTCAGTAGAAATAAAATGAGTGATTGATAGATTTTCATCACACATTACAGTACAGTCAATAAGTGTATAGTCAAAACATGTCTATTCTTTCTACGTTGGAATTCGAATACCTTCTACATATTAATTAAAATTATACTACTAATTTTCATTAGTATGTGATAGTAATAAATAAATAAATACTTTTCTTTAAAACTCTCGTTACTACTCGATACGAAAACAATTGTACGGTTTGTACGATTCTCGATTTTCTTAATCGAATAGGCGACTCGCGAGAATCGTTTCTGCGCCTCTCTGACGGTATATTTGAGATTTGAGTAGTTTTCACAAGGATGTCAATTTAGTTTATGGGTACGAGGTGAATTGGAGCGGGTAAAGGTCGCCTACGGCACTCACTGGTTGCTTGGTTAATTACATTTAGTTTATTTTTAATGCCAATAAATGGGTACATAAAATACCCTGGCCCTACCAGTAGTATTATATTAAGTTTTTTTATGTCTGAATATAGATATCTTTATAAACATTGTTATACGTAAAGAACTAAGTTTTGCCTTTTTGGATTTTACCTACTTGTGATTTTAAACCATGACCCCACGTTGTATAGTATGTAGTTTAATATTCTGTTAACTATTTTAGTTGATTTGCATATCACAGCAGTTACATGAATATTGTTTTAGTTATATTACGTTTCATGTCAGCAGTGATTATTGGCCGGCGATATTGCAGTCTATAGTCTGGCTCGCAGGAGTATTACGTAACCTGCAGCAAAATCAATGCAATGACAATCCGCTTAAATATGTGTGGCTGGAGCAAAAACTTGAAAGGGCTTGTGAAGAAAATGGCATGGCGAAAGCATCGTCGAGCATGTCCTAAGCAGATGTCTGTATGGTTACATTTCTTTACTAGCGGTAAAAAAATACCTAAATCGAATGTCAGAATGGCTATTCTAATGACCATTGGTTAAGGCATGCTTTCTTTAAACACGCGCAATCGTAAACATTCAACCGCTGTTGATATTAGTTAGCCCCCTATTAATACTAATTAATTTGACATTGTCAAATGAAGAGTTACGAATCGAATACATAACGCCTTGGCGATTATAATGGCGATTGCTTTAGGTAATATATCCGCTGGGTCGTCTGCTCCTCCCATGCCAATAATAGCGAAAACATCCCGATAGCCTCTCTAAGACGATCTCGAGACGACCCCAGACAATGGCCGTCTTCAAATCCAGAATGTTTATTGTGAATATTACTAAGACAAAGTCACTTTAGATTGCATGAGCACCTATTTGAGAGTAGAAACAGATCACATGGGGATATTGAACCAGAAGTTGTGTTTTACAATATAACGTACTTTAAAGACGTAATACGTTACCAAGGAGAAGTTAAAAAAAACTATTGAGTTTTTTCTCAATAGGTAGGTCATAAAATTACTGCTGAAAATTCGGGAATGGTCACCATTCAATCTACTCCGGTTACAATACCATTAACTGCTATACCAAATGTATCAGCATTAAAAAAAACACTCATTTGTTTCTCCAAGGGTAGCCAAGAATCATTCGACCCTCTACAATCTGCGTACCCTTTGTACCTACCTACTGATTAATATCTCAATCCACCACGTTCGCTTCCATTAGGAGTAGCTTTAAGCAAATGCGGACTACATCTTTCATTGATTAAACACTCCCAGCCCTTTCAAAGGGTTCCTAAATAATCAAACACGCCACTCGAAAACTGCAATGACACATGTTACATTACGTTTGCGGTTGGACGATATGTTGGAGGATTTGTTGAGGGACTAGTTGCGATTTCAAATTTATGTAAAAAGTGTAATTGGGGCAAACAATGTTTCATAACTACTTATACAAATACCTAACAAGAGTAAAAAGAGGTTGGATGGAAGACTGGTCTATAAACAACTGAAATATCCTAATACGATTACTTACATAGGAAATAAACTGAAACCAAATCAGACCTGGATACATAATACTGATCTAAAGTAAGTCGTATTTCGTGTAACAAGTAAAAACTACATCTACGCATCGGAGAGTAAGCTAAGGATTCGAGTGGATTCAAATAAAACTGAAAACATTTTTGAAGTAGCATTCATGAAATGCATTATTCCCATAAGTAGTAGGCTGAAAACATGTTCGTAGCTAATTAATAAACAAAACGTACTCGAGTGAAATGCAACAGGGAATTCTGAAAAATCTATAACTCATTTTCAATCGTCGGCGTCGACATCACTCGACACGCAAACTCTCGGACGCACGCAAAACGAACATTTTTCCGAACGGAACGCCCTCACCACGCAAAACTCTATAAAAACGTCGAAAAAAAAACAGTAACATGGCGTATAATGACAGCTGGTCCACTTGAGAACAAAAGGGGAGAGCCGAGCCTCGTCGAGAAAAAAATACACGAAGAGTTAAAACAACTGCGTGTACGACCGCCCGCGGACGGTTGCCTACTCCGTCCGCCTGCTAATAAATTTGCAATCGCGTTCGATTCGAAATGTTGACAGTCGCCGCTTACCCTACTCACGACGAGTGGACGGATAGCTACTGCGCCGCACCCGCGCATTCTCCGCTCTCCCGCTACACTCCACTGAAAATTAGGTGGCTACGTTGAGAAAACTCGTTACGGATATTGCTATACGTCTCGGGGAGAATAGCGCCGCATTCGAGTTTAAAATGCGAATAATAATAGCGCCATTCATAAAAATCCCGTGCGCGGAATGCAAGGAGAGGCCGTGTTTTACACGTTATAATTTTGTGCCGAAAGCCGGCCGGAGCTGGAGCAGGCAGTTGTTTTGTGCCGAGTGTAGGCTCGGTTCAAATGCCGCGCACGGACCATTAGTTGATGAGCGCACGTGCACGCCCGCCCTGCGCCAGCCGCCGCCCGCCCGCGCGAGCGCCCGGAAAGAGTAACAATTTTCAGCTAGAATATGAAAATGTTTTGTAGTTTTCTACAAAAAAATATGTTTTACCGAAACTACGGTTTTCACGCACAATGAACTCCGAGAAAGAACTTTGACCATTTACGTTTAGAAAACTGAAACAATGTTGAATTATTTCGCGTTGTATATTTGAGCGAAAATGTTGGCTACCTTCCGCGTGTTTGGGATTTCACGTGGAAAGCGGCGGGCGAGAAGTGGGTACCTAATCTCGCAGATAAAACTTTATGCCGTTTCAACTTTTAAAACCTTTCAATGGCCGGTTTTTCATCTGAAACTGTTATGAACTTTCGATTCGTTTTCCGGGGTACAAACGGCCCGGCTCGGCGGAATACGTTCAATTCACTGGTTGAGTAGGTACTTTAATGTTTTACTGGCAACTTGTAAATCATTTGATTGGTTGAATGTGGAGCTAACAAATTACTGGCAGATAATTTTCAGTTTGAATAAAGAATAAAGAGTGCTTATAAAAATATTTTTAAAAATACGTTGATGTTGCTACAACTTTTGAAATGTTAATAATAAGAGTTGAGCCACACATACACACCACCTCGTGCTTATCATATAATCGTCCCTACTTAATACGCAAGTTATCATCGTCCCGAACTGTCGAACCTTTGATCTGTGGCTTCATCTGTTATGAGGGGACTATTCTTATACCTCTCATTCAGCGATTTTCAAAGATACGCGAATGTTTCGGGTCATTCACCTAATAATCGATTTTAAAATTACCTCTCGTAATTTTCGCGAATTTCAAGTATTTATTAAGCAGATATGTTTTACCTATTTCCGTGGTACCAAATATCGAAATAGACTGTGCTTATGCTTAAAAACTAGCGTATGTATCATAATCATAATATAAATAGAGTAAACTGCATGTGGATCCAGCAAATATATTGAAAACACAAAAAATAACATTTACCTTGGTTCAACTAAAATAAAAAAATATCATCGTCACTCACGTCGTGATTCACGACAGTAGTAAAAGACGCACTATCCAAATAGATACATAGGTGCGTTATTCGATCAAATACTATAGAGTAAGTCCGTATCAGGTCTCTGTGATATGTGTTTTATATGAATTAATTCCGCGGCTGACGGCTCCCGAAAGCGCTTTACTCACGGGCCAGATGGCGTGCGGACAGATCAATTTGATGATTGCAAAAACCTACAGCGGACTTTTTGATGTCGTTTGGCTTCGCATCGAGCGTGTTTCTTTTTTAAATGTACGGCGAGTGGAGAATAACCCTCTTTTTGAGTTCATTTTTGAAGTGGTTTAGTTACGAGCGTTTGTTGATGGACTATCTTTAATGGCTGCCATTTTATAGGTATACTTTAGGTTGGATAGAATATTTATTTATTTGACACACACAAAAAATTTAAAATTACAAAAAACACAAGAAAAAAAACTTTGATTAAAAGTTGTGTGCCAAAATGGTCCCCGATCAGTATAAGTCGCGGTAGGCTCACACTAACTAACACTTTTCAGCCATCGTGTTGCCTTCTAGACCTTAGTGTCAAATGTCAATAAATAAATAAAATAAATATGTGCACCAGACAATACACATATATCTTGGTTTCGAAGTAAGTAAATTTCTTCCTAGGGTTAAGACAACGATTGACGGGGGCGTCTCCCATAAATACTTAAATACAGATAAATGTCCATGAATTAGGTACAAGCTACAAATGTTATCATAATAGGTAGTTATATACATTTGCCCTTGCGGGATTTGAATCCGCGACCGCTGGCATAGAGGTCAGGAGCACTAATCACGACACCAGTCATATATTCAATCAATATTTAAAAAAAAAACGTAAGTAAAATCTATTGACCTATCTCGCTTATCTGATAACGTTAAAAATCTTCAAAATCGGTTAGTCTAAAGCTGAAAAAAGGTATTTTATAATTTAAATAAACAAGTTAACTCTGCTAACATAATATGTTACAGAACTATCGATTGAAACCTAACAGAATAATCTCCCTAAAAACTCCAAAAACAATCAGCGTTACTACACAGTACAGATGTAATGTCGCCTGTACATTTTTCGCCCTACGATTGGGGTAGATAGTGTCAGCGGGTGACGTCAGTAATAAGCGGTATCTCTTGTCTCCGTTCGTAGATTACGTCATTTCATGTTGTCGTTGGAAGAGTATGTGTGTGATTGTAAGCTGGTAGTTGTAGACGAAGATGTATTTGACGTATTACCCATTTATTGAATTGTTTCAAAATGTTAAAAATCATATAAATTATATTATACACTTTTTTCTTCTACAGCTATTTTTATTAATATGTATATAAAATGAGTTCACTCTTGTCTCCAAACTAGATCAGACATAGCTTTAGACAGAGACGACGATGGAGCGAGCTCAACCCGGAAAAGAGCTGCCGCAAAATGTATTCAGTGTTATTTTTATTCATCGTATGAAATATTTTATACCATAATGTTAAATTTAACACACTTTATCTTTGATTCAGTTAACAGGTTAGATACACAACAGTAATACAACTCTGTGTTTATACGTTGATGATCCTATAAACGTTTTTGCATAATCCAAATCCGTAATCTTACCTATATACTTTTCTTCAGTTTAGCTTCGGAAATCTTGTGCACAGAAAATTCAGCTACGGCCTCTTAACATTACCTAAATTCTTATTGTACAGGACACTGAACGTAACATCAAACATCGTTTTTAACTCGTTGTTTGACTCAAAAATAAAAACAGAATTCCCTTTGTTCTTATCGCATCTATATCTACACTTATGCCCATAGCTATACTTACGTTCTCGTGTGGCACCTTGTATTGTCGTGATGTCATACCGGGGATTAATTCGAAGCACGTCGTCGCCTGATATCTGATCTTGGGTCGTGGGGGCTTGGACCTTCATACGCAGACGGAAACGCATAAGAACATATTGAAGAAATAGTTAGAGGCGTAATTTATGTATGCTTGCTTAAAGCGTTCCCCAAACAAATGTCATTTCGTTAATTGAAAACAAAAAAGAACCTCATCTATCATATCTTTTGGATGAGGGAGCTAGCCACTCGTTTGTATGGACTTACCTAACTTGATTAGAAGATGATTGGTAGGTCGTGCCAACTTGGGCAATGTATCGACTTTAATTCGAGAGAAAGATTAATCAATCGTCCGACTGATGAACAAAAGCTTCTATCATAGCAGCTCCAAGCTTTCACCATAATAGTCAGTTCATTAAAGGCGGAACATATTAGACAGATCATTTATGTTCGAAGCGTTTAATCACGTAAAGCAGCATAACACTTTTTAACTCTTACTCGCGCCATTTATCAAAGCCGCGATACGGCTATTAAGTCACGATTTGTCTTACAAACGACGAAAGAGCGTTATATAAATTTCCCCGGAAATAAATCATAACGAGCGACGTCATTGAAATCATGTTTCTCGAACACAGGAGAGGGGAGAGTGGGTACAATCAAGCCCCGATGAAAGTCGGTAAGAGATAGATAACATCGCCGCGACCACTGCCCCTATCGCCCCCATCGCTTCACCAATAATGAGTGTACAAATCGTGACGGAAATCGAAAGAAAAAACTTCCCAAGATCTTATCGTGCGTCCTAAACGCTCTCGTAAAAATATTAATAAAACATAACTTTTTCCACCCAAACCCACATTAAATTCCGATCCCGTAGGAATTTATTGACAATTACGCGTCAATAAGAGGCAATAAAAGCACAAAGCGTCAATGTCCACAGATTTGAATGTCAATTGTACACAATTGTGTAATTCTGTTTTCGTGGAGGCTCATTTTGATTGTGCCACTAGTAATACAATTATGAGTTGACTTTAGATCCGATTCTTTGTAGCGTGTATTATTATGATAAACATGACATTCCACTATTGTATATCAATTGAATCTGTGACGTTTGTTTCCGTTATCGATGTCTAATATTGTTACAGTAGTTTTATGTCCAGAAACTTTTTGACATAAGCTACTAGATCTCGTAGCTTGGTGTTTATTAGTATTTTATTATTTTCATACTCAATCTTGATGTTAACAAGAATTGCGTTGATGGTACAATATTTTCCCATTGATAAGTAATTTGGGTGATACCATCGGGAATTTAATCAGTGTAAGGGCCGGAACACAACGTCGTGAAGACGACGCAGACGTAATAAATTAAAACGAGGCTGCGAATGTCGCGTACAAACCTCTAATAAGAAGAGCGCGCTTAACCTTATCTCTGATCGAGGAAGTCTAAAAAACTGAGGGGCCGCCGGGCGGGGAGGGGGCAAGAACAAGAGCCGTCAGTGAAATAGAGATAGATGAACAGTGGGAAATGAAATTCTTTGTGGCATCGCGGTCCCGCAAAAAATGCACAGATTAGATTTTCCCCTCGCCAAGGGCCCGGAGTACGGAGGCAATGATTTTTTACAACGCTCGCCGGAATATATATAGGAGTTTTAGTGCCGGGATTTGTTATAACTGCCCTCTGTTTGAGAATTTTAATTTCCTTGATTTGAGGCGGCCCGCTCACATTACCGCGTAATGCGCACGCTATTTATCTTATTAATGGGGCTGCTGATGGTTGAATAAATATATGCATCTTAAAATTTTCATTGGATACAAATTAATGACACTACTTAGGTTCAAATCAAAGAACCCAATTGGCCAGATATTTCGGTATGGGTATGGCCATAAAAGTGATAACACAAATCTGAAAATACATAAACAATTCCCAACATTGTAAATTCAGTAATCTCCAAAACAATATAACAATATGTCAAGCCATAAAAATGTATATCATTGTGACGACATAGTAGATGGTTTTACGGCCCATACCGAGACATATTAAGTTCTTGCGAGCCGCAAACAAGGCGGGTCGCGAAATTACTCCGTATTAGAGGCCAAAGGAGGATTAGAGGACCCTCCGTAAAAAACAAGAGGGAAGTACACTGATTCCGCACTTGTCTACGTGTGGTTGTGCCAAATAGATTCAACGGCTTCATTTGAAGATTGCTCGGCTTAGCCGGCTTAGAGAGAGGTAGCCAGTAATTTTTACTTGTCGCAAAAATACACGCGTGACACCGAAAGTTTGTTGCATTCAATATTTAATATGTGTCTTGGGTTTTTTGTAGAAGTTACATTAATTTGTCACATATGAATTACGATTCGTATTCGTATTTTTCTTTTTTTGTTTTGTGAGATATGTGTAATAGATACAATTGGTTAATATATTTTCGTAGCGATTCGTATATAAACTGAGATAACGGTAACATGGTCATTGTCATCATCATGCATGATCAGCTTTCTGTTTGTATTACTCATCGCTTCTTGAACTCGAAAATTAGATAGCAATGGATGACAATGACACCATATTCTAACACTTGATGTCGTTTGAATATATTGAAGAAAAAATTATACAAGTAACAACGCGATTAAAAAAAACAGTTGGTTGAAATGATTACCAGATGAGATTTCAATATTTTCTTAAAATTACATATTTATCAAATGTTAGTTAAATTATCCTAGCCAAAAAGTATAACCAGCAAAACTCTTCAATTAAACCACTTGTGTCCCACAAATAGTCGGAATAGCAATCAAACTAATCCTGCAGTATATTTTTTAGCTAAATACGTAAGCCCAATCGATATAATCCAGCGCATTGAGCGTGTGTCGCCGACCGTGTGTCATTTCGGCCAAATTGAGACTCGCCCGAATCTATACAAGTGGGTCGCAATTTGTTTGGTGGATTTAGAAGCGTTTTTGCGGCAACACGTAAGTACTAAATTAGGTTTCTTTGGCTCAATTAAAGCCGACCGATGGAGAATTCAGTGTCAAAATAAAACTAATAGGTTTGCGGAACCGCTTCAGTCACATTACTGGATTTTAGTTTTGTTTTACTTGCATGAAATAGGATTGATTGACTGATTAATTTATTTATATTTATCCTTACATTTACTTACATCATGTTAGCTAAAACATAAGCCATAATCTGTCATATAACTAAGATAGGTAGGCACACAATAGCTTGAACATAAAATACTTATGGTCGGTTTTACAGTGTCCTAATAAGGCCCAATTTATTCATCGATAGTAATGGTAAAGTAACGTTACCAGCGGTTGAATATTTACGATTGTGTATGTTTTGAAGAAAAAGCACCTAAACCAGTGGTCATTAAAATAGCCATTCTGACATTTGATCAATGTAGATTTTCTTCAAAACACATACAATCGTAAATATTCAACCGCTATAACCGCCGGTAACATAACTATGACATTGCTATCGAAGAAGAAATTAGGCCTAAGTTTTCATTAGCGTTATCTGTCCATAACTTCATACAAAATGACGTTCCATATTATATTCGTTGGTTAGTGCCTATTTGTCGATGGGCAAACTGGCCATTAGAATAGAATTCCAAGAATACTTTCAAAAATCTGCAAAGAAAAAGTAGTGCCGAATGAAAACCTTCTAAAAGAATAAAGTAAGCACCCCGACTATAAATAACCTAATTAACCTTAGACAAGTTACCGGCGACGAAGGAAGTGGGAGAGAGATCGTTTTCCCAAACTAATTACAAAACACGATAATTAAAAAAACAGATTCCTCCGAAAGGAATGGGGGGGATAAAGGAAATGCAAAGTGTCCACCCGAAATTTCCATAACAAAAAACCTTCGTTTTTTCGTATCGCCCAAAATAACCATTGTCTCGGCCGTTTCGTCCGCTTTTTTTGACGTGTCTCATTTTCATTTTTATCTTTGACGGCGAGTTTTTTTAATAAGATATGCAAATCGTGACGGGAGACTACACCGACAAAGTTTAATGATAAAAAATCATTGCTTCTCAAAAGTTTACCCAAAAATGCGACCGCAACACCGTAAGAGCAGAATTTTTAACAATTCAATTTCTTTTTTATTAGGTAAAGGCGCAGCGAAGGACGTCTACCGACAAGATGGACAGACGACCTTGTAAAGACCGCAGGATCGCACTGGATGCAGACCGCTCACAACCGGTCGTTGTGGAAAGCCATGGTCCCCCATGTCTAGGTCTATGTTCAGCAGTGGACTCCCTTCGGCTGATAATGATGATTATGATGACATAGGTTATACCTACTGGAAGTGCAATTGAGATTCGTCATAGATGTCCGATTGTATGTAAATTTAGTGCATAGTAATCATACATATACGTACGTCATATTATAATGTAGTTAGCATTCAATATAAAAATATGTACTGTAGGTAAACCTGAAGCTGTCATAACTACCCTTCACCGTCACCCTCACCGTCTATGAAGTTCTAATCGCCAGGAATCTCTAATTCTAGAAAATTCTCAGCAAGTGGAAAGCGAAATTAATTAAAACCGCGCGAGTAGTAGCCGTCACTTACAGGGCACTCTTACATCGAGCGTCGAGAGGCGAACGACGAAGTAGACAGCCACGTGGACTAAGAATAGGCACCTACTTCTAAAATATTATGTTAGGTTAGCTAAACACAAGGTCTTATGCAGTTGTTATAAGGGTTGTTTTTCAACAAAATATGGAGTGAAATGTGCTGCCCTCTACATAAGGGAAGTTTATGATGACGTAGGGTATATAGTTGATAAAAAAATCAGTAACGAAAAGTTGTAGTAACTTTAATCATGAATCCAAAAATGCACACGAGTTGCATTTATTGACAATGGGTTAATTTATTTCATAAATACATATTTGCTTCGTTTACTAATTATTTACATTTTCACATCGACGCTCAAAACAAGCTCCCTGTGAGCCTGCCACAACATTTATCAGGCACATTCCTCCCTCAAATCGAGATAGCAAATCAAATTAAACAAGTGACGACTTTAAATCCGTTCGCCAAACAAAATGAGCCACTAAACGCGGCATATTAAAAGTCAAACCCTCATGAGGGCCGCTGAATAAATAAATAAATAGGCCGAATATGGTGGGAGCGTAATAACAGGAGGCAAACAGCATCAGAAGCCGTGAGATAAAATCGTATTGCGTTGTCAAAAATAAATGAATCCGGGGATTAGCGGGGACACGGCTCGCAATATTGTCGTTGGCGCCCAACGTGGGGCCCTAAGCCGGAGCGGACCAACTTTCGCTATTACAATTTTCAGTGTAATTATTTTCGGTGATAATGTTGTTTTGTTGCACAAAAGTTGGTTGCCTGCCGTTAGAATTACTTGGGAATTATTAACGGTTAATTTTGCGTCTTATGGAAAGCTGCTTATGTTCTCTACTTTTGGTTGATTTATACTATTTAAAGCAAACACGCAAACAAATACATTAATGTAATTGTCGACCATAGCCTTAAATATTTAGTCACAAACATAAAATAAATGTCGTTACTGCAGCGGTTAAATATTTCCGATTATGTTTTGAAAAAAAAAATACCATAATAAAATAGCCATTCCGATATTTGGTACAGTTATTTTTTCTTAAAAACTTGCACAATCGTAAATATTCAACCGCTGGTGACGACATTTAACCATTAGTTGTGTTAACTATCGATCACGCAACCGAACCTTAATCAACAAAAAAAAACAATAATATAATGAAATGCAAACCACTGGCATAAAACAAACAAAACAATCATGAAACCCAAACATTGTCAAATAAACTGTTGCGCGCGTCAGTTAAATAAAAATTACTGAGAGACGTCCCGAGGGAGCGTCATTGTGAGCCCACAATGAGCGCTCCTGATTGGCGGAAGGATGTTCTCACTAAATAAAAAAAATATCGACGCGTCATTTCGCGCAATTTTCGTGGAATTTTCAAACGATAAAACCTGTCATTCCGTTGAGGTGCCTATAAAATATTCATGGAGACGGGCGAGAGATGAGCGATTTTTTCTTCGATTTACGTCGAAATAAGATGTCATTTTCCGTATCATTAGCGGCGGGAGCGTCTCGGGCGGCACTATTTACACGCAAATACGATAAAAATGATGCCCACCCGATCGGCTGTTTGACGCGCCATTGATAAATTACGACCTTTCAAATGCCTTATCGTTTGTGGTTTTCAACGATTCTGCGGGCGGCTTTTTTTACTGATCTTTTAATGTCTTTTATGATATGACCCAGTAATTGATGGCTGAAATGTAGCTTTGTTGATTTGTACGTATTTAGCTTTTTGTGACGCTATTTGAAATCAATAAAGTAATAAGCTTATTATTTTTAATTGAACTATTAAACAGAATTACTATTATTTTTATTATTTATTATTATTACAAAAAATATACACATATTGCCTTACATAATAGTACCTTAAAGCCTATTGCAGGATTGTCTAGATACTATGATGTTCTCAAGATTGGTTAGTTGAGCACTGAATCGACATTGGGGTTAAGGTTTTACTTAATATTTTTTAACAATTTCTGTAAAACATTATTATCTAAAACGTGGTGAAGTAGTTAATTTACATTTCTGGTAGAGAGCTATTACTTCGCTACAACTATAACATACAGGGTACAACGATATTGGCAAACTTTAAAATTTTCCCTTCATACCACATCTGTAGATCAGTAGATTATCATAGCTATGCCTTTGTCGGGCTCCTCGATAAACTCTTCTCCGATGCCTCTAAAGAGAGGGCTCAGAGGCAGCGAGCGGCAACAGCCACGCTATCAAACGAGCTATAAATCGGTTTAGGAAAAGAACAGTTTTGCGCTTTGATCCTAGCGCATCAAGCGCGTCGCGTCTAATATTTTCAACATGCTTCAAAAATATTGTAATTTTTATTTACTACCAATTTTTTATCTTTCAATATCAAAAGATGAAATAAGAAACTCTCGAAGCTCTCGAATTTGATGATGATGACTAATAAGTGGAAATTTCCCTGAAACAATTTACGATTTAGTACAATTTCAGCGAACACGCCTGTTGCGTGTGAATTGTCACGTATAATTCGTTCAAGTACTTACACATGTCAATCACAAACGATCAAAGCCGAAGCAGTTCTCATTAATTCCCGCCGTTACACATGTCGAAACGTTAATAAGCAATTAAATAGATTAATAAAGATATTTACGTCATTCTGCCAATTTGCCATTGATCTACGGGCCGATTTCAATGCCTTTGATCTTGCGAAGCTCAGCAGAATCGATTTGTAATCATTGTTTGACAGTTCTGAGACATCGCTCGGCTGAACGATTCAATGTTACGATATTGAATAATTGTGGAATAATAATCGGCTTACCTGTTACCTAAGAGGAAGGGTGGCGTTTTTAAAATACCTATTTGCAGTCGATTGGAGCGTAACGAGGGGAGGCTTTGTAGGAGCCCTATACTTATTTGCGATATATGTATGTTTTATTCTCTACAGCGCATTTTGAGAGATTTAATAAGAGAGTGGATTATTGATATTTGGGCATGAAGTTTTAGTTAGAACTATAGGTATAATGTTTTTAATTCTAGAATCTAGCTTTATCTAAAACTATGACCCAGAGATGTATTATTTACTTTATTTTGGACAGAAATATAAGATTGAAATCGCAGGTTGTATCAATCTGATTTCTGCAATAATTATTTTTTGGTTTAGTAATAGTTATTTTTATTTTGAAGAACAGAAAGATACGATTGAAATCGCCGATTCTCTCTATCTATCCGATTTCTGTTGTATTTTTTGTTTTTAAACCAAGTTTACTCATGTGAAAGGACTAATGGCAATATATTAGATAAATGTAGATGTGAGAAAGCGCCTATATAAGTGGTTCTTCTGCCAACATATGTGTATTCCAAAATTCAGAAACCAAGCAAATTATCTGCTGTTACTTCTAGATGCTTACGACCAGCTAATTTCTCAAATGTATTTGTCCCTGGCTGCATCGTAAACGCGTCGTTACGGCGTGATCCGCATAAGCCTAGCATATTTCGCCCAAGTCGGGCATATTTCGTAAATTTGTCCGTGGGGAGGGGCGGAACACCTGCCGTAAAGATAAGCCTCTGATGTCGCGTAATATCCCCTAAAATAACTTCTTACTGCCTCCGGTGCTATGGCGACGGCCCGTCTTCCTGCTGTAGTATGTATCGCGTATGTAAACGCGGGGTGATGGTGTGTGGTCACTGGGGGATACGTGTGATCTTATACATAATGTTTGCATTTGCTTATACATGTAATATGTCGCATGTAATTGGTTGAGACAATTTCTAAATATAGTCAAGGACGATTTTATAGCACAGATTGTTAGTTTTCAAGTAAACATCCGATTTCTAGATCTGCATCATCTAACTGATTCTTTCCTTAGTTCTGTTTATAATCTATTTTCAGATTTTGTGTGCTATAAAGTGTTTCAAATATTTCAAACCCTAAATTAAAAACAATATGCCTACAACGTACTGCTGTTATCGCTCCCATTACAGTACTATTGCAAAATATTATCTCACTTAAATATAACGACGCCATAGCATCCTCAATAAAACCTTAAGGCCCGCCACCTAGCGGCAATATCGCGAATTAATTAAGGAAGTCATTACGTCCCGATAGAGCATTAGCCCCACGCATGCGGGAAATTGCCCACACAAAGGATATTTCCTGCGTTTTCCCTGATTTAAAGCAATTCACGGATTTTGATTAAGCCCCTGCCTCCGCGAGATTATTCCCCTTTCAGCGTAAAGAATGGTTCATTCGAGAGACCGTGAAACTGTATTGTATTTCCTTATGCTATTGATTTTCGGAGTGTCTCAAGGAGTGACGCCCTGTCACGGTTATTAAGTTTGTCGTGACTTCGACTTGACATCCGATTCGAATGGTAGTTGTTAAACTAATAACTTGGTTGCGTGTGTTCGAGTGAATTAGAGGGAATTTCCGAATCAATTAATTATTATTATACCTCTATTAATTGAGTGACGGTATAAATTCAAAATCCGTGCTGTTACTGAATAAATAAATGTAGTGTTTTTTTCTTCTGCAAGTGTACTTTTCTACGTTTGAGTAAAAAAGGTAATAGAGCTATTAAAATACTTGCTGTTTTAAACTAGACTAATACTATCATCAAGATGATGACCCGTCAGATAGTTTCAAAGCAAATAAACAGTAACTACATTTCCCAATGAGTCGAATCCGCCATTACGTTTAATATGCGGCCGCGCCAGTTAAGATGGTCGGCGGCGATCACAAAAGCCGTGGCCAATAGAAACTATGTTCATTAGCTATCTGAGCGAGGAAGCCGCCGCCACTGGCAACTTTATATTGCCACAATAATTATTTATTCCGCTCACTCCCACCGACTCGGTAGAAACTATTCAGCGAAGAAACGCCATTTCCCGGTGGTCAGATAAGACGTTTGATTTCCCCCATTTTCCCGGGACTTTAATTATGGCCTCTGGTTTTGTGTAAAATAGTTGGCGGAGTAATTTAATCCAGATATCAGTATGCAGGAGGCGTGCGGAGCGAGAGGTGGGAGCCAATGAGTCGGACGAAGGAATGCACGCCCTAAACGAATTACTATATGCGGAGCTTGATTGTTTGTTTTCAGACTGAAACTTACACTAAGATTTTAGTTGATTTGGTATGAGAGATAAGAATAGGACGTAAAAATAATACATAGGTGCCTTTCTTTCAATTGATGGTATGTTTAATAGTCCTGCGCCTGATCTCTCACCTGCGCCTGGTCATGTCTGACTGCCGTATCACCGAATAAATAAGAGAGAAGGAACAAAGAGTGCACTTGAATATTGGGCATATATCTGGGTGCTATAATATCTCTTGCGTAACTAGGTTATCTCTCTTGAGAGGGACCGCCATTACCAAACATCGGTAAGACTAAAAGTGACTTACTTTTAGTGTCTATCTATGTTATAAAGATGATTATCTCATATCATCAATAAATTTAAAGATGTTAACTTTCCAAAACTTATTTCCTCGTGACCAGAGCCATAGACCATTGTTGTTGTCAAAATTAATCATCGTGTCATCAACAGTCATCTCAACTATAAAATTATAATACTATAAAATGATTTTAGAGAAAAACATATTCAAGTAGGCACATACAAATTGCCTACTTGAACATGTTTTCTCCAATATCATTTTCACATTCACCGAATAAAAACTGTAAACGTGTTTTGTTTTCCCTCTACACCCTCTTATTTCTTCAGTCGTTGAACTGCATAACTATAGCGAGTGCGCGAAACACAATATAGCGCCGTAAAAAATAAGCGTACATCAGAGTCGAGCATGTAATTCTAGCGCACTCTTCCGGCCCGAACAAAGGAGAGAGGGTAAGAACACGAGTTACTCGACACCCCGCTACCTTACGCAGATTTGTTTCTCACCGTCCAAACACACTCAACCAAAACAAAACTCTCCTCCTCAACACATAGGCCCCATTTCACCATCTCACACGCACTCTCCATCAAACATTTTAAAGCCGCATAGACGCAGGAAATTCGCGATAGTCAAATTGTAGTCTTACAGGGCGTTACCATTAAATTATCGCATTCGCAGCTGTGTTACCGACGTATAAGGCACCATTTAGATTAAAACACCCCGCGAGGGTCTTCGAGCGAGTACCTCTCACGAGGACGTCGAAAGAAAAATGTACCGACGAGAGGATTCTGGTCGAGAGAAGAAGAAATAAGCCGTAACAGGATGTCGTTCAGGATAATACCTCTTTCGTTTTATTTTCTTTTCAGCAACATACGTACTCAGTTACACAACCTGCGCACGTTTTGGACAAGGTCTAAGTGACTCGCCTTTCCACTACAATACGAATACATTTTATTTACCTCGTAATAAGTTTACGTCATAAATATAATCAGCTTTCCTTTGAACGAGCAGAGGGTAAGGCAGTCAAGCTTAAAGCTACAAGTTTGCTAATAAAGTTACTTTGTTGTATTATTTAACGGCGTCGCTGGTATGCGTCGTGTTTTTTACCAACACTCGACTATTCCATTCACGTGTGTGAGCGTAGTAACAAAGGCGCAACGCGTCGCGAGTGCCGGCTCTCAAAGCCGATATATTCCAGCCATTACACCCGCGACTTGCGCAAACTTCGCCAAGTGATCACCCGGCTAGACGCCGCCACACAAACAAACACTACGCCCACAAAAACTCGTTCGCAGGTAAAAAAATGCGTCGGTGTGCGCGCGTCGCGTGTGTGGAGCATCTACTTACAGGCGACCCTCAGCTGTAGCTACTTGTAGGTAAGTAGCTATCGCGACTCCTTTGTTCTAGCAGCTGATTGGAGCCGGGCCCGGAAATGCGTGTCACCCCACCCCCTCATTGGTCCGTTTCATTTTCTTAGCGCGAGAGAGACGCAGCTACGCTGAAGTGTATAGTTGAGGATACGGATCTCTGTGTGTAAAACGGTAGGTAGGTGTCACGAGTTGCTTGTTTTGCTCGTTCACTATGTTTGTGCGGCGCGATCGTCTAAGATAAACTATTTCGTGAGTCGGGCCGAGAGTTTGCAAATTGTTTCGGTTCGAGTTGGCCGTGCGGAATTTTGATTTTATCAAATTAGATTTGTTGGCCAATGCACTGGATGGAAACTTCGAGGTTGGATACTTCGGTGCTCGTTAGTTTGTTGATGACGTTGTGCTTTAGTTTGATAGGATTTACCAAGCATCATGCACGGTTGATTTTTTATGAACCCTTACTGTCATTATCATAATATTTGTTATGCTATACATATCGACTATCTTTAACACAGTTATGAAAATCTCTACAAACGTATGACACAATTTCGAAGAAAAATCTCAAAAATCATCTTAGGCACATAATAGCCTTTAGCAAATAAGGTACCATAGAACTTACACATAAAAGTTGAATACACACAATGTTTACGTACCCAGAGCTAAACATTGGGGAGGCAGTAGGAACAGGCAGGAACGTGAGCAGGCAGCAAGCGGCTAATCGCACTTCATCGTAGCTGTCAGCGGCAGCGCTGGTTATGTAACACGAATTATTTACTCGGTAATTAATAAGGGATGTGGGTTAGTTTTAAGAGAAGCTTGTTAAGTTTAGACTATGAGAAAAAATATTACCTTAGCAAACTGGATACATAAATATTACCTGTAAATTACTTAACAGCGAGACTCCTACAGAGAGATCCTACAGACAAACTGTGTAAATAGTTTTGTAGGACTTTGTTTACAAAAATGTACCATGTTGTATTCTTAATAAATAAATAAATAAAAAAAAAACATCAAAAAGGATATTTGCAATGAAAATGTAGAGTCAAAAATCAATCGTATAAATTTAGTGTCAAAAGTTACAGTCGGAGTTTTTGAGAGAAAGTTTTTCGATGAAACCATTAATAGGTATTGAGAAAAATTTCAGTTTTTATTTCAACTAGAAGATACCGCTTTATGAATGCTAGTAAAATATAGATTTTATTACGGTCGACATGACATTGAAACATTCAAGCTTGCTACAAATATAATTAAATCAAATCAAATGAAATCAAATCAATTTATTGAATAATAAAAGTAGTCTTCTACTCCTAATCATAAAATATTACCATTATATTATTCTCGTTCTATTATGCCATTAATATACAGCTCAATCTTTTGTAGCTTTTTCAGAAAAACAACGAAACGTAGGCAATTGTAAAGCAAAACTACCTGACCTGGGCGGCCATTCTCAAGTAAATCGAACTATTTTTGTGTAGTAATTCTATTACGAATTTAAACATTTTGTCTAAAACATCAAGTTATATATCGCCACTCCAAAAAACAGCGGCACGAACGAGATCGAAATGCATAAAAATCATGACACCATGCAATTAAGAACTTGAACTTTTTTCGTATACGAACTGCACGAGAATCTGGCCCCTGAACTGCTTACTTCACGTCCTAGATATTCCAATACTTAACATAATGGGGGCTATCTAGCCGTGGTATCGAATGTAGAACTACTGCTATGTATGGTAGCTGCTCTAATCGGCACTCTGTCAACGCCCGTCACCCGCACTTGGCACGTGTGGCCATCCAAACAGCCTAAACAGATTCTAGACTGGTCTAGCCTTAAGACCCCTGCGACTTTTAGCATCGATGCAGAAGCGCGTTTTGAAAATGCGTGACAGCATCGTTACTCATGCAATGGAGAAACTTAAAAATAAGCTGAGACTTCTTTTTAAGCACTATCGGTTGTTAAATTATGCATTTAAATTACTCAATTAATAGTTTAAATTGTTGAAAATCCAGAACTTAATTTTTATTGTGCAAACTTCTAAGCTTTAGCTCTAATCTAAGTAGTTTTTTATAAGCTATGTTATGTAAATTGTTTATTATTGGTAAATAAATTAAAAAAAAAAAACAGATTTAAGATATGTACTAACGCGCGTTAGCATCGATGCAGTCGCGCTTCTGCATCGATGCCAAATTAAATGTGTTTATTGCGTGAGTCACGATGCTATCGCGCGATTCCAAAACGCGCTTCTGCATCGATGCTAAAAGTCACAGTGTGTAAGGGGTCTTAAAGTAGAGAACCTCTTTGAATACTATACAGGGTGGCTTACATTTCTTCTTGGGTACATAATCTTTTCAGCATGTCGAGGGTAAGATAATGGTAAGTACCTACCTGACTATCGACTTGAACAAATATAACCCAAAAGTCAGATAGACCTAAGATTTTACATCTTGAAAACCATTTTACAAGCAGTTATGCAACTGACAATTACGATCGATTCTTTGGAGATTTAATAAAGCACTTTAAGGCTCTTAACACGTTCCGGGACACTATTCCAGACACAATAGATGTTTTATTGTATTCACGCCTGTAGGCGTTCACTGTCCATAAACGTGTTAACGTTGGAAAATTGGGATTCCACAGATCCTGAAAAAAGTTTTATAATATGCCCATCACCTAATTTGACTGGTTATATTCCTTGTCCGGAACAGTTCCTTTTTAATAATACGCGATAGTAGCTTCAACAGACTGACATTTATTTCTTTGCTAGACACAGAGCATACAATATGTTCAGTACTAAATATCACCGATGGATGGCGCCACATACATCGTTTAAACTATTATTTTAATACATATAATAATACCACCACTTATTAAAATAATCCAAAACCAGTTACTTACTTCTTTAAATTCACAACACCTATTTTTTCAACAAAATCATTATGCTTTACTTTACATAAACTTTTAGTAAATAGATCAGCTGGCATTTCTACAGTACTCAAGTAATTGATTTTAACTAATTTATTTTCTACAGCCTCTCTAATAAAATGGAATCTGACATCAATATGTTTGCTTCTTTTATGGTACATACAGTTTTCAGAAAGTTTCTGGGCACTCTGATTATCATTATACAATAATATAGGCTCACTATTTCTATTTATAAGTTCATGTAAAAGGTTCTTAAGAAAAATAGCCTCCTTACTGGCCTCACAAATCGCCATGTATTCGGCTTCCGTGCTTGATAATGCAACTGTAGGTTGCTTTCGACACTCGTGAGAAACTATACATCCTGAGTATATAAAACAGAAACCAGTATAGGAGCGCCTATCAACACTGTCTGAGGCCCAATCTGCATCCACAAATCCGACAATATCTGAATCGTTTTTTACATACATTAATCCAAATGATTTTGTATAACTTAAATATTTCAGTACTCTCTTTGCATGTTTCCAGTGGGTTTCACTATTACAATTATTAAATTGGCTTAAATAACTGACACAAAATGATATATCTGGTCTCGTTAAAACTGAAAGGTACATCAGACTCCCTATTAATTGCTGATAAGGATATTTACTCAATACATTTTCACCTTTTTCAAGTTTTAAATTGACCTCCATAGGGGTCTCTGCACTTTTACAATTGTTCATATTAAATTTAGACAATAATCTTTCTATAAATTTTTCTTGATCAACACAAATCTTATCTTTTACTATCTTAACATTCATACCCAAACACTGCTTTAATTCACCTAAGTCTTTCAACTTAAAACTGGTACTTAACTGGCTTTTTAGGTAATCTACATCCTTGTTACAATTTGAAAAAATAAAAAAATCATCAACGAACAGAGCTATAAAAGTTTTAACATTACCTTGACATTTTATAAACAAACATGGTTCATAAGCAGATTTCTTATAACTAAGCTCAAGTAAACAATTTTCTGCCTTTTTATACCAGGCTCTCGCTGACTGTTTCAGTCCATAAATAGCCTTTTTTAACTTTAGGACTTTACACATATTATTTTCACTTTTTAAGTTCTGGGGCAATTGCATATAGACTGTTTCATCGAGATGGCCATTTAAAAAAGCAGTTGTCACATCAAAATGTCTTATACATAAATCTAAGTTAACACTAATAGCAAACAATAGTTTCAAGGTAGAATATTTAAGAACTGGCGAAAAAGTTTCATTAAAGTCAATACCCTGTACTTGGGTAAAACCTTTTGCCACCAATCTGGCTCTATATCTCACTGTATTATCACTATTTAACTTTTTTTTTGTATACCCACTTACACTGAACGACACGAGCATCACAGGGTCTCTCTACTAGCTCCCATGCTTCGTTATCATGAAAGGACTGCAGCTCTTCCTCCATAGCTTGGCACCATTGTTCCCGTTCTGAGCAGTTCATAACATCATCATAGGTTAAACTTTCTTCTTCTATGTCTTCATTAGTTACACACACATTACTGAATCCATACCTTTCTGGTTGCTTCCTCTCACGTTTTCCTATATTTGAGATGTCGACAGGCCCAAGTTGTGCTAAGTCATTCTCTGGGTCACAAAATTCATCAGAACTGGACGAACCTGTGGAAGACTCACCATCGGGTACATATGTGCTGTCATTTGGGTCAATCACTGATTTCTCTTGTTCTTCTTCTTCATCCCTGGGTACATCTGGCTCCTTCTCATTCACCACAGCTTGTATCATGTCTTTACTTATCTCCATGATGACAACATCTCTGCTGTTGATTATGCTCTTAGTGATAGGATTATACAACCTATAACCCTTTGTGTTCTCTGCATATCCAAGAAGTATGTATTTTTCTGCCTTTTTGTCCCATTTCAGTCTTTTGGTTTTTGGAACATGAGCCATTGCAGTGCTACCGAATACACGTAAGTGGCTAAGATCTGGCTTTTTCCCTGACCAGAGCTCATATGGAGTTTTCTGTAAGCCTGAAGTCAAAGTTCTATTGCGCAAATATACTGCGGTGTTTACAGCCTCAGCCCAGAACTTCTTCTCCATATTGGCATCAAATATAAGGCACCGGGCTCTTTCCACTATTGTGCGATTTAACCTTTCACACATACCATTCTGTTCCGGCGTGTAAGGGTTTGTTTTCTGGTGTACAATACCACACTTTCTCAAAAAACTTTCCATCTCTGAACCACAAAATTCCCCACCGTTGTCTGTTCTCAGTACCTTGATGCACTTCCCCGTCTGCTTTTCCACTATAGCTTTAAACTCCTGGAAGTACTTCACCACCTCGCTCTTTGACTTTAGAAAATATACAAATGACATTCTGCTGTAATCATCGACAAATAGGAGAAAATACCTTGACATTCCTATTGAGACTGTTTCCATGGGACCACAAACGTCCGCATGTATCACCTCCAACACACTTTCACATCTGGAACCTATGTTTGAGAAAGGCAGTCTTGCCAATTTCCCTTCACAACATGTGACACACTGGGATTTGTCAATTTCAGCCTTGTCGGGGTAATCAATTCCTTTTACAGCGCCATTCTTCATCCTGTTCAGGTCCTTACTGTTAATGTGCCCCAGCCTTCTATGCCATAACTCACTTGTAGCTTGCATTGCTAGGTTTGCCATTGGACATGTTTGTTTTATGTCCAATTTATACACTCCATTCTGTAATACAGCCTTTGCAACAAGTATATCACTGCTATTAAATATCTTGCAGATACTTTCTTCAAATATCACTTTGTTTCCGTTGCGTATTAACTCACTTACTGACAAGAGATTCGTAGTAAGGTTAGGAATGCATAAAACTTTGTTCACAGTAATATTGAACTCTGAACCTGCGACCACTGTTGTCAACTTCGTTTTTCCTGAGCATAATACTGGTACTTTTGTTTCATTTGCTACTATAATCTGCTTCATGGTTGGATTGTATGAAATATCATACAGATGCTCCTTATCCGATATCATATGTGTGCTGGCACCGGAATCGACATACCAGTCGGTTTTCTTGTATGTTGAGTTTAAGCAAAACGCGCTGAACACTGTAGTATTACTGTTTTCCGCTTTGCATTGGTTTTTATAATGTCCAATTTGTTTGCATTTGTAACAACGAATTTTCTTAACATTGACACTGACAGGTTTCGAAGGTGACGTTTTTGACTTTGACACATCTGCAGTGTTGCTATTAGATTTCTTGCGCTGCTGCCAACTTTTCGATAAAAACGCGCCTTCATTTTCAGAGCTGCCAACGTCTGCACTCATATCCAACAATTTTGATTTGATGACGTCAGTACTAACTGCCATGCCCGAGTGCTCAATTGCCATTATCATCGGGCCAAATTTTTCCGTTAATCCCGCCAACAATAAACATCCAACCCACTCATCAGTAATTTGAAATCCTGTTCCACGTAACTTATGCGCCGTATCTACTATCTGAGTCACATAGAATGTCATGGACTCACAATCTTCTAGCCGGATTGATATAAGATGACGCAACAAACTGATTTTTCTTTGAAATCCCGAGTCATCAAATAGTGATTTTAGGCGATTCCACACATCCTGAACAGTCTTTTCATTCTTGATATGGACATATAACGACGAATCTATTGTCATAATTAATTTCGCCTTTGCCTTTAGCGCGTCGGAGTCCAAAACGACAGGAATTGCTGCTGCGGCATCATCAGCCGCCGCCACCGGCGATTTTTTATTGATGTCCACTCCTTCTAGAATGAGAAAGTTCTCTGCGGCAAAAGCCCACTCGTCATAATTCTCACGTCCCTTAAGTTTTGGAACGTTAACGATGTAACTGCCGGCCATTGTTCAAAAAACGTAATCTTGATGAACACACTTTTTCACCACACAGTTTTTTAATCTGAACAAATCTAGTCCGACGAACAGTTTTTCAGTTATATATAACCACTGAGAGTTTTTATTTCACAAAATATCTACGAAATAATTACTTTTTAACGCGAAATACGGGTCTGGGCCCATAACCTAATAATACGCGATAGTAGCTTCAACAGACTGACATTTATTTCTTTGCTAGACACAGAGCATACAATATGTTCAGTACTAAATATCACCGATGGATGGCGCCACATACATCGTTTAAACTATTATTTTAATACATATAATAATACTTTTTACAAGTGCGTGACAAAACACTATAAAAAAAAGTTGCCCGCTCATAAGAAAAAAAAAATTTTTTTCTTCACAATGCCAATGAAATGATCATTCGTTTCTTCTAATTTAACCGACTTATAATAAGGAGGAAGTTTTCCACCGTCATATTTTCAAAAATACGAAGCTTGACAATGACAATAGTTTACCAAGGGTAGCTGCTCACAAGCACTCAGCCTGTCATGCGCAGGCGGCGCGTGGCTGCGGTGCTGGAAACAACGCCCATTCATTACGTTCTTAATTGCCTATTATAAACCCATTACTTAGGGGTTCGGATCGGAAAAGAAAACAAAACTTTCGGAAAATGTTAATGAATGAGAAATATCTATTGTTCTCAAAATACTCTAAAGTTTATCTAACTAAATGGGTGAGCACTCAATGTAATCATTTTAAAGTTTCCAAAACAAAATATGAATACAAAATAAAAAACCTCTTTGCCACCCTTTCAACTCCGAATCAGCTTGTTATAAGTATTAAAAAGAAAAATTACAAGTCAAAGTATTTTCAATGACATAGATAGATAAATCGCCAGTTAAAAAAAATTCAGTGATGATACGGTCATAAAATCATTTTTCCACATCATCATAATACGATCGTGTATTGCAAAACATTCGATTGGTCCGTGACGAAAGCTATATTTAAAAAAAAACCTTGCCGAAATTAAACTTACCTAATCAAGCTGCTTATTACATCGTAACCTTTATTTTCGCGAACAAATTCTAAACATTTTTAACTTTTAATTGAGTTTCTTCATTTGGCTAAAGTTGATTAAAGTTTGTATTTGTGACGTGTTGCGAAATTTCGGCAAAGGAATGAGTTTGAGTGAGCGATTACATAGGTAAGTCGAACAAGTTTTGTTATAATTTTGTTGATTTCGGACTGAATTAGAACGGGCTCTCGTTCTGTATCGCGTGCGTCACGAACTTTTTAAAAGTTTGTGTTTTGAACTCAGAATGCTTGTCTATTTAGGCCATTATAGAGCTTTGTTCTAGAGTTAACCACAGCTAATAATAGGCTCTTTAGGAATTGTCGTTTGAGTTAAACAAAGTGTTTTTTCCATCTGTTCTTTTTTTATTTCGTCCTTGAAAATGACGCAAATCTTTTTTAAATTATGTAACTATCACCAGATATAGACAGATTGTGTCATGCATGAAAGAAAAGTATTAATTGGTTTAAAAAAAAGTGTAGCATGAAATGCTTACTTTGAAGTATTGATAATATCCTAATATCCACTGATACTTAAAGGTGAAATTCAGAATCTTTCACCGTAATCAAAGTAGCAAGTCATTGAAGCAATAAATTAGCAAATAACAGCTCAAAACAAGCCCAGAGGTTTGTACATTGTACGTGGCACAAGAGGTTTATCATGCTGTATGTAAATAGAACAGGTAACATTTTACTAAAGCGTATTTATCGGGGCACAAATCCTTTAACAAGTTTATTGTGGCCTCGCTTCCTACGTATTCTGTGAACGCTTTCAAATCTCTCACCGTCAATAGACCTCAGCTCTGTCATCCCGCCATTGTCGCATCGCAACTTACGGGAGGTCTGTCGATAAAGATATTCTCCAAATCGATATCAAATGTCGATTATCGATGTTTGTCCTCGATTGTGCGCGTACAATGCCACCGGCGAGTCTCATTGTTCGCTGCTTAAAAAACAGGTGTCGTATGCTTTCGGCCTTTGATATGTTTATCAACCCTTTAGATTGGGGGCGGTTTTTGAAATTGAACAATCGTGGTTTGTGAATGGGCTCGATGATTATCGTTAAAGCGAGGTTACTGTCAGGTGAGACGTCAACCGCGTGAATGGAGTGACGTGGTTCTTTAGTTTGGGGAACTTCTGGTAACATGACCTGATAAGATAGTTGCTGCTTGTTAACCATTCTTTGATGTTTGAAGTTCACCAACAAACAAACGCTTATTGTGGGACGGTTGATTTCGTTTCGTTTTTTTTAGTTGTCTTGGGTATTTTTTATTTCGGATTTGTTTTGTATGATCTGGATTTGTGGTTCAGATTCGTGGGAATATCGCTTGGAGTGACTTTTTGTTTTTCTATAATTGTACATGCGAGTTAAGAATTAATACGCGTAATGTATGGTTACCTTTGACTGCCGTTCCGCGAATGCTACAGTCATTCCGAAATTACTTGCTACTTAGGATAACACAAAACATTTCTACGAAAAGCTTCGCGTGAAATTAATCTAGCAATTCAACACATCAAAGCGTTTATTAATGCAAAACTTCGCAGAACTGAGCAAAATTCTGTAAAAATAAACAGGTAGAGGTAGATTGTGAAATTCCCGTAACTTTAGAATTAAAACAGGCACGGCCTACAAAAGCGATACTCTAAAAAATGCACTGCAATACATCGCGAAGTTTCTGTTGAAAGTGAGGTAACGCACGGAGCGTTGCAACTAACCAACCGTGGAGCTAAGGAAACGGTGCAAATGACAAACTTAAAGCGATTTTCGGAAGCATTTTATATAACTCATTGGACAGGTACTCAATTGCGTGGTAACAAATGTAACCTGCACCAATAATACTACATTAAGCTGTATGTATTCAGGGCACCCGAATTAGATATTGTTTCACATTATTGCTAAAAAAATTTTACAGATTGAACTTGCTGAAACTTAGTAATTTTAACGAACGTCTTTGACACTATATTTTAGTAACTGAATTTTTATCGATGTTTTACTTTTTGCGAGCGGATTCTCATGATTGTTTTTATTTAACTTCTATTCTACTAATATAAACTTAGGTAAAGTAAAATATAAATAAACTTATAGCTAGGTGATAGCAACACCGTTTTAATGTTCTCACTTTAGCATTTCTTTTGCTGTTGTAAAATGAAAAATAATTTATCTTTTATGCAAAAACATTAAACGGTGATGCGGAACCCATTCATAAGTCCGTGTTATTTATATTTGGTTTACCTTTAACTTCAAAATGAAACCTGTAGCCCGCTTACTCCATTTACTTGCACCACCCGCCCAACGCGGGCTGAATAGCTGGTGTTGGCAAGGCGAGCGCCTACCGTTGCATATTTATGAAGCGCCTCAAACACTATAAATAGTTGATACGCTGCCTCGCCGGGTAATGGAGTAAATACAACGACACACGCCCGCATGTAATTTGTACTGAATCACGAATACCAGTGACGATGATGCCTTTGTCGTTGCATGTTGCGGATGATTTACAGCTGTGATGCCGCTGAAAATGACTGAGAGTGATACAAAGTTAACGGTGGAAAAATACCCTTATGTACGAGATAAACTATTCAAGACTTTTCTATAAATGAAAGCAGATATGTCTCATTCATTTGAAGTCACATTATATGTCTAATCTTTACATAATAATTAATAAGTTCTACGTTACATTATAGCGCTACGGATATCGTAGCAGCTACGAGAATCCATAGATGAGCAGTCCATTTATCTTTGCTACGAATTTACGAATAATTTTTGCTTTCGTAACATAAATACTTACAGAAATAACTACTACTAACATGTGTGTTTACTTTAACCCAATCGCAAACATTTCGTAGTTCCTGGTACGGTTGTTATGTATTGAGGCAAACCAATCTGCTGTTTCAGACATTTATTAAACCCCTGTAAACTGTCAGGCGACCTGCCGGGCCCACCGTCTGTGCCGCCGATATAGCTAAGATAAACGCGCACATAACTATTCAAACTACTTCTACACAACACTCGCACACAATCACCTAACAGCCTCATCTCACAAACAAATACACACTCTAAACACGCCCAAATAAAGACCGAATTGAAACGCGTCACGCACTATGTGATGTGACTTACAATGACCCGCCCGGTCCACCATTAGCCGGTACATACCTGTAGATAAGTGTGGCGAGAACGCGCGGTGAATACGGTATGCGTGTTGTACTAAGCCTTAAAAATTAAAGATATTTAAAATGCTAAGTAAAGATTTGAATGGCGGGGAACGTTCTCCGCAACGCGGCACCGACTTAAATGTCACGTAACATTTTTTTTGGCTAAAAAAGGGCGAGCGTGCTCATTGACTTCCTCTCGTGAGAGATCGATTGATGAGGTTTAAAATTCGGAGTCGGGTCACACGCTAAAAACTCCCTGAAAATAGATAAGCCGAGGACTGCAGCGATAGCAATTACGAGTACACAACGGACACGTACGTAGGTAAAGAGCGATGTACGAGGGTGCTCACTAATATCATTTCAGGGCAGACAGAGGGTCGGAAAGGCGTATGCGGTTTCAATACCTGTGCAACGCGTCAATTTTCTGGGTATTGTCGATGGCGTAGTACAATTCTGCGATAGCTTGGGAGGACATTGGCGGGTTCCGGATTCGGGGTTCAATGGATGTGGACGAAATGTGTATTTTCGCGTCGGGCGCGGCGGCGGCGAGCGTGCTAATCTGCGTGGAGTGTCGCGTATGATTGGGCACACGGCGATGTCCAATTTTCCGGTGGCGACGGCCGGCATTAGTTGGGCAGACAACGGGCGTCGCTTAGTAACTGCCGCATATTTGAGCGCATGAGTGTTTTAACATTACGTATGCAGATGAAGCGCCGGTACGTGCATTGACGTCAATACTGCACTTAAAGGTTTTACTTATATTACAGTGGAATAGTGTTGTCTACTCAGAAATGTATACTCAAAATGGAAAGCTTACTTACTTTGCAATGTTTACCTTCCTACTTATTTCATGATTATGGCGTAGGTTATATCTAGTTACGTCTGTTTATATCATAAAATTAATATTCCTTTCGGAATAGAAGAACAAGTAAAAGCTGTCAAACGAAACCGATTTTGGATGACAATAAACAATTTTAGTAAGTTACATTAGTAACTTAAAATGAGATAACCTTTCGTCCAGGTGATTTATACTTATCTTCCTACGTTAAATATATTAGTTTACCGCATGATAAACAGTCGACACAAAATATCGAACATGCAGCCTTAGTGTAAAACGAAAAATTATTTATTGGCACAAAATATTTGTAAACATGCATTAAATGTTATTTTGTCTTTACTTTTTACATAACGTTAACGTTTATAGAAAAGAATAAGCAAACTTCGTACTTTTAATTTAAACCAGATTGGTAAATATAAATCGTAAATTGAGAGGCTTCGATTTGGACTAATTTACCTCTTAATGAGAAGTTGTTAGGATTATTTTTCTGTAATGAACAATAATCAATCGCCGATCAAGTCCCCATGTTTCAGAAGAACAATTTCTCTTAAATATACACAATTTAATTTGAAATTATAAAAAATCACATGAAATAAATTTTCAGCGAGGCTCTTTAAGGCTCCTAACTGATTGACAGCCGTCAAAAATGGTTCTGCTATATATATATTTCGCATCTCTTTTTATAGCACAGCTTTATCCTACTGGCATCTCGCTTTTGTCGTTCTATTCCGAAAGGGATAATAATTCTATGGTTTATATCTAGCTACTCCACTGCTCATATTTTCCTCAAAACTGAACCCACCAAAAACATTTGAAAATCTCAGGTTTACAAAAAACAAACGTCTAAACGCCAATTTGTATTCGCAAACAAATCAGAGCAGGCAAACAGACTCCGGGGGCGCACCTAATGATTGTTTGCGAGGGCTAGTTACCCGTTAATGCAATATTAATGCAATTCATTAAACGGCAACTCAAGTGTGTGTGCACCCTTATAGAGTGGATTCTAGGAAGCTGTGGTTTCGAGCTGTACAGCTAAATGTAATCATTGATTATGAAAATTTTTGCTCAAAAAATCTAATATTTAGGTTGTAAATGTTTGGAAATAGTTTCAGTAGGTAGTCGATTTCTTAACACTCACAGTCAGTGAGTTGTTATTACTACGTATAAAGAAGCTATGCTAAGTAAAAACGTGTCTCAAATACGACGACTAGATTGTGACGTGTTCCTTAAAAAAATTGAATTTCGAATATGAAACCGTTTGTATAAGTTGATGACAAGTGGCGTCAATTCATAGAGCACGAAATTTTTAAGTGGTGTCAGTTTCATAATATTCATAGTAATAGTACATCAATGTCACTTTTAATCTTATAAGTAAAATAATCAGAGACCCACGGCGGGTTCAATCCCACCACCCGTGCGTGAAATTTTTGTTTCATATTTAACTTTAACCGATCGAATTAATTGAACGTAAATTATATCACTTGAGTCATACACTATGTTAGAACTTACTCACCCACGGTGTGAAGTATAAGTATATAATAGTGAATACGTACGACAACAGCACCAGCGACCGTTCGTTTCATGTTAAAAAAACTTGCGTAATGTTGAAGGAAGATTAAGGAAAATCCTTGAAATAGGAACGTCATTTCCCTATAAAGTACGTTCATTTTTAAATTTTTTTGAATGAGGAATGCTGTGACCGCATGGTAGCCTTCTTGGACACGTGGCTGGCCACTTGTGTTTTTTTTTCTTTACGTCAGTTGCACATGGTACACGATAGTGTGTTGTTTTTTCCTTTTACGTCATCGCTACGTTTGCGTTGCCGCGCGTTGACGGGAAAATAAATCCTTTGGTATGAACCGCAATTGTTCCTTATGATCACAAATTATCAGTTAGTTAACGATTACAATAAAGTGTTCATGTGTTACACAATATTTTGCATTTTGTTTTGTATATCGACATTTTGACCACTCTCCAAGACTGATTGGCATCTATACTTTGTCGGAATGGCATTTTACGAATGTAAGTTCTAAGTGCACACGAAACCAAACCAAGAGAATATTAATTTAGTTATTACCCCACAAATTGCATACTAATTTGGAAATTCAATTATTAATGCAAGCGATTGTTGTTACTATCAGAGCCTTACAAAATAATTGTACGTAATAGAATCCTACCTATAGCTAATAATTTGTCGGCATTAATAAACCCAACTGCAGACGAAGTTATATCGCAATAACGCAGTAGAATATTTCATCCGATACAGCAAACAGTTTATTTTATTCCATGATTGTAGCAGCGAGCGAATTAATCTCGGACAAATCGGGCCCGCCTCAGGGCCCCATTACACGATCAAAGTAAAAATATATGAGGCGAAGGAAAAGAAACCAAACATATGCCGGAGTAAATATTTGGACTTCTGCGCCCTCGCCCCTCTCTATTACGTTACATTGTTCTCGATCGATTAGCCGACCGCGTGACGTCGCGCCGCGTTTCATAACGAACATTGCGTACAATTCCGTAACATTCCAGTTATAACCGGTTATTTCAGGTTTACCCAGAAGCTATCCGAACAAAACAAAAGTTGTTGATGAAAATGTTCATAAACTCACGAGTTTCTAGCGCTTCCTGACCAAAATACAAGTTACGTAACGACAATCCCTCGAGTTGGGCAATACCGTAATTTGGCGAGGATCTGTGAGAACTCATCGAGTGTATGACTCTCGCTGTATATAAAAAATATTTCGCCGCAAAAAATCCAATTGCTCGCCTCGGGTGTATAGAGATTGAACTAACCTGTCAGTCCCATGTTAAGTGATTTTGAGGGAACCATTCGTCCATTGTTCGGACAACCGGTAGCATGTTTTCTTGGTAAATGTTTGAGTTGAGAATATTTACTAATCTGTGGGTAGAATGGCTGTGTGTGTTTGCTTTAAAAATTTCTGCAGCTTGACGTAATATTTTTGTAGGTTCAAGGGTTTATAGACAATCCTTTCATGAACCACAGATGTTTAGTTCCAACATTTTCAACAGGTAATGTGATTTATAAGTTTCAAGATATCTAAAGCAAAATAAAGTAGAACAGGGAATCGTACATAATACAAAAAATATATAATGATGTCGTTGTCTTAGAATACCCGTCGGTTTATGTCTCATGAGATTAACCATCAGTGTACCCTACTCAAATGCAAATATAATTATTTTTTTCTTATCCAAATAATAGGTAAGTTACTCTTTAGATCGATTCTTCGATCGATCTTGAACCCTTTTTCACCAAAATCGATCTTCAATTTTCCGCCACCTGTTCAAACCCTCAAGAGTCATTGCGTGACGTCACAGCCACAAAGCTGTAGGTATCCGAATAAACATGCTCGCACACTCTCAATTTCAATCGAGAAGCCAGTGCTAGCGAGTATTCAATCGCGCATACGAGCTATTGTCCGCCGCACAATACCGCGCGCTGCGTATTCACGACCACAAAAGTCTGTTTTGCTAACTCCTTGTAACATTGACCTATTGAGCCAACAGGTGAACACCACAAAACGTTTGTTTGGGTGACTCTGAGTTAACGGTTAACACCCTTTTAGGTTAAGATGTTTATTTTTTCAGGATTTGCGTGGCTGCAGATGATCGTTAAGACAGCTCCTAGGTATAATGTTGGCATATCGAGCCAACCACCTCAAAACGTTTGTTAACGTTACTCTGAGTTAACGTTTTCGTTAACGTGTTTTGTCAGAAATCCAGTTTGTCAGGAATCCATTAACATTTACACATTTTGGTATTGTTTAACAATGATATTCTTTCTTAAATAGCCTGCAAATAGCCTAGTTAGTTAGTATATACAGGGTGTCCAGAAAGTTAAGGTCAAGCCGAAACCGGGTGATAGGCTGGGCCATGACAGTCACTAGAAAAATAAAATAAAAAATCTAACTTAAATATACTTTTCGAGTTATGATCTTTTGAAAAAAAATATTAATATTTATATCTTGTATTGGTTTGTCGACTACTGTGGCCACAAATATTAACTTAATTCAGATATATTTTTTGCATTGTATGCCTGTATAGCCCTTTTGACAACATTAGTAAGCAAAGCTATCACCATTTTCATTCCATGATACTTTTAAGTCCAACCAAGAATTCAAACTTATTGCAAGACCCAAATTTAACTCACTGTACTGAAAAAAAAATTTTGGGAGACAACTACGGCAACTTACTATAAAAGATGACGCACTTAGTCTAGATTCTAAAATGGTATTACACTTGCTAATTCAATTAATAAAAAAATACGTTTATATTTATTTTTGTTGATACCCCTGATGGTAAGTAATAATGCGGCCTACAATGTACTATTTATCTGTCAATTTTTTTTTGCGTTTAAGTTAGAACACTTTTTTCAGGCAGCGAATTTGTGATTTTAGATAAGTTTTGGTATTGGTCCATTAACATTTTTGCAAATATTTTCTACCACACTTCCCGCCAATTTGTATCAGGTTTGATTCCTATAATATATCAAATTACACTTCCAAGATCCAATGTTTACCGCATCGCTCTCCTGAATAATATCTTAGGTACACCTGTATTCCACGCCAACCCACGCTAAGCACATCTCATCATTGGGCCTTCTTCATCTTGACAGATGATTCAAACAGCGCCTACGCGAGAGGAGCATCGTCGCTCGTGGCTAAATAAGCCGATCCTCGAACGACACTTTCGTCCGCACTTTCGGCACGCGAACTGAGAGTCCGTTGTGACGGAACCTTCTACACGAGCATGTCTTTTTTCCCGTTTTTGGGCCAAAATTTGGAACCAGGCTGTATCATGGGTCTCACAACCCTCTGAGATGACTTTTCTCCACTCATCACGGTCAGCAGCCAGATCCTCCCATGTGTCGCGATCGATGTTGAATGCGATCATGTCGCGTTTTGCGCAGTCTTTGAAACGCAGTATGGGACGTCCAACTTTACGCTTCGAGAAAGCGACTTGGCTCAACATGGTCTGCCTGGGCAAACGAGTGCTGCTCATTCGGTGCACATGCCCTAGCCACCGCAAACGTCTCTGTTTTAGTAGGGCGGTGATGCTAGGAAGCTGTGCAATCTCTAGCACTCTCTCGTTTGTTACCCTGACCTTCCACGTTATGTTGAGAATGCTACGAAGACAGCGCATATGAAAGGTGTTAAGTCGACGTTCCTGTTTTGCATACGACGTCCAGGTTTCAGCTCCGTACAAGAGTATGCTCAGGACGCAAGTTTGGTATACGATCATCTTTGTCCTGACCGTTAAATGTTTATTATTCCATACTCTTGTACGTAGTTTGCCGAACGCCGTGGCCGCCTTGCCGATGCGAATATCGATCTCTCCGTCAAGGGAGAGATTGCTCGACACGGTCGACCCCAGGTAACAAAACTTGTCGACTACCTCCAAGGTTGCACCTTCCAGCAAGATGGACGGCTGGTAGGTATAACCCTGCGCTAGGATTACGGTCTTCTTTGCATTTATGGACATGGAGAACAGGGCACAAGCGTGGTGAAATTTGTCCAGTAGGACCTGGAGCTCTTGGGGAGTTCTTGCAACAAAGGCTGCATCGTCGGCAAACAGCAAGCTGTCAACAAATAGGTCCTCGCGATTACGGCGAGACTTAAGGAGACTTAAGCACATCTAACGCGTCACAAATTCGGTACAGACGTGCATTACCTATTAATTAATCGCTCTACGCTAATTATACAACACGAGTGCCTACACGAATCGCACACAAAGGAGCCAATATAGTACTTACTACCCGTACATTCCCTGCCCTATATGTAGAGACGTACGTGATTTTGCGCGCACAGCTCGGTGTAAGCACATAGGCAGTCTTGAGCGCCCATATAGGTATTCAAGACATTGATCTTGGCCACAATGCTTTGTCCTGGTCAGTGACTGGTGAATAGCCGCTCTCAAAGGAGACCTGCATACACCAAACTGTATTTCTGTGACAAAATTACCTACAGTTCAGTGAGGCGCTGAACCGTCTTCATTCAAACACAAGACCGAAGGAGTAACATTATTTCATGTACAATCTGGGTTCAGATTGGTGATTTTGGATAATAAATCAATAACATTTTGATTCGTGTGAATGTAAATGACTTATAGCTGATATTAATAACCTAATGAGTTTTTTAAGTTTTACTTATTTACTGAAAACAGGGTGCGTATTGCGTGCGATGCAGTTTTGACAGTTAAACAGCTCTGCTTTACTGTCAAATTAGAAATTGTTATTGCAATTTCGCAATATATTGATAATATTAGTATATTAGAACAATATAAATATTAATATTCATACCATTGTAGTATTATAATAATATTATTATATTCTTAAAGATGAAATAAGAAACCAAAAATTGCGCACGGGCGGGATTTGAACCAGTATCTTTCTGGCTTACCAGGCCAACTGCTCTACCAATTGAGCTACCGTGTTGTCAGTCTGACCGCGCGAAATTCTTGATCTTTTAGTATACGTCATTGCGTGACGTTAGCGCCATCTACCCGTCTGTTTATGCAACAGCGGGCCAAGTAGTTATTCTTTACAGAATAAATTCAACTTGGAAATGATGACGCTTCGCTATACAATGGTTTTAGAATGTTTTTAAACACTCACAGTGTCATATTTATATTCTTAAATATGAAATAAGAAACCAAAAATTGCGCACGGGTGGGATTCGAACCAGTATCTTTCTGGCTTACCGGGCCAACTGCTCTTCCAATTGAGCTACCGTGCTGTCGGTCCGTGCTGTATTATTATATTGATAATATTCGTTTACGCTGAGTGGAAATTTAACTGCCTCGGAATTGAACGGATTGAGTTGGATCGCAATACCCCCAGCTAAAAGTTAGAAGATTTGTAAGTAATTTGTGTCATTTTAACAAACTTTTTAGAGGAAATAACAAACGAAATATTTAGTAACATTTTAGATAATTATGAGTAATGGAGTATGGCTTATACTACCTCATAGTTAAGGTAAAGCCTTTGTCCAGCAGTGGGATGTTTACAGGTTAACTTGTAACAGGTTACCTTGTCTTAGCTGTCTTGCCAATGAGCTTTTTTGGCCAATTCTTACATCTTCAAAGATTTAGATGACTTCCAACAGCTTATGAGTCTACTAATTTATTTTGAATTAATTAAACAGTTTCAAGAGTCGCATCATTACCGGCATACATTGTGGGTATTTTTACTGTCGTTATTCTCATATTCGCGGCTTCCGGCCCCGAGATGGCTGTCTGTTTCGACGGTTGTACCTGTCTATTGTGCGCCTTGATACGGTGAATAACCAGTCTAGATATTTTAGATCATACTGATTCAATTATATGACAAATCATATGAAATACAATTTGGACTTAGTATGCTACGAGCTAATTTTAATAGCTTTTTTTAAGACTGCAAAAGTATTAAGGTAAAAATTTTATATTTATGTTATTACTCGAAAAATAAAATAATTCATAGTTAATCTAATATATTTTATTTCATATTGCTAAATCGAATTTCGTAAGGCGGTTTTAGCTATATTGTTTTGAAATACGGTTTTTGATTTATTATATTATAAGGAAGGTTCAAGTATTAATTATTGAAGTTTAATATACGAAAATGGCATCGTTCAAGTATCAAAACAGTCGGTCGTGGTATCCGCCCTCAGGTTCGCCCCGGTTCGGCTGCAGTGAAAAATAACCTCATCCGCGGCTAAACGGGTAATGCGGCTCGTTATTATCATAATAATGCCAACAGCCATCAGCGAAAAAGTTTCGCTCAACCCGCAATTTTTCGCATATCAACTTGTTTGCTCATTCAGTTCGGAAAACTGGAAATTTTCAGAGAATTCTGTTGATATATTGTTTAAAAATGTTACGGGTTTCAGTTGGGAATAAATTGGTTCAAGAGTTTTTGAAACTCAAACGAGTTTATGCTCTAAAACAATGGTTAAAGTATATTGATGCACAGTTCAATTTGTAATTTTCTACCGAAGTTGTTTTACCTAAAGTTATTTTTAACATTGCAATAAAGCTGGATCCAAACAAGACCAAAACTGTATTTGAAAGGTACTAATGAGTACGTACCTCAGGATCATCATTTAGCACTTTTTATTGCCAGCCTCTTTGAAGCCAATGAACCCATGAGTATCAAATCAAGCTGGCATCAAAATAAGTGACGATGTATCAGCGTGACGGCCCGTCACTCCGAGAGTACGATCGAGCCATTCAGCCGGATTAAGAATAATTAGCTAATTTGTCATTTTAATGTCACATGCCATCACGTCTCGCTGAGCCTCGGTTAAAAGGAATAAAAATGCATAAATATTTAATCCAAGTTAAGTGTATCGTAAAAACTACAAGTCGGCATAACTCATGCGTCTTTGCCTTTTGTGCGGTTTGAAAAAAAATGTAAGGTTTTAAAAAAAGAACATTAGTTCTCGCGACGGATCCGACATCCGCGCGTCGCTCGACGGAACACGTATCCATTCAATGCGTATTCGAGTAGGCATTAATAAAATGTACTAATAGACTTGCTTAACTATTAGACTTGATGACTCATAAAACTAGTCATCGTCTATTCACTGTTGCAAATCACTTGAATTGAATATTTGTACGAGTTTAGTGAAAAGGTAAAACAATCAAAGTTAATATGTGTCGACAGTACACTTTAAAAAAACAAGTTAGCATCTCCAATTTTTTTTACCTAGCAAACTTTACGTCACGCAATGATGTATGCAAGAGACCAAGACGGTCGGACGCACGGTCGGACCGACAGCACGGTAGCTCAATTGGAAGAGCAGCTGGCCCGGTTAGCCAGAAAGCTGCTGGTTCGAGTCCCGATCGTGCGCAATTTTTGGTTTCTTATTTCATCTTTAAGTATAGCAAACTTTATTCCAGTCAACCTCCTGACTCCCAATTTCACCGGAGCTTCTGGCAACGCCTCCAATCCTCAGCTCCTCAACCTTTCACATTCGCGCTCACACCACCCACGAGCATCGTCAGTCACTCGTCCGCTCGTCAATGATTAATACTGACTCTCGACTCATTAGCTGAAGGGCTTAGCCGTCTCTGGGTACTTAATCACTCGAACAAAGCACTACCTACTCGCGAGCAGCCGAAAGCATCATTCTTCGTCAGGAATGCGCCTTTGTGGGACAAGGGATAAGCGGAGCGAGTATGAAATATGTGGCAAAGAACCAGTGTTTAATATTTAAATGTACTCATGCACCTTGACCTTGCTCTGTCAAAGGTCCATGAAATATGGAGTTCAATCTAGAGTCGGACACAACGCTTTAAAGACAGTTATAAAGAATTGGGCATTTGAAAAACCTAGTAAAATATCAATACAGATTGACTAGTTTTGTTCTACAAGAAATACTGCGAAAATAATTGATGCTACCTGTTGCAGAACTCCAGCTAAGAAAAAAAAGGTAATTTACGAATGTTGTTTAAAGAGCAAATACACTTAAGGAAACATTAATTTTTCTACGGTAGATGCTAAGAAAATCGGTAATCACCGCTCATGACGAAGCCGAATCATTAGATGTGCAGGACGAAGCGCACCGTGTCTTGAAGTACCTGTACGGTCATAATGCACTCCACATACATAGAGTGCAATCAGAAAGTTTGTGCCTCTCTATTCTTTCCAAACCGCTTATCGCTTATGACATAGCCGGATCATTAGAACGCGCAGGACGAAGCGCGCTGCGTCCCGTAAGTGCCTAGGTACTGTCGTATGTACTCCACATACATAGTGTGCAGTCAGACAGTTTGTGCTTCTTTATTTTTTCTTTTACTTTTTTTTAAGACTCTTGTCAGGGTTAACCTGCTTGATGCGAATCAATTTATTAGGTAGTAGAGGTTTACTTCGAAAGAGACGACGAAATACTTACGTCCTATTTCACAATGTTCTAAGCGTATCGAGACAAAATCAAAATCCATATTAAAAAAGTAATTTCTTTACGCACCGCCAGGGGCGCTAGTCCAATTTCCATATGAATTGACATTTCTCGATACGCTTACGCAGTCGATAGTTTTTCGTGATTGGGGTACTGTTTACCGTGATTTTTCTAACGTGCTTTGACCTGAAAGAGGTGATGTAACGATTTGTCCAGCTTCGCGAGAGATTACGGGAGGATTGACCGCTAACAGAGACAACTGAAGAGTTGAATGAGACCTTTTCCCAGCAATGGGATGATTTGGGTTAAATCAAAATAAGATTATTATTCCTTGGTAACTGATTATTTCTCGATGGTATAAAAAGCTGTAAGGTTAGGTGTGTTTTCTCCAAGTTCTAGTGATGCGCTTAATATAATGCCTCAATTATTATACCCTTTCAAAAATTCTAATTAGGTATTATTTCAATTTAGGTCATGAAATGACACTTATGAACGTCTAAATCCCTAAATCCTAACTATAAATAAATCAATTTTGGTCACGAAGGTTTTATCTTAATCTGCAAGGCAATTATCTAACTCTACTGATTTCGCATTGCAATCGTTAAGAAATAGTTTGCATTCGCATCCCAATCGCATGCTGGTTACATAGTACCCCAGCGGATCATGTATCAAAGCGGGCACCGCGTCCGCACTATCGGTGTTTAATTAACATTATTAATTGGTGCTCGCGCGAGACGCGGCCAGCGAGGATTGATGCTGTGACGCACCGCAGCCATTAGCCGCGTTGGCCGCGTGTATCGAAGAGGATGTTTTACAATGAAGTGAGATTTGGAAGTTTGAAATCCTCCCGGCCGAACCTTTACACCATTGACGAAGATTAATATGATTTGTCAATTTTGTACGAAATTAATAAAATATATTTTAGGTTTTGAATGTTGTTAACATACTTACATAAAGTTAAAATAATACTTTGTAGTCTACAAACGACTCATCGAGATTTTTCAACAAAAGTGCGGCGGTCATTTCAATTTACATAAACAGTATATGCAGACAGAACCATCGTCCATATTTTTATCAAGTGCTATCTACCTTGTACTTTTTTTTAACACCAAGGTTATCAATCATTCTAACATGTAAAGCATATACCGAATGTTCTTGTTCTAACGGGCCCAGATAACAATAAAAGATGATACCAGACCAGACTATTTATTTATAATATTGACAGTATGGTAAAGGTTTATTGAACTCATTACTGACCTATACTAAAACCAAAACTGGAATCCGATTGTAATTATAAGCTTGGCTGGAATATTAACTTCATTAATAATTTGATATGTAATTAACTCTAACGCTGATGATTAATTATGATTATCTCGTAAATTATATACACATCACCACCCCACTATTGAATTATTGATAATGCAATTATTATTTACAAATGGAACCTACATGTTATTGAGATTTATGAAACTGCAAGAAGAAAGCATTAAACAAACCTTTTCCATTTCGCACACACATTAAGGAAAATTCGCTGCCGGCTGAAGTGTCATTTTCATTAAAAAAACGAGCTGATTTATCATCGGTCATCATAATCACTAACGATTAGCAGGTGATTTGGTAGCCGTCAAACGTTTGGCTTTTTATACATATTTATTTTAAATAAATTCGGATATTTAAATACAACCAAAAGTTCATATCGTAGTCGTAAAGTGCACTCAGTCGCGTGCCTCCCACTTGGCCTCGCTAATTGTGCATTGCTCATTACTGCATTACGCCAACCCTTTGCAGGACGAAGATGAAACTTGCTAAGAGTCATGCTGTCAAAGTAACTAGGCTTTACAAACCAAATATGAAGTCCACGAAGTGATGGTCCAAGGAGCTGCTAGTTGTAAGTATATAATTCGAGTTTTCTTAGAAACATTACGTCCAAGAAGAGAGTGAATAGACTGACTAACCATCAGGTGACATCATGGTCAAAAATCTGGATATAATTAAAATTAACGTTATTTTTGACTGACTCCTATCTATAGGTAATATTTTTAAATGATTTAGCTCCTATTAAAACTATGTTTAAATCAGTTTGATTACTTTTATAATATTAGCGGCCTGTTTTGCAATGTTCTTATATGTTCTGGTTAGCTACGAAAGTTCGTTCCATATTAGAATTGTATACGTTGGTTTCGCTATAATGCTTATTTGTAGATGATAATACAGGCTCTTGAAATAACCATAAATTCTTAAGTACTTACTTGTCGATATTTCCGTCTAAACCGAATTTCGAGATTTAAGATCTGACATGTACCATATTCAAAAGCAAATAAATGATTATGATTATGAAATCATTTTAATAATAGTCGAAACTGCACCAATCAAACGAAATGAGCGAGTGTTGTCGAGAGCTCGCGTGGCGTAGCGTTGCGCCCGCGCACTCACTAATTGCGGTCGGACCCGCTCTCACTCTTGAGCGCACCTCCCCTTGCAAGGGAGAGTATTTGCATCGAATGTTTGAGGGCACTTGGAACATTTAAATTCGAATTTTAAATATGAAAGTGTTTTTTTAGGTCTGGCCAAAGCGAAATTATTTTTTCTCAACCCACAATGAAGTAATAGTTACTGTAAATCGACAAACGCTGTACCTAATATATTGACGTATGAGATGTTTGCTTGTAGCAAGGTTTGTACTGATATGTAAATAATAATACAAAAAAATATATATAATCTTAGTTGTTTAAACTTGTTCCTTAATAGCTGAATTCGTTATTTATTATTAAAGTTATCACAAGATAATTAATTAAAAAAAAAGTTACAATAACCTGTTAAGAAAATGGGAATCTCCTTCATTCAATATGAAAATTGTGTTTCTCTTTAACTGTTCATTTTATAACCCTTGGCACACAAATTGAAAATCCTATATCATTGAAGATATAATCTCACATAAACTCTTTGATGAAATAAGAAATAGTACATTAGTCATCGACTCATCGAGTCAAATTGAAAATCTATTTACTGATAAACTAAGTTGACCTCTGCGACACTAAAACGTCAAAGCTTACTTAGAAGCTATTTAATTTATTTCAATAATCGCAATAATGGAAATGAAACGTCAGCCGTTTGAAAGGCTTTTAGCGTAAACGGGCAGCTAATGAAAATGTAAACTTAAAAATGGAAAGAAGGTAGGAAGAAATGATTAATCGCAGACGGATGTAGCGAGGTGTAGCCAGTCACGGTCTAGGCACGGGGTGACACCGCCTAGTTTGCATAGAGCTATTAGGTATTTAGATTGCCGTCGCATTGCAACTAGTATAATATATATTATATAACAATATTCTGAAAGCACCACAAAGACAGAACCAGCAATAAGTCAACGACGCGTTTGATGTAGTGGTAAGCACTCCTAACTACTATGCCAGCAGTCGCGGGTTCAAATCCAAGGGGCAAATCTTTAATGTGATAAGCACGAACATGTTACCAAGTCATAGATTATATTAGGTATTTATGGGAGACGCCTCTATCATAATTATTGTTGTTTGGTATTTGTAAAACAAGGAAGAAAATTCCTTACATCGGAACCAGGCAATTTGTTTGTTAAGTTATTTCAGAAATTGTTATCAGTACGTCCACAAGGCTAACTTAGTTCATACAACACACACAGCAATACGTAGATGCTACTTTGCAAGTTACTTAATCGCCCTGTAGGTAGACAAAGTAAGGGCAGTCGTCGTTAGAATCAGTCAGACACAGAATAGGTTTTAGTTGATGACCTTAATTTTTCAGCAACCTGGAATAGAAGTAAAGAGTTTTCTAATGGAAAGAGTTTTGGATTTTAACGAAGAAATGTAAAATAAGTAGAATTTAGGTCAGAACATACCAATAATACTATGTTGCAAAAATAAGTTCTTCTTTGTTATTACTAGTTACGAATGAAGTTACTAACTTGTTTCGTAGTGAAATACGAACCAGCTGTTCAGCCATTTTATGACAAAGAACTTCAAATCCCATGCATGTTAGGGTGCAATCATTTGTATCAAAAGCACCTTCGTCAAAGTCATTGATTAAATACATCTCAAACACATTAATTTACCCTGCAGATATTAGCACAAGATTTGCCGGACAAATCTGATATTTTCCACTCTGTCCTCAGATGAGTGACCGGCCCTCCTTCACCGTCGATTAAGCGAGCAATGTATTTATTTGGGGCTCGGTCGTTAATGTGCCCAGTGAAAAATGACGCCGGCCAGTAGCCTGAAATATGTACATACGTAATTCGCCGCAAGATTCCGCCTAATGTTTCCGCGGATTGTACTATGTCTAAGATGAGTTGATACTTGGTCCATTCTGCTGTATGTTGCCGTATATATTTTTTTTCATGCATATGGACCTGTATAACACACATACGATGTAACAGTTTTGGTATGCAATATTTGTGTAGTTCTGAAGGTATGTTTAAACGTAAGTAATTTACTTACTTCTTTTGTGCTAGGTATTGTGATAAGGTATTCAAACTGCTTAATGGAGAAAACAGTGGAGAACCACTACGTATTTTTGAAAATAAAATATTTCATTTTAAATAAAATATAAACCCTCAGTCATTCATACAATCGACATCATTAACAGCCAAATGTCGTCCTCTACAATTCTCCACAGCGACCAGTTGCAAAATATGAAGGAAAGAAAAATGTTATTAGCAGTCGTTTTAATAGCTCCATAACTGATCAAGTTATAATCTTCAGTATCAGTAATAGATATTAGGTGGTCGTAATTTACGGCAAGCGTGTGTCCGTGGGGTCACATGGGCGTGCCGGACGGCGCCGGACGCGTATTACGCGACGTGTCCGGATATCAGCAATATATTGCGGCCGTCGTCGCCGGTCCGAGAAAACGCTGTAGGAGGCTCGTGACGTCACGAGTGAAGTAAGTTTTTAGATATGTACACCTACTGCAACAATGACTGCAGCATTCAACTGTGAGCAAAATAATGCAAGATCTTTTCATGTAAATAGCGTTTTTCTTTGCTTGTCGAACGTTGTAAATATTTTAAAATAACTTTAAAACAATGATAGTGAACAAAATTATGAAACTATTCGATCTAAAGGACCTCAGTATTCAACAATGAATTAACAATGTAGTTTGTGTTTATCTTAAAAATAATAATTATAATAATAAAAACGTTTTTTTTTTTCACCACAGCAACAATTTTACAAAAGTTGGTACATATAAATTCTAAGCTAATATTCTTTAAGTAGCTATGGATGACTGGTGCCTGTGGTAGGTATTAAAAAACCTGTATTACAGGTCACCAGGTCTCCACCTCAGGACCGGTGACAAATCAGTAGCTTAAAAATAGTGCGTGCGTGTGTGTGTGTGTGTGTGTGTGTGTGTGTGTATTTTGTGTGTGTGAATCTTAGTTTTTGAAGTGTTAAATAAATCATTGGAATGTCAAGATTGTTTACAATATTCGATAAGAAAAGAAAAAACAGAAATTTCTTTAACTTAACAAAAACACTTTCCTTAGGCTTCATTTTAGGCTCTGTCTATCTGATCACATTTCAAAATATTGCCAAAACTGGAATCTGAGAAAATTGATCCTGATAATTTTGGAAAGTAATGAAGAAAAGATTCATAGCTATCGATAAAAAAAGCAAACACACGGTGCCTTCTTTGTGTTTTTTCTTCGATATCTCCCTACCTATTTGCGGTACAATGTTTACAGCACATAGGACATCATTAGCCAGGGCCAGCGATGGACCGCGACATTTATTTTACGGCATCCGGCTATAAAAGTGATCCAGTGCCTGCATTCTGCAGCGTTGCCCATTGGCTTATACATAGACGTAAAGAGATGCTAGAAAGGGCATATAAGTAAAAGAAATACTGGTATCATAAAATATTTAACAATCAAATATGTTGATGCAAACTACTAGATAAAGTAAGATATGTATTTAGATCTACATGCACTTAGAAGTAATTACTTATGTATCATGTAACTGCTAATGATAGAAAGCGCACTACAAAATCAAGACATAATTGCGTACTTATATTCAATCGAGCTACTAGATAAAAAGCTTACTCACATGAACTAGTTTTCTAGTCTATACTGAAATAAAATATGATATCAAAACACTTTAAACCTATAAAAGAGAGTTATTATGTTTTCCAGGCCCATGAATTTTGCTCAAACCTTAAAAAAAAACTTACTGATTTTCTTTGTAACAGTTTTCTTTGCACCGATTGGGTGCGAGCTTCAGCTCTAGAGGTAATAATGACCTTTAGTACAAACACCAAAAAACTGTCACGCTAAACCACTTCCAGAAACCACAACAGATCCATGCAAACTGCCCACCGACCCCCGGAAGTGATAAAGCTTTTTGGCTAAAAAAGCATCCGTGGCGATGGTGCGGAAGCAAAGTGGGTATACTGCCCTCACTGCGAGATAATCTCGAGTTGAGCTGGAGCCGTTGTGTCTCGGAGTGAAACGATAGCTGTTTTACGACTGTCATATGTCTTCGTGGAAGGTTAGGGTGTAATTGGTGGTATATGTCAAAAAACTAGTGATATTTTTAGATGGTGTGATAAAGGCAGATCTAATACGTAGATAAGGCTATGATTTCTAACCTACATAGACGGTATTCATTTAAAACTTCTACTGAAAACTTTAAAAAAAGGAATTCAGCATGTTACCTACGTACATTTAATAGTTATAATCTTTTAACAACTGCTAGATTACTAATATAGCACCTCAACAATAAGCAAATAAAGACAATGAAATATTGTATGTATTAATGACTTCCTGATGTGATTGTTGGAATGTAACCACAGCACGTGGTTACATGCCAACATCGATGGCACAAAATTTAAACACAAGAAAAATCATTACATATAAATACAAACAATTATTTACTATTGAACTCTAATCTATTTCGTGCACGAAACACTGAAATTGAATAAACGAAATGAGTTCAAGTGCACTCGGAATCAATTGACAAACGAAGCAACCGAAGTCTAGGCCAAAAGTGCGGACAAATGAACAGCCGTGGGTAAAGGGAAATGAATTTGATTCACAGGAAATAGGACATTGGTTCAATTGCCGTATTGTTGCCGCCACGGATGGTTTAATGCAATACGGGCACAGATACTTATGGCAGTTAATGAGCGATGCTGTCTCGTGTTTGGTTATAAAAGCTGGATATATAAGTGCGCTTGAACGTGCGTTATAAACGTATGTTACGAATCAATAACGGAAGTTAAAATATGTAAGAAATTGGTTTATTAAATAAATAAAAAGTAAATGACATGTAAAAAAAATGATCTTGCTAACAATGCAAGATAGAAATGAATTGGTTTAGTCTGACAACAATCTAAGGATAGGTAGTACGTGCTTGAATGTGAATATCTATAACTGACAGATTATGAAGCACTTACTCCTGTTTTCAGGATACGCACAGGAAAATCTGTAAAAGAAAAACATAATAAATTAGAAATTTTCAATTTTATTTATTAAGAGGCAATTTTTTTAACGGCTGCTAAAATCAACTTTCCCCACATCGAAATAAAATTACAGGCATTATAGATATTCGATACCTGTCAATCACAAAGTTCAACATCACTGCCATAGCAATTACTTGGGCAACCATTTTGGCAAAATAAAAATTAATCAGAGCCCCACACCAGGCTCCCCTATTAGAAAATGATTTAGTCCGGGAGTCCATCGAACCCCGCTTTCCCTACAATTAGTTTCGGGAACAATGTGCAGTGATTTTTAAATGATCGCCCTAACCATCTGGCGTCCTCGGTCAATGCGCTACTAGGTACAAGTAATATCGGTAATTGCTTCTCCGTCACCGTTCTGATATTAAAGTGTTCGAAATGCGAAAAGCGTTCGAATTTCGAACACTTTTTTTTATTGAATGCACATCGGGGGCACTGCATCTTATAGATTTGTAAGTACAACTCTCGTCAATTTCGTAAATAGGTTTGATAGATGCATATTATTTGTAGTGATGTTTCATATCATATTTGTCTTGACAATTTGTAAACTAATTTTAATATTTATAATATACGGAAACAAAACCCACAAAAATACTCGTTAACTGTAATTAAGTTTAAGCAACGCAAACATTTTAGCGACTGTAAGCTGTTTAACTGTTGTCAGGTATGTTATACAGTCAAATTCAATGGAAATATGTACGATACATCAAAGGCAATTTCTTATGAAACAATTACTCAATTTCTCCGAATTCGCCAAACAAATACAGGACGAAGACGAAATCGTAATACCGTAGTATAGAAAATTAGTTTTATCCGGCACACGCAATAAATTTTTAATTAGATTCACACAATGTCTAACATTTTCATCCGTGAGCTATTTCATAATTAAAATTCTCGACAAAATGTTGGAGGCACTCAGCTTAATTTGCCAACATTACGTACGCTCGGATGTTTATTGGCGACGAGAAATTAATATTTCGCGCCGATACCAAAGGTTTACGCTCAACTAACCACCCCGGGGGTCGGTAATAACTACCCCCGATTGTCAGGTGAGAGCAAATGCGCTTATATTATTTTTTGCCGGGATCAAACGTCGTCGTGGCGACGAGGGGTCAGTGTCTACGGGCAGAGAGATGGAGTCTTTTCGGTTTGAGGATGACGTATTTCAGCAGAAAAAATTGACACAAGTTAGCAATTTTAAAATAAAAAGTGTATATTTTCTACAGTATCTCTGTAAATAACGACTTCGAGAAATTGACGTCAAAGGGTACCGTTGCCGTAGTTCTCCCAAATGAAGAGTTTATCTAGGACTGGTTAGAAAAGTTCTGGATACAAAGATGTTTAGTCTGAGTATACCTAAAGTGATCTAAATCACGTTCATATTTTCACTTAAATTCAATAAAATTGTTTTACAAATATATCAGCTGAAAGTTAAAAGCCTTATCCACCTTTTTCCTCCACCGGATTTGGTTGTTAGGTCTGTACTGAGGGATTATCGCGAATTATTTACATGCCATAAAGCACAAATTACTGCAGCACGTGCCGCGTACAATATGGCGCTGGTCCATACAATCGCCACTGGGTGCCAAAGATTTACAATATTAAAATTTTGGAATCTGTGGCACGCAAATCGTTAACAAAATGCAAAATCATGTGGAAGAACAGAGAAAGAAATCTTTTAAGGTCTCCTTATTACTCATACCAGCTAAAGTCTTCTTACTGCATAGGTATTTTGATTATTTTTTTGCGTTCTAAAATCTAAAGTACGTAGTTCAAACTAAGTCGGAAATTAAACAATTAAATGCTTATGTCAAGTCAAATCATCATCATCATTATTATTATGATTATTACCCAGACAGTAATTACTATACCTCCACAAACCAGCAGAGGTAATTAATTAGGAACTCCAATCAATACCGCATTCGGAGTCAAAACGGTATCCTGTTTTAATAAGCAAATAACCGCCTACTTGGAACAATTAGCGATTGGGGTTGAGTGCTGAATGTGAGGTTAATCCGCCATTACCGCCTAGTTATCGCCGGAAGACGGGAAGATAGTTAGGGCCCGGAAAATATTCCGTTCACTAATTATTCCGCGTAATTAAACGCGCATTATCGCGACGCCGCCGCCACCTGCCGGCATTGTGCGAGTGTGATTTACCGCAGCCCGCGATTCCGTGCGGGCCCGGCTATTTTTGCACCGATTAATTATCGAATTGCTCGTATTTAATAATTGCGCGATATTAATGCGAGCGCCATCGATCGAGGTTAGCTAGTTAGTGCAACTTTATTGCGATTGGCGTAAAATGCTTTCTAACTATTGATTTTATAGGTCACCTAAGTTATCCCTGCAGAAAATTATGACGTCATTTCCATAGAACGCACTTGAACTTGATTGGTTGTGGAATGTCCCAAGCTGATGGCATGATGGTACTATTAATTTTCTTAGCGTGATAGGGATATTGTTTTTTTTTTCATTTATTAGGATAAACAAACAGTGCCAAATCAAAATTATTTAAAATGCATGTTCATATTAGTCTTAAGTCTATTTGACACCAATACCGTTTACCACATGTTAGTTTAAAGGAAATCATCATTTTTTTGACACATTGTGAAGCGCAAAACTGACATCATAATTATCATGGCAAGAAATATAATAATTATTTAAATATGTGATGTTGCACAAAGTGTATTAGTGTCATTTTTTTTTAAATGCACTCGGTCGCGTAACTGCCAAGAATTGCGTATCATCACCCTTAATATAAATAAAACAAGTATATAAATAATACTTAGTGATAAGTATAAAGTATACATCGCAGCCTGCAATTCCGTGCGGACTTGGCTCTTTTTGCACCGAATGATTATCGAATAGCTCGTATTTAATAATTGCGTTATATTAATGTGAGCGCCATGGATCGAGCTTAGCTAGTTTGTGCAAATTTAATGTGACTGGCTTTGTGTGGACCCTAAAATGTACCTGCGAACTGTTATTGATTTTTTGGTAATGTTAGGATAGAAGCCTTGTTTAGCTACGTACAGAAGAGGATATAATAGGAACTTTCAAGATATAAGAATGAAATCAAAAGCTCAATATGTCTTCAACCTAAGTCTAAAAGCCCAGTCGTATCACATACCGTTTCTCCATTCCAGTTCTGTTTACTTGTAATTCCTGCTGCAGTTATATATTAAGGGGGTCCAGAATCCTCCCTGCGAGATGAAAAAATAATACCCAAACAATATGGGGCGGGTTATCGCGAGCTCTAGCGGCCTCTAATTTGCGAGATATTCCTCTTATTTCCCGGCGACAGCCTACTTCTTGAAATGAAACGGGATATTGCGGGATGGTTGGTTTTAGAAAAAAGTTGTAGTGTTTGTGTTTGAAAAAAGAACGTTATTTGGTTTATAATTTTACGCGCGTCGCATTGTCGAAATCGATGTGGCGAAAAGTAAGATGGTAATATAGGTAGATTGGTAAATAATATGTAACCATCACTATTATTATCATATCAGATTGACAGCCCATTTCAATGACCTGTCTACTCGTATAACACTATTAATTCGTTAGAGTTTTTGAAGTTGAAACATAAACATGCAATAGAATCTGACTAAATAAAATAATGTTGTTAAAAAGGCTTTTCAACATGCTTAAAAAAGGTCACAATTTGGAAAAAGGACGCTACAAAAACGCTGCTCAATTTTGCAACTTGACGCTGGCTGTGGAAACACCCGGGTTTTCAAGCCTTCTCTTAGACTCGGCCGTTAAGAGCAAATCCACAATCAGTATAAGACGAGTAGGCTCAGACCATAACAAGATGCTTAAGTTATGCAAGTACTTTTTTTTAACAAAGAATGCAGCTACGCGTCTGAGTATTATGTAATCCCAAATAACGTGCGGGCCTTTATGTTATTACTAGATGTTTATGATACCGATAATTTTATTTGAGAAACCCGGACTGTCTTTGTTTTATTTATTTTATCAAAAGCTCTATAATGCCCTTGCTTAGACAGAGCGCTAGACCTACAGAAAGATTAAATAAAACCTATTTCACCCGTAGCATTTTCTCCAAGCAGTGTGCCTTCTGTATAAACTTCAGCTGTGACAAAACACTGGCTACATACCTACACATAGGTAAGTATAAGCTCATTAGTAATTACGGCTGCTCCGGACGCGTGGCTAAATATTTTCTCGAGACCCTCCGGAGTAATTAAAAGAACGGAGGTCGGAGCGCTCCCGGGGAAAATCAAAAATTATTATTGTCCACGCACATTTTCTTGGGGGAAATGGTTCTTTTATGAACTCAATATGGCTGTTTTTGCTTGGTGGTAGGTGCTTACTATGAAAATTAAGCAATTGCAGTGCTTCCATCTTAAACTAGCAACAGTAAAATAACATCTACATCCTATGGTCACAAGCGCGTCATCAAGCAGTGAAAATATTAGTTATTCAGGAAAAGAAATCCCCTAAGTGGCTATCATCCTAGCATCTCGCCAATTCGTTATAAAAACAAAAGAGGAGCGACTGCAATCGGAGCCATTCGTTTCGAGACGTAATCTACATAGAGCGTATAACATACTGCATAGTTCAGTCGCAAGAAAATCAGGAAAAGGTGAAGGGAATAGCAGTTTTCCCAACTAAATTAATCACCCAACAAAAATGCGCCAAGTGACTATGATCTCGTCAAATCATTAGAAAAACAAAAGAGCAGCGACAGCAATCGCAGCCATTCGTTAATGACGTGAACCATCTCGAGCCGCCATCATTAGCGCACGGAGCGTCAAGCGGAGCGGTCGCGTCGGCGGGCGGCCACAAAGCCTGAATTAATGACACCTCGTGAAAAGCCGAGATGAGTTATTTTCGAGAGGAAAAGGCGCACGCGGAGTGGCGCGGTTGTTTTACACGCGCACCGCGTTTGTTCGAACTAACGAGGTCAATAGTGGAGCATTCACGGTTGGTGCGCGCCGGTAACAAGTCGCGGTGCCGTTTGTTATTTCTTAGACGTTGTTTATGGTTTTGGCAGACGCATTTTTGAGGGCGGGAGGAATGGTTGGTTTGGTTTTTATCTGGGGTGTTATGTGCGGACGACAGCACGTCAAGGTAAACAATGCGGTATCTTATGCAGTTGTTATAAGGGCTCGTTTACAACAAAAGTGGGCAACCTGATGTGCTGGCGACTGTACGACTCTATACGGAAAACTGATCAGATACGTCCAGATTGCATTCGCCAAAAAAGATATGTCCTTTCTTTTCACAGCAAGTAACTATACTAAAGAATACTCCTAGCCGACAAAGTCAAACAAAAATTAATACTCTTGTTATAGTAGAGAACACACTTTCTTTATTATGTACATGCCTGATACGACATGACGTATCAGCAAAATTATTTGTCCCTGCCTGAAAACATATTCCTGTAACAAAAATCTTGGCACTAAGGCTTCATTGTATTGAAATTCTTCCTGTTAAGTCAAAGAAAACCATAAAATAAAGAAAAAAACATAATCAATGAAAATAAATAAAAAACCGACCAAGTGCGAGTCGGACTCGCGCACTGAGGGTTCCGTGCCAACTTTAACTGAATTAGGGATTCTTACTTCTACTTAGCCAAAATACCACAATATTTTGTTGACCGCAAATATAACTTTGTTTTTCATAGTGTTTGTATGAAAAACAAAGTTATATTTGCGGTTGATAAAAATGTACTATATCTCAAAAACTGCTAGTTCGATTTCGCTCAAACCAATTTTCGTTGAAAGTTTATGTTGAGATCTTCATTACATTTTTTTTTCAAAATTTTCACTTACTTAGTTCAAAAGTTAGATGGGCTCATTTTACCACTTTGGAAGCGTCTATATCTCAAACGTTAGACTTTTAGAAAAAATGGTTTTAGGAACCTCAATGTCATTTTAAAAGACCTATCCATAGACATCCCACACGTATAGGTTTGAGTAAAAAAAAATTTTTTGGTTTTAGTTTCATGTACGGGAGCCCCCCTTTTTGTACCCCGTTTTGTAAATTTTTTATACCTGAATCGGAAAGCGGTAAAGAGGATACACCTACCTACCAAGTTTCAGCGGTGTGATGCTAATAGTTTCAGAATAAAGTGGCTGTGACATACGGACGGACAGACAGACAGACAGACAGACAGACAGACAGACAGACTTGACGAAACTATAAGGGTTCCGTTTTTTGCCATTCGGCTACGGAACCCTAAAAACAGTGCTACTCGTAAAAAGTTGTTCTCACGACAAAAAACATAATCTTGACAGGAACACATCACTCGAGCGCGCGAAACGTGCGTATCGCATATCGCGCGCCTTTTTCAAAATTCGAACCGCATCTTTAATTTCAAAAAAGTAATTATAAAAAAAGTTTAAGGTTGATCAGAGGCACCGATAGCTGGCTACCGTTTACGCGGGCTTTGTCCGGATGATAATAAAAACTCAAACAATGAGGCAGAACAAGACCGCGACTGCTTCGACACAAACCACTTGAAAGATAAAATGTTGTGTGCAGTGGACTCCTTTCTCATTCCCAAGCACTTGATGCGTGTACGTACGAGTTTGTTAAAAAAAATGTAGCTGGCAACCCTTAATCAGTCAGGTATCAAACGACTGCCGGGAGTCGCATAATAATGGAATTTCTATTGTGTCTCGTTCACACATACTTGACGACACATACTTAATCTATGGTTTTAAATCCGGCCAGAACCCATTACACATGAGCCCAATAGGCTAATTAAAAATCTAATATAACAACAATTATTAGAAATCATGTAAATAGTAATTCAGTTTACATAAAATCAATGATTAGGTATTTAATCTTATGCTGAAAACGCGGTCCAAGAAAACATGCTACATTTAATTAACCCGTCAAGTATGTGTAAACGAGACACAATAAAAATTCCATTGTTATGCGACTCTCGGCATTCGTTTGATACCTGACTGATTACGTACATGTACCTACCAACAATAACTTTGCAAGCCTAGATTTAAACAAATAATTTTCATGGTGTTACTAAACTTACCTTAAGACATTACGTTAAGTTTTGTTACAAAGAGTATCGAAATAACATGTAAAGTGCGTAAGAGCGTAGTGTCACCCTTATGACTTTTGTTATGTTAGAATCACGTAGCTCCCGAACTAATGATGTACACTCGTGAATAAAATAATGTTTCATATATTTAAAATATAATAAAAAAGAAATAGAAACCTACAGTAGGATTGCTATGTAGAGTTAACAAACGTCATTTAAACTCTCAAATCGTTCCAATATTCTAGCTAACAAATGAATTCAATATAAAATACTCAATATGTTCCTACCCATTTCCAATGATCAGGAAAACGCATACGCAACATTTGATGTGGCTTTACAGGTTTTTATAACTTATTTAGATGGTTTCGATGATCACAGGTATATTATTTCATTTTGTTGCTAATTATTTTGCTATAGCATCTAACTTGAACTGGAATTAATTAACTTTGCCGTTTTCATAATTAAATACCTGTGAACAATTGGTCATCCATATTAATTTGGCGTGCCCGAGCCCACACAAAAAAACATTGAAACTTTCCGACTCGACTGTACCGTGCGCACCTGGGTCGCCGGGGGCTCTTATTCAAATGCAAATCAAACGTTCCATTTTTAAAATCTACCATCTCGACACTCCTTGCTTCCGGAACGACTTATGTCCAATAGCTACCAACATCAAGCAAAGTCTACAAGCCAATCAAACTCCTATCTCGTATTACCTTGATCATAATTTCCATTGCGTGTGTCGTGTGTTATGACGTTTTATAAGCGAAACAGCTTGTCGTTTGGGACCTTTTAGGGCAAATTTCGAGTGCCCAGGTGTGCTCCCGATCCGGTTAAGGGAAGCGTCCTTGTTAGGGATTCTCGTATAAAATCATTTAATGGTTTGTTTTTAATTTCAATTTTACATTCACCGGCGCGATGTTGTAAATTATTGATAATAAAAACGGTGAAGTTTTATTGGGACTTATTGTAATTTGATCAGTTTGTGAACATAAGAGGATTAATTTGTTGAATGGGATCTTAAGTTCGTGGGCGGCTATTTAAATACTGTTAATGTTATCGAGTGATTTAATAAATTTGTTTGTTTTATTGAGTTGAAGACGAGAAGTGTTGAACATTGTTTTTGTTCAAATATAATGCTATAAGAATTATTTCTGAAATAGCTACGAGTACTTACAAATGTTAATAATTATACACTTAATATTACTTTACACCATTGTATCTTGGGTAAAATCGATATGGTTATGCTTCTCAAATACATTACCTACTTTGCTGTTTAGCAAGAGCTTTAAAACTATTTATAAGTAACATCCTCCAATATTGAAACATATTTTAGCTTACAATGATACACTTTAAATTAAGTAAGTCGTCGGTCTTACCAACTCGCTAGGCAGACCCATAGCTGGGCATTAACTCGTTAATCCGTTAATCGTTAATTAACGAAGTTAACATTTTGATTAACGGATTAACTTTTAAGTTAACTTTAAAAAATGTTAACGGACACGTTAACTTCCGTTAATATGCAGCTAAGTCCGTTAATCGTTAATCCAATGCCTACTGTTTACCGCACGGCACCGCGGCGCAGCGCGAAAAACAGGTGCAGAAAAGTAAGTTTTTTGTCTCTCAGTCTATTGAAAAACCAAAAATCTCCAACTCTCTAACGAGTAAAGCGCAAAGCCTCGTTCAAATGTGGCTGGACATGAAATCAAAAGACTCGTTCAACGATACTGCATTCCTAGGGAAACAGATATTCATAAATCTAGTCATTAAATACAATACTGCTATACCCTCAAGTACTGCAATTAAACGGCTGTTTTCCACGGGTGAAAACATTTTAACATCAAAACGAGGATCGCTTTTAGTTTGTAATTTTTATATATTTTGATACAGTATTTTGAAATTATTAAGGAGTATTTGTCACCGGTACTCAAAGTCCTTCAGAAGCTGTTTAATTCCGTGCTGCTAGAGGGCATCACACCTGAGGCATGAAACAGGAGTGTGGTGGTGTTGTTCTTCAAAAAAGGAGACAAAACCTTATTGAAGAACTATAGACCCATCTCACTCCTGAGCCATCTCTACATGTTCTCAAGGGTCATCACGAATCGTCTCGCACGTAGGTTTGATGACTTCCAGCCTCTCGAACAAGCTGGATTCCGAAAAGGGTATAGTACTGTAGACTACATTCACATCATATAGAGTATAATATGCCTCTATGCTTAGCGTTCGTAGACTACGAGAAGGCCTTTGATTCGATCGAAACTTGGGCGGTGCTTCGGCCTCTTCAGCGGTGCCACATAGACTATAGGTATATAGAGGTGTTAAAGTGTCTGTATGACAACGCCACCATGTCGGTCCGAGTACAGGAACAGAATACGAGGGCGATTCCACCGCGAAGAGGTGTAGACAGGGAGACGTTATATCTCTGAAACTGTTTACAGCGGCACTGGAAGACGCCTTCAAGCTCCTGGAATGGGAAGGATTCGGCATCAACGTCAATGGCGAATACATCACACACCCCCGGTATTCCGATGATAATATATTATAGTCACTATGCTTGAAGACCTTGTGAGTATCCCAACAAGTGGGTCATCAAATGAATATGGAGAAGACGAAAATAATGTCGAACTCCCGTGTTGTATCCACTCCGGTATCTGTTTGGATCTCAATTCTCGAAGAACCTGGGAGTTAGATAGTTAGTTACCTGGGACAAGAAATCCAATTAGGAAGAGGTCCAACTTTCAGAAAGAGGTCGATCGATGAATCCAACTCGGCTGGGCAGCGTTCGGGAAACTGCGCAAGAGCGTCTTCTCGCCTCAATTACCTCAGTGTCTGAAGACAAAAGTCTTCAACCAGTGTGTGTTACCAGTGATGACATACGAATCTGAAACGTGGTCTCTAACTATGGGCCTCATAAAGAAGCTCAAAATCACACAACGAGCGATGGAGAGGGCTATGCTTGGTGTTTCTCTACGAGATCTAATCAAAAACGAGGAGATACGTAGAAGAACTAAGGTAACCGACATAGCCCTGCGAATCAAAAAGCTCAAGTGGCCTAGGGCAGGGCACATAGCGCGTGGAACTAATGGCCGTTGGGGCAGAAAAGTCCCAGATTGGAGGCCCTTCGACCAAAGGCGCAGCGTAGGACGTCCACCGACAAGATGGACAGACGACCTTGTAAAGATCGCATGATTGCACTGGATGCAGACCGCTCATAAGCGGTCGTTGTGGAAAGCCATGGGGAGGCCTATGTTCAGCAGTGGACGTCCTTCGGCTGATAATGATGATGAATTATCAATGTCAAAAAGCTGTCAAATTACTAAGCAGAAAACCACTGACTACTGTAGCACGACAGAGTCACTACAGCAGCCGCTGTCAGAATAGCGAGGTGTATCAAAACACTCTAGTTGTACAAGTGATGCACAACTCAGTGAAGACTCAATTAGCGGAATTGGTACCCAGATAAGAGCTTCAATATGTCAATGTGCATGAAGGAAAATATGCACCAAATGCCCGACGATTAAATTACACTAGCATTTTGTTTTGTCCCTAACCTGTTTACTTCCAGAACCTAAAAAACCAACAGGTTTTATAAGTTCACTAACGCAACGATTAAAAATTTGAAATTTTACACATATTAACGGATTAACGATTAACGTTAACTTGCGTTAATTCTTCCGAAATGTAACGCTTTAACGTTTAACGAAGCTAACTTTTTTTGTAACGGATTAACGAAGTTAACTATTTGATTAACGGTGCCCAGCTATGGGCAGACCCCACACGACCCACCCAGACAGTGTGGCACCGGCCTTATCGCTCATCTAACCTCGCGGACCGTATGTTTTATAACCATCTAACTTCATCGAGATCACAGCCAAAAGAAACTACATTACCTTAATTAGTCAGGTATCAAACGAATGCCGAGAGTCGCATAACAATGGAATTTTTATTGTGTCTCGTTTACACATACTTGACGAGTTAAAATTGATTGGATGGAACCGCTTCAGCTCTGCTCACAAATAAATGCACCATTTGATGTTTTGTTAGCCTAGCTAGACTTTATAGAGTATAGATTATATTAACTTTGTTTTTACTTACTACGTATGGTAAAAATAGCGCAATTTTTTTAAATCTTTTTGACTGTAATTCGTACATAGATAGTAGAGTTCGTTGCACCAAGCTACTTCTATATTTTCAAACGTCAAAAAACTGAAGTTCCAAGTATGTTATTGATGTTTAAAAATATAAATCAATTACTAAAGTCCGTTTATCTTTGTTTGTCTTATATTTTATACAATCTTAAAATTCCTTTTTAACGAAATAATTCATTTTAAAATAAAAATAACCACAAAAATCACAACTTACATAGGTAATTCATCGTTTAACACTGAGATATTTTTAAATCAAATTAGGGTTCCGTAGCCGATTGGCAAAAAACGGAACCCTTATAGTTTCGTCAAGTCTGTCTGTCTGTCTGTCTGTCTGTCTGTCTGTCTGTCCGTCCGTATGTCACAGCCACTTTATTCTGAAACTATAAGCATCACATAGCTGAAACTTGGTAGGTAGGTGTATTTTGTTCACCGCTTTCCGATTCAGATACAAAAAGTAAAAAAAAAATATTTAAGGGGGGGCTCCCATACATGAAACTAAAACCTAAAAATTTTTTTTTACTCAAACCTATGCGTGTCCCCACACGTAAAAAAAAAAATTATTAAATTTTATTAAATAAATTGTCTATGGATAGGTCTTTTAAAATGATGTTGAGGTTTCTAAAACAATTTTTTCTAAAAGTGTAAGGTTTGAGATATAGACCCTTCCAAAGTGGTAAAATGGGCGTCCCCCCCCCCCCATCTAACTTTTGAACTAAGAAAGTGAAAATTTTGAAAAAAATATATGATGTAGATCTCAACAAAAACTTCCAACGAAAATTGGTTTGAAGGTGATCAAACCAGTAGTTTTTCAGATATTGCACATTTTTATCAACCGCAAATATAACTTTGTCTTTCATACAAACACTATGAAAAACAAAGTTATTTTTGCTGTCGCAATATATTGTGATGTTTTCGTTAAGTGAAAGTAAGTGGACCCTGAATTCAGTTAAGGGTGGCACGGAACCCTCAGTGCGCGGGTCCGACACGCACTTAACCGGTTTTAAGCGCTACATTCTTAATTCAAACCAAATTCCATAAACTTCGCATACTAGACCTCACAGACAGCTTGGCACCCTACATATCGTCCGATCGTATCTCCCGACCTTCGATCATTTACAATCTGAAACAAAAACATCACGGGACCAACGCTCGAGCCAGACCTCCCATATAATTAATGGCAATCGTAAATATTGTTCTGAAAAGAGACAAAAAGTGCCGATTCTGCATACCTCTGATACAAAAGATGACGGATGGGATGAAGGAGTGGACGTGTTAATTTCGACGTGTTAGTATTGTTAGATAAGCGAATCAATGCGCTGGGGTTATTGGGTGAGAAATGTTTCGAATACCTAATTTTATGGGTTTGAATCGGTTATACAATTATTTTATGGGTTTGAATCGGTTATAAAATATACAGTAATGTGCAAGGTAACTTAAAAAAAGGATCGGTAATTAGCGATATTGGCCTGCCTAGAGATATCCTCTTCTTAGAGGACAAAAATATAAAAAATACATAAAATTACTTGCATGAAAGTGTCTTTAGTACCTAAGTGTAGAGATAAATGAAGTGGCTTAAATTTAAAAAAAAAATATGACGTTAGAAATTTTATATCTTCAATATAAGTAACATTTATACCGGTAGGTTACAATTCGTATGTTTTCAAAAATTCATAGGACGCAATAAATAACTCCCAACAACATTCTTAAAAAGACATCAACATAGCCAAGACATTTTTTTCTCATATATTACAACTCGAAAAAGTTTACAATAACTCATCCGTGATTATCCACGCAAAACCCAGGAATCGAATAGTGTACGAATGAAAAAGTATCTCCGAGGCCACACAAAGGCCTTAGTAGTTCGCCAATAATAGCTAATAGTTTTCTCAACTTCCATCCAGAGATGATTTAGTGTGTTCAAAAGTCAGGCAGTAAATCAACCGTCTGTATCGCAGGATCGTCCAATACCGACGCAATTATGACCCCACAGGACACGTGCTTCATTATTTGAAGTTATTCCAGGTTCCTGATTTAAAATAAATAAATTTTATAGCGCCATCTGTCATAAGGGAGATAAAACTTGTAATGGCGGCAGCGGGAGTCACTGCGCAGGACGTCATTCTCGCGTGACATTTATCGTCAATACAGCCTTAAGTTACTGTTAATGCTCCGGGGAATAGTGTTTTCCTCATTACAGCACCGACACGTCCGTTTTATTACTCGTCAAATTTTAAGATTTACCCGCGTTTATGCCTAATATTGCCCTCTCAATTTTAAAATAGTAACGACCGCATAAAACTGAGTGATTGCTGTGGTTTACAACTTGTGTGATAATATTCAATGGGTTGTTTATAATATGTATAGGACTAATTGCTGAGAATGGGCATTTGATTTGTGAATATAGTTATAGTTAGAGACAACAAAAAGCATTTAATCTAAGACACGTTTGCATATTGACTACAGTACTCCGATCACGAATAATTGCGTCAAAGTATCGTATAGTAACGTAATCATTTGTATGAGAATTTGAAAGCGCCTTTGTCGGACGAAAAACAATTTACAAATAAGACACTCGAATAACATAACGTATTACAATAATTTTATTTAAATAGTCTTTAAACTTGTTTCTGGACGTGCCATGTTTACGTTAGTATGACGTCATCTGCGGTAATGCTTTCGAGCTTACTATACGACGTTGGAGTGCTTCGTACTGCCGACTGAAGTAAACTCGCTACGATCACGTGACGAATACGTCAAATGTTCGTAATTGGGGTACAGTTGACAAAGTCAAGGCTCCATCCATATGTCACAAAACGTAAAAAACCTCTGTATAAGCCGTCATAACTTCACAACACATAAATCCGAAAACATTTATCTTACATAGGTACTTACGTGAATATACGAGAGAGTAGGTACATAAATCTTAACCCGAGGTTTTTAATAACGAAAGATCATCCTCCAGAAAAAATCCACTCGAGAGCGTTCAATAACGTGCCCGAAAAAAGTAAACAACACACGGATCCACTCCAAATCCATTGAGGCAAATTAAATTTATACACGAAACGTAATAACGGCCGGCATCAAAAGGCCTCGACTGTCCGTACAGGCTTTCCTTTTAATTAGACCCTAAGTACTCGTTAAAAAACTGGATCTTTCGAAACAGACAAAGCGCGCTGTACCAACAAACAGTGCGAATGTAAAAACGTCGGAAAAATAAGTGGAAAAATACAGGTAAGTCCGAGGGGTTTTTGTACGGCCCGGCCGGCCACTTAGGTCATCCTGCGAAATAAAGACCCAACTTTTTTATATCGCTTTTAAATGCGAAGCCCGTACGAGCAGACCCGCCTCATCCCCTTCAACGATAATGTGAAAGGAAACAAACGAAAGAAAATGTTTCCGAGCGCCGGTTCACTTTTATTGAACAGTCTTTTTCCTAGTTTCGATTTCAAATAGTTCGTGTAATTCAGTTAGCCCGTTGCTAATGAAACGAATAAAAGTTGCGCGCTATAAAATATCAGTCTGGTGAAGTTTTACCTGCGATAAAAAGCGGCGTATTTGCGAAATCAGCGAGACGCGTAACGACGCAGTGTTTCGTGGAAACGCTTGCCGTCGTGCTATTGTTTGGGTATTATGTTTCGTGAAATGCCAGCATCCCTTTAGCCGCGTACTTACGGTTTAAAAATAATTTAACATACTTACCTATCTACATACAAACACTAATGCATTTTCTTGTCGCGATGACAAATTAAAATATATTTAAGAAATTTTTGCCCGCGACCATTTGTAGCTATCTGCTTTACACGTCGGGTTATGTATTTGCTGCAATTTTATTTTTTGTTGCAAAACTTTTATTAACTTTTACTTTTATGAAGCCGTTGTCACCTAAAGCGCAAACTACAAACAGTCGCTTCGCTATACTATCTTCTTAAGTAAATAAACAATTAATTGTTACAAATCATAATACTAACTCTTCGAGCCGACGCCGACGCCTTAACTTTAGAACAATGTCAAAACTAACTAAATGAAAGTGCTCAGGTATTGTATTTATATTTATGAACTTAAATAAATGGTAAATTGTATTGCAAGAAAAGATTAAATGTCACAAAATTCATTCACATTGTTGGAAACTATAGGTGTTATAATCAGAATAATTTGTCCGTAATTTTGTGTGACTACTTGTATTATAGGGGTAGCTTCTACAAAAAGTGCTCTACCAAAACTAGCAGCTAGTTTTGTTACGTATGTTTTTCAAAAAAGGCCTCCTGGCTACGATGATACGCAGTGTTTATTGCACATCTTTCTTTTCCATAATTTACTCTTATTCTTACTTATGTTTAATCAACCTTGAGGTGCTCATAGCGCAGTGCAGTGATTGCAGCGCTTTGGTAGTGATATCGAAGTTAAACAACACGGCGCGGACGTGTTAGGATGGGTGACCATTCCGACCAAATAAGTGACGCATTTATAACGAGCACTTCCGTACTTCGGAAGGCACGTTAAACAGTTGGTCCCGGCTAATATCGGTTAAAATTAGTCTTTAGGCCTAGTCAGAGGCCCTTTTTAGGCGCCAGGCGTCTTGATAAAATCTGACAGCAAGGTTGGTCGCTTTGCAAACAAACACCCCTCTGCCAATCCGCACTGAGCCCGTGTGGAGGAGTACGGCTCATACTGCCTCATAATTGAGGTTGCCCAGCCGCTTACAGGCTAACTATACTATACAACCTCCAACATTAGCAACTAAAGGCTAATGTGAATTAGGTACATGTTATCCAAGTATCGATATTTGAAAAAAAAACTCGTTTTCCACATTTCCCAGTGACACAAAACTTACAGTCACGTACAGCTAGCTGGTAATTACGTTAAACAGCGCTGGTGCGCAAATTCCTATTGTCGCGTTATCGGCCGCGCGCAGACCGGCCGCCTCCGACAACTTTATTCCATTTTGCCGGGAGAATTTTTAATTTGCCGCCATTTTTGTTTTTTCGCCAATTGGCTACTTATTTAAGAGGGGATTAAAATGGAGTTCATTAAATACTGGAGCGGTTGAGATTATAAAATGGTGGCATTTTAAATAACTTCTATAGCACATGGTTAACATTGCATAGTTCAAAAATAATAAAACTCATCATAACAAAACAATTTAAGTGGTGAGTAAGCTAGAGTAAGATATTTATTTGTGTTAAACTGTTCATACATAAGTAATTGCTAAGACCTATTACCGAATCAATTGGCTAAAACTAAGAAATAACATTGGCGCTGTAAACAAAAGCTAGCTGCAAAACGTAGTAGCTCTATTACTTCGGAGCAATGATCAGAACAACAAAATCACTACAATCTTACGCATTTTGTCTGAAATACGATTCTTGTTTTGTCACTTCATTAACGTCACATATCTCAATGGCCCCCACTTTATTATACTCATCTAATCACTCAGACGTCATCCACAACCGTATACTTTTCAATTTCCTAGACCTAGAGGGGAGATAGGGACACGTGCCATGCCTACGCTCCATCGGCCAATACGTACCCAATGAGAAAGCGACAAGCGAAAATCTTCACAGAAAACTAGCCTTGCACCCCTTACCATAAAGGCTAAATTAGCTCCTGATCTCTGCGTTGGACTGTACCCAATCAGGATTATACAAATCCCCGCGGGCAAGGAAATAATTACGATCCAAGTTAATCAAGTGGCTCCGAGAAATTGAGGAAAAGTACCCATAATGTGTATACGGCACAATAGTGTCGCTGAGTAGGATTTGGCGACATCATGGTCTATATGTATATTACTTTCAAATTACTTATTACAATTTGGTGATAATTATATAATATCAGCCAATCAAAAGATCCAATATCCTTCACCCTTGAGGCCCGAGGAGTTTCTATATAACTTTCCAAATGTAAACTAACTGTCTCACTTCATATTTATTTATACTACCTCACTTTTAAAAATTCGTTGATATACGTTGACGATACCTAATAAAATCTATGTAAAATTCTGCCTTTTACATCAAGAAGAATGAGACAAAACGTTTCTAATTAACCTTGCATTTCGCATTTCATTTAAAAATGACCCATCAAACAATCACAAGTAACTGGCCAGTGCGTTTTCAAATTAAAAAGCAAACCCTTTTTAATCTGCACAGATTAACTGGCATTCCGCTGCAGAGCACATCAAAGTGCTGCGTGCGCAGTGGTGCGCGCCTCGGCTGCGCTCGCGTCATCGCGTTCCATTGAGCATTGCCTTTGGCTTACACGATATGTCAGTTGGCTAGCTATTAGAATGTCGTAGGCTCGAAGGTAGACCAATGATGGAGTGAGCCAATCGAGATCTACTTAAGCATATCGTTATAGGCTGGTATTTTTTACACATTATAGTAAGATTGTTGGTGAAATACCTTGATTTTATATATTCTTTATTGTACTTAAAAGCTGTACAGGAAATACATGAAGTCACAATGTGAACAAAGGTAGGCTTATCCCTAAAAGATTGTTTTTTTAAAACTTCGCATGGCCTAATTGAACAATACTTATATTAGGTACTAAAAACGTCGAACATGTGTATTTTTTTACAAAATACCGCTTTTGTGATGGTTGATCAATATATTTCCAGCTATAAGTCTTCCAAAAAATCTAAAATAAAAATAAAATAAAATGATCATGATTAAGGCAGTACCTACCTATGTATCCTTTATCTTTACTCCTTGATGCAACGCAAAGCCATAAACTCGTCAAGTATGTGTGAACGAGACACAATAGAAATTCCATTATTAATGCGACTCCCGGGAGTCGTTTGATACCTGACTGATTACATGTTATTTTACCTAGGTAAATGGCTTTTGGATTTTGAATTAGTAAATAGGTATCATTTGTGTTTTAATAACGTACTTATCTACATTATTGTGTCACCTATATGAGTGAATTTCAACAGGTCCCTAAAAATCTTCATTCCGTGTTTTTTTTTTATCTTAAGCTTTTTTAAAAAACAAAGTCGCGTTTATTAAAGTACTAGATAATGTAAGTATTATTGCCCAATATCTAGCAAATAACTTAAAAAACTAACGAGATATACAAGATTGAAAATTTGGTGCCACGTCGATGAAAACTGCGTGCACGGCGATGAAACAAGCGTCCACGGCAATGAAAGAACTGTGCCACGGGAATGAAGGAATCAATCCGCGGCAATGAAAAACCTAATATCTTTACCTAATAAGTAATTTTGATACTTTCATATTATTTGCCAATGTTGATGATGAATGATGTTTTACTTTACTTTGTAAAAATTATCAGTTGTAAATATATTGTATGGAAGGTTAAAAAATGGTTTTGTACCGTAAAAAACGTATCTCTCCTCATTTCAAAAAGTTTGAACCATGTTTAGAACCCTATTAAGGTATTAACCGATCAATTCATTAAAAAAATAACCGCCTTCAAAAAACTGACTAAAAAGCTTAAAATAACGCATTCGTCTTCTTTTCAAAAGAAACAAAGGTTTCATTTTTAAATTAATTTTTATTTCATGATTTTAGTTATTTACCCATATCTCAAACACTACTGGACCGATTTTGATAAAACTTACACTGTAACCTAAGCGAAAATATACTTAATTCAACTAAAATAGAATTATCGCGCTATGACTTCTCGTTTTCGAGATATCCGTGGAGAAACATACAAATATACATACACTTACGAAATTTTGCACACGTATTTGGAAGCCTTAACAGATCAACATACTCAAATTTTATCCAATTCTAACGATATTACTAGTAAAGGCAATAATTGCTATTTTTCGTTAATTTAATTAGCATGCTAATTTCCATAGCATAGCATGCTAAGTGCTATTGCTATGCTTATATGAAATTTCATCGATATGAAAATATTTTTAAAAATTAAATAAGTCGCTATTTCGACTTATTTAAATTGCGAAATCGTGAATGCTATGCTAACTATGAAAATTATTATTTTTTGAAACATGTAGTTTAATAAATTGCTAGTGCTGAGACTTTAATTTGACTTCAATAAATTGTTTGATGTAAGTAGTATTTAATTTCATTTTACTAAATTAATGAACTTTGAAAAAAAATTACTTCCTTCCCTTTCATTTTGTTCGTGTTTCATTCGGATTTGACCCGAACGCGGATTAGCAAACCTGCCTGCTAATCTTGCTAAAAATAGCAGTGCGTGCGAATCTATGAAGTTATATGACGGCTATACGATGCTTCGCGCATCGCTGCTACGATTCGCGTAATGTCTGTGAATTTTAGCATTCACGAAATTTCGCAACTTCAATTAATTGAATTATTGCTAATCATAAATTAGCATGCTAATTTCATATGCTAATGCTAATTATTCCATTACTAGATATTACATACATACAGGTTGAATTGAATACGTCCTTTTTTTAAGTCGGTAAAAAAGAATGTTACGATTACAGTATTCAAATAATAGAGATATACTTTTTAATTGGTTGGGTAACCTTACTCTTGGCTTAAACCAGCGGCCACAGTCTCAAACAAACGAATAGTCATATTTTTGAGATTTAGCCTCAATTAGTTAGATTGTTTTATTTTCTGCTACATCAAACATCCTTTTAATTTAGTTACCTAGCAATTTCTTTGAGAAATAAAAAAAACAATCAAGTATTTATCAATAATTGTTTTCGATAAACAAATGCATGAAAACACGAATTTTATGTCAGCGTTTTTCGAGCGTCAACTGATGTTCGTCAGATAACTCTGTGTCAAGACTTCCAAGCCTCCTGTTATCGTTTTTTTAGTAAGTGGGATCAAGTCCATCCTTAAGACTTTTATCCTTTTGCAGGTAGGAATGGTTGAATTAAATCGTACGTCGTAATAGCATATGTCAGTGCGTGTAAAAACTGTATATTTTTTGAAACACGATATTGTTACAAATTAAAGTTATAAATAACACTTTGATAAATTGATTCATCGAAGAAATAACAGTTTAAGAGTTTCTATTATTGGCTAAAAATTCTAAAGTATCAAAAATATTTTTCCGCCTAAACGCGCCAGCCTGCCAGTACAGTGACGATACCCCTTTGACTCCCGCGCCGCGCCACTCAGTTCTGCATTGGCTAAATAGGTGCGACGACGAAAATCATACGCGATAGCCAGATTACTAAAAGTGTAGTTTAAAGGATTTGCATCTTTTCATGTCTCGGTGCACGTACAAGATCGTAGGTGGGGGTCGATTTGTCACATGTGTTTGTACCGCAAAATACAAACTCAAGTAATTTTCAAGGGGAGTGAAAGTGTTGTTTGTAATATTGTGATAGTGCTTAGGCTTAGAATGAAATACACCAATCAACGTAAAACGTAAGTTAACTCAATTACCTACAATATTGAAAATAATAATATTCAGGGTGAAATATTTTTTGCTACTTGATGAAAAAGTATAGTTTCGATTTAATATTGTGAAATCTGATACACATCGCTCTTGCAGAGGGCTAATTTGAAAAGCTCTGTACTGTCAGTATTCGATACTAACTTTTTTACAGAACCTTATACCTAATTATACCATGGCGATGAAAACATAAGGCACAGAAATGAAATACTTGGCCTCGGCAATGAAAGTAAATCGTTTTATAAGGCATGGCAATGATTTTTTTTTCATTGCCATGTCTTTTTTTTCATTTCCATAGCAAATTTTTGCCACGGAAACCACGAAAATGAAAGCATGGCAATGAGAATCGAGGCAAAAACGTAAAATAACAAAAAAGCTTTTGTTTGTGCAAAGTAATAATAACTTCACAAATAAACATCATAGCAATAGCATTTTATCGAATGGCTAATCAAGAGGCAAAACTTATTCAAATAGAAGTTATACCTATGCACGGCGATGAAAGAAAAAATGTCCAGTAACGTGAAAATGGAATAGTTAAATTTATGGCGCGAAAACGCAGGCACGTGCGGGCGTCCTTCCACGTCGAGCACTTAGGCGGCACTGCTAAGCAACGTACAGCGGGTAGGGGGCGGGGCACAATTCGTTAGATAAAACAGTATTCTCTAACTTGTTTAGGACACGGAGATGAAAGGTCGTTCTGGGACAGATGTTTTTTTATTGACAATTCGTTGTCTTATTAATATATTTGAATAAATCTTTTCCGTAAGAATGCTTTAACTATTCACGTATTTAATAAAAATAGGTTTTAATATAAACAACCAATAGATTTTTATCAGTAAAATATAATATGCATCAAGGTGTCGTGTGGACAAACATGGCAATGAAAGATTTCGAGGTTTCAAATTTTTTTCTGGAAAACCTATTCATCCAAATAATAAAATACTTAGTGCTTCATAAAGGCTACCATTTCAACTAATTGAAAAAAAATGATTGAACATGATTACTATGTTTTTTAGTGCCGATTTCATCGATGCCACGCAGTTTTTGCTGTTGGGAAATCCACCCATACTTCTCGAATTCCGACTGCCCCAAATCCGACCGCAGTAACTCCTGATCCAAAAACAAAGCGTTAGAAACACGTGCACCTACAAAAGTTAACCTTTTCAAGCCGTGAATCGGCGACTTAACAGACCGACCTAAGCCAGACTGGTTTTTAGAGGTTCACTTAGCGAATGAATGCGGGCTGCGATGTCCTTGCCGCCCATTCAGGAACATCCCCTATATTTTTAATGTTAGGTATTTCTATTCAAATCGACGCCCGAGTGGAAGAGGTCCAAACAGAGAGAAGGGAAGTGCCTATGTCGATAAACTATATGTATAGTAGTAGACCACGTGACTCATCATTATACATCTAGGTACACAATGTAGCCTAAAACCATCGCAGATAATGCAGGATTCTAATGGTAAAATATATTTTTTCAAAATTTTGGTTTGCATTCCTTTGATCGATGTCATAAAGATAATACAATTATTTTTGTCATGCAAAATAGTGGAACGTGTTAAACAATTTAATATAAAGATTATGATTAAACACAAAATAATCACGGCGATGTAAAAATTTAAAAAAAACTACTGAGTCTAATAGTCGCAGTCCCAATTCTTCTACTTCCAGTTCTAAAGCCATCTTAAAGATAAGTATCATAGACAAAATATTTATTTGCGTTTTCATGGAAGTACAGTCGCCCACATCACGTTACCCACTTTTATTGCAAACTAGCTCTCATAACAAATGCATAAGAATTCACAGTGCTTACCTTGACCTGCTGTTATCCGTACATAGTTTTGCTTAATCTAGATTCCATAACGCGGAGAGCCGACTCCAAATCGTCGTGATCGTAGAACAATGGCGTATGTGCATTTCGTCAAACTTTACAGGGCGGCCATTTGAAATATTTTAAACGGTTATTTTTATATAACTTTTTTTGCATATAACCTAGAGCAATAGAAATTTGCATTTGTCAATTTTAAAAGGTCTTTTACTGTATGGAATAGGTATCAAAAGCCTATATTTGCTGGTTTTTGAGAAAAATCACTTACGTCATTTTACTTTAGATAAAAATGTGACTTATGGTAAGATACGACGTTTTTCTGCGGATATTCTAATGTCAGATGATACAAAACGACTATTTTCTATGGACTATGCATTAAATATTTTGTCGTATTTGAATAATATTAACTGTTATTTTATAAATGGAACTCGGAAGCAATTTTATTAATGTGTTTTGCATTTTAGTAAAGTTTCAGATAGTTACAGTATTATTCAACAATGATTTTAGGCCATGCTACAGCTATATGTTGTTTTAAAGTTACTCCGTAATCATGGCATAGCGCTTGCAACAGTGCCGAAATATCGGAAGCTCATAAATAATAAGGTACCATGGTAGCAATCCCGTATCAAACTATTCATACTACTGCTAGACATACAGGTTAAGTCAGTGGATTTCTAAATCTTATTTATGATTTGGTTAAAACAAAAACCGTTCTTCTTTATTTATATTTTGTAGGACTGTGAGTTGTACGATTGGCGGGTTTAATGCCTTAGGGCATTCTCAACCAATCATCCACCTGGGAGTGCAGAAAGTTGAATCAGTAACGGAACAATTTCCCGTAATATCGTGATGTATATATAGCCTTTCTCTATAAATAGGGTATCTAACACAATAATATTTTTTTCTCATCTGACAAGTAGTTCCTGAGATTAGCGCTTTCAAAAAAACTTTTCAGCTTTAGTATGTATAAGTAGGTATTGATTAACTTACTACTTTAAGGGTGTCGCCGTCGACGGATACGTCTGGGAGGACATCATCATCACTACTTTAAGAAGATAATCACAAATGTCTTAACGGAAAGTCCCCGTTCCAATAACCTGACAAAAGTGAATCACCCTAGAATTAAAAGCTTTGGTAAAATCTTAAAGATGATCATCATTATCTCACTCACTTACAACATAAAAATCATGTAGTGGTATGGCATATTATGAAGAGTAAGACTAAGATAATTTTGAAAACTTACAGTAGTTCTCGTAACTATCAATAGGCTTTTTGTGCATATCAAGGCATTAAAACTTATAATAATTGTTTAGATCGCTAACCATTAGAAAATTAGTTATAATAACTGAAAACAACCGGTGTTTTACCAATATGGTGGTTACAAAACAGAGTTGGTAACTAATTAGCTAACAGTCATCAATCCAGTTTCAAAATGAGAAAAATCTTGGCGTTTGGACAAATAGGTACCAAAGCATTTGTTTTGAAAGCGATTGCAGTAGATGGGAATATAATTTGGATTTTTTTATTTACAGAAGATCTATTATCTCTTGCCATAAACCTATCTGGTCCTCGTGTAATAGTTGACTCAATAACGACGGTATACCTTCTTTCTTTGCTTGCGATGCGACTCCATGGTAATTAGGTCGGGGTCTAAGGAAGGAATCCTTGAGCAACCAATACAAATTTTATAAGCACACTTATTGGTCTTACATTATAACAAAATTTTCCAGGAAAAAATGTACATTTGTATCGATGATATTAATTTATTTTCTATTACATTACCTGATAAGAGAGAGAGAGAGAGAAACTTTAATCTAGATTAAATTGACCTAAAGGTTTGACTGACAGAGATTGCTTTTAGCATTAAGTTCACCTTTGTGAAACATTATTTATGCAATAATCTTTCATAAAATAAAAAGATTCTTAAGATTTATTTCCCGTTGACGACGTGTAGACTGACGATGTGTTACTATAATCACTAACTACTGGGTATGTTCAGTATAAAAAAATCATACAAATAAGAGTGGACATCATTAAAAAACAAAGAAAACATAAAGCGATACTTATAAGGAATACAATTTATCTGTTCGTTTTACACTTTGGTGTTCTCCTTGCAGAAATGGTTAGCAAATACATTACCAAAAACTTTTTTTCACGAGGCAAATAAAAAAAAATATTATTTTTACTAGTAAAGTAACTTAAGACATGTCATAATATTACAATTAAAATAAATTTAGGTAAAAATATTTACACACTTCAATTTTTTTCAATGGTACAATGTCGTAAGTTATTCAGTGCTCGAAGAACATGGATACAAGTGCACTTACGACACTAAAATACGATAACATATCCACAGTATATCGTCGTATGTGATTATCCGCCAGCGTCATGTACACAGAAAAATGCAGTATGGCTACATATGACACCATTTTATTTATTTTAAAAAAAAAATAATAATAACAAAAGCTATATTAAGTACTCATATTGCTTTAAAGCAAAACTTGTTATCTTTTAATCAATTTATTCTTATGCCATAGAAAAGTGACGTATGATAAAAACCGACTGCTGAATTTGTTTTTAGCATTTTTGTCTTTTAAATGTGTGTAAAACTCATTTAATTGAATTGGAGTTCCTAGTACTTTGCAGGCTAGTCCAACGAATAATGTCACTTGCGCGGATCCGTCGGACGCAAACGTGACGTATGTGTACATACGTCGTATTACTACGGACATTTATCAGAAACGTCATTGTACCTACTGCGTAACTCCGGATCTATTAAGAAAAATTTTTTTTTCTTAATTGCTAATAAAATTTTCGGTGTTTATATACCAAAAATGCAATAAAACGATTTTTGGATTTTTGACAAATACGTCGTTGTTCTAAGATCATGACGAAATATTGGGAAAAGAAAAAGGAATCGATATCACCATCGATATGTAGTCGTCCCCGCCCTAAACGGTAGAGTCCCGTCAACCAATTACTCTGAAAGACTCGTACTAGTACGGAGGTATTTCAATTTAGCTTATTGGCTCATGTGCTCGGATTTTGACAACCTTTTCCTTGTCCACAACTCATTTATTTCCATTTCATCAGCCATTACTTGGAACAAATTACTTTTGGACTGGGGCAAACGTCAACAGAGGGATTGTGTTCAATTTTATTTACTTAGCTAAAAGGTACTTTTACTTTCAATATATATTTTTATCTAATTTAATTTAGATATTGAACTAGGTACAGAAGCCTACCTAAGTAAGTAATGTCATGAATCATGATACAAACAAGTGGCATCTTGAAATACCTCAAACTACTTTTAAATATGTATTACATAAAATAGTATTAGTTTATTAGTATTTTATGGAAACTTCATATACAAAGTCAAGCAAACAATGAAAATAAGGCTGCTTACATACAGAGACAGCTAAATAAGCTGACCCACCTAATGTTCTATAACGAAACATGTTTCTCACCTAGCTCTCACTTAGCACTTTGCATAATACAAATACAAATACATATATATTTTTTACACAGACATAATAGTTAAGTACATGTATCAATAACTGCCTACACTAGTTGAAAATAATATCAGGCATCTATCAGTACCGTATCCGTAAAAAATGAAATTTATGGTCAGTTTTATTTATCAGATACTTATTTCATACAAAATGACGTATGAAACAGGTTCTTAATCATTTTAAATAAATATATAACTCAAACTTATCATAGAACCACCTAACTTAGACGTTAGCTAAAAACTTTCAAATACACCAAAAACAATCCAACATGGCCGCTAATCGTTAGGCCGCGTGCACACAGGTCGCGCTATCGCCGTTCTAGTTCATTAGGCGGCCGCTGGCTGCGCTATCGCGAGCCGCTCATTTTTCACGCACTCTGCGAGTGTGCTCCGAGCTTTACAGCAATTGTTACGCTCGCGATAGAAAAGCCGGGTTTAGGCTAGCTTTATTTTATGAACTATTATTTATACTGGTTAATAGATTTTAATCATCTTTGGTTTTTATTTTATGATTTTTTTTTTCGAATACGGTGTAAAATGATGCTAGGTTTGGAGAGCTTAGGAATATTTATGTATAGTTTTTTCTCCATACCTATGGCATTTTCCTGTAAGCCCGATTGAGAGAGGCTATAAGCACGGTACTATGAGGTTTTGAGAACTCAAACTCGCTTCGTCTACGCATTACTAAACTAAGCATTGACCTGTAATTTAACAAAAAGCAAAGCTATGTTTTAAGTTAAGCATAATTTTACGCATTATTGTTACGCATAATATTTTAAGTAGGATTTTTAAAACTATTTCGCTTCAAATTTTCGCTAAGCGACTCAACTTAATAATAGATTTTCGCTAAGTAACGCCTGATTCCATTTATTAAAAATGTTTACTTTTCAGTAGTTCTTATTATAGTCAAAATCATTTTGAAAAGCAAAAAAAAGGTGACTAATAATACATTTTATTTTCTCGCACCTAAGTAGCGCATAAACGCCGCCACAACACGAAACGTTTCAATAAAATGTGAAATAACAATTTTATTTTCAATTCCGTCGAGCCTACACGCGAGTGTTACGACACTTCAGTTCGGCGTCAATAAGTTAAATTCTCATACATCGTTGATTACAAGTTGCAATCGCAACGCAATTATCAAGCTGATGACGTTAAATGAAAATAAAATTTTAACAGCTGCAAACAACACTTACTAACCAACTACGTGTAAGTTAATAACACTTTACTGCATTTTGTAATTAACACTTTATTTTTTTCAGCACTAATAGCCATATATTTGGCGCTCACCAATCTCACTGGTTATTAATCTCGAGACTAAATATTCTCTTACCGATTTTTAACAGAGATAGGCCAGGTACGCAGGAGATATTATAGTGGCCAGATGTATGAGCAATACAAAAGTGTAGCCTCTGTTCTTTCACTCTTATTAATTCGGTGAGTCGGCAGATCCGACATGACCAATAAGAGATCAGGACTATAGTTATAGGACCTATAATAATGTCATTTACCCGTTACATAAACTTTTTAAACATTTTTATTTAAGTAAGTGCAGAGCCGAGCTTCAAACAGAAGCGTTGAAAAAAGTCTTCAAAGAACAGCTTGCTGGTAATCAGTTACATGGCAACTGGCTTTTAAAGGCACGATGATGATAAGTGCTTTTCAATATTGTTCAGCACCCGCCATAATTCCATCACCCCAACATTATGGCAGTTCATTAATTTTTCGTCAAAACGATTCCCTCCTTTAATCAAAGCGTGACGTCACTACCTGCACAGTAGGCACCTAGCGATTTAATTTACACTACCCCCCGTCAATCGGGACAATATTCAAATAAGGCTTCTTCTATTAACGGACCCCGCCGCGACATGTTCCATTATCTATCGCTTCCATCTGATCCTGGATCACGAGTTCTCAAACTTTTAAGGTGCATACTTACCTACGAGTTTTTAGCTTTGCAGTCGGCATAGTAGATGCCGACTGCAAAGCTAATAGTTGGACGTGTGTTGGACTAAAGTAGAGCTATTGTAACATATCGTATGCTTAAAGTCAGCAGCATTGAAAGATTACACGCCGCTGTCAGAATATTAAGGTATATCAATTGTACTCTCGTAGTACAACTGATGCACAACTCAGTGAAGACTCAATTAGCGGAATTGAGGCCCCAATCATCTCACTACAATAGTTTCCATCAAGAACAAATCAAATTTTTTTTCATCTCTCCTGTTCGGAAAATAGCACTTTCTTGTGTAGATAGCCGGGTGGAAAATAGCTTATCCATCCCTAGGGTGTAAAGTAATTTAGTTTTAATTGGCATGGTATAGAGTCAAGGCATGCAGTCAAAGCTTGGATCAAAGATAATTGAGTCACATCATATTATAAAAATAATAAACATTTTTGCTTAGCCATACATTGAAAAACATGTTTATTATGATCGTTGATATAAAAAATATTCAATTGATTCAATCTATAATTTAAATATACATTTACTAATCTGTGATTAAAATATTCGGCTTCCCGCCATAATACCAAGATGACACTTTTTTTTACATTGTCAGTGTATTTTTTTCTTTTTGAACTCTATGCCTACTTTTTAAAATTTTGACAATTATTATCTGTGGGGAAAATTCGATCGATATTTTTTACAAGGATTTTAATTATTTCGTATCGTCTGCTTTTTCGTACTGTTTTCATGTATTCGTGTCGTTATTCTTTCTAATCATGTTAGATGTTTGGAGAACTGTAAATTAACTGTCTTTTTGTGCAAAAACTTGAGTTTTCCTTTCTCGCTGTACTACATAATACCTGACCATGACATCTACAACCACTATTGTAAATTTAATGTTTTTCCTCACAGTCGAAATGAAAAATAGTATGTTTAACTCGGGTGAAAGCACCATTTCACTCTCGAATTATTGGCGCTCTCACTTCGTTCGAGCGCCAGAAACATCTCGAGTGAAATGGGTTGCTTTCTCCCCTTGTATAACAATCTACTATTGAGTTTTCAGTGATTCATTATGTTATGGAGAAAACAAAAAAAGAGTTCATTTATTAATTTAAATTATAAACAACTGTCCATATTATTTTTTATTTGTTGTCAGGAAGACTTTTGACTTAAGAACTGACGTCATTTATGCCATCACAGTTCGAGCGTTTATGATAACCGATCAAACAACAACAACAACAACTCTCTATCTAATGTTAGTACATTAGACACAGAGTGAGTACCTACCAAAAAGTTTAAAAGCGCTTGTTTTCTTCTCTTCACTATTACATCTATTCTAATAAAATTTAACTAGATTAGTTTTTTTTTTATAATAACATTTATTTGAACTGTCTGTCCCTATTTGGGAACCAGTCGCCACAGACCCTCCAGCACCCCCGGAGGTGACGGAGTGCCACGCTCGAATTCGACGTGATTCAATAAACTCTGTTGTGATTGGGCAAGAATACTACTGATTTAATATACTGCATTGGGTCAGCGAACAGCTAATAACATTTGGGCTGATTGCTGTGTTTGTGACGGTGGGAAAGTGGAGGATATAGTGCAACTTCTTAGTGAAGATACAATATACTTCTGGAAGCTCTTATTACGTTTGTTACAAACACGATGGTTGTCAACGAATTGTTGAAAAGTTTTTAATGGACCATTATTTTACTAAGTTATGTCCTTATTTATTAAAACACAGTCATGATTTACTTGGTTATGTTTAAAATGCATTCAAGATTACAGCCTGAAACAAACTACGATATAACGTTGTGAAAATTTTATGTTATTTTTAGATAGATAGATAGATAGATAACTCTTTATTGCACACAACATTAGTGAATTTACAATTCTTTTTTACAGGAAATGTACAATTATTCAATAATTTAATTATTTATTTTTATTATTTATTATTCCCTCTATTGCCTGCAGTCAAACTCGTTCATATTTATGTCCAGAAATTTGTCACCCGATTTCAATTCCACGTTGCGTACCCCATGCAAAATTGCTAGCGGGACGTCCCCTGCGGTAAAACAAGGCGGATCGCCGGTCTTGGCAACCCCTTTGCGTCCCGCTGCGCTTCAAACGACGCGTCAATCAGGCAGGCTCAGTGGATTCGTCCGCTGCTACCACTACCGTGGCAGTGACGTCTCCGTGATTTCTATAGTCTTTGTTTGTGATGATGAAAATATTGACACTTGTGAGTGATGTGTGATGTGTGGTAGAACTGGCTGGTTATGGGTTTCAAGAACGTGATCCATTGAGGTCGATCGGGTTTCAGATGGTTTTCTTTCATCAAAAATAATAAATTGCTTTAAAATCACACAAATTATACCTTACTCTACAAAATGCCGTTTACTTGTGAAAATGTATGGCTGAGACCCATTTATTCCGTGAAAACTGTAAGATTAAGTTGTTATCACAGATTAAACTGTAATGTAAGAAATGAATAAATATTTATATTTTAGTTGCTGTCGACAGATGAACTCCAGTCCAGCGCGTTTAAGCCTCCGATCTAGGATATTTACTCTGTTTGATCGAGACGCAATATTTTAAATCGTCGTCATTGTGTGCCGGCGCAGGCTGCTGCAGACTAAACAGATGAAATCGCTACTCCAACGAAACCAACGCTCTACTCTGTAAAACCACGTCCAAGCACTCACTTCAAGCCATTGCAGTCACTCGCACTGTATTTCTGGCAAAAGGACAGAGACGGATAGAGTTGAAAATGTAGGTGAAATAGTGACTAATGGAGTTGAGACTCGGATAAAATCGCTACCGACGCTCGCGGTGTTATTGCTCGCACAAAGCGCGCCATCAAATCACGTGATCCCGCCTGTGATGAGAAATTAATATCTACTGAAATGTACACTCTGCGAATTAGTTTTAAAACAGGATGTAAAAATATTGTATGTCTAATGGATTGAGATTATTAGTCCCGGTCGAAACGAAAACAAATAAAATACATAGAGGATCGATTAAAAAATGTAACTCAAACTAGACAATGTCAATAGGAAAAATGTTATAAGCTGGTTGATATTCAATTTAATGTTAGTGATAAAACACATACTACGAAAAAATCTTTGCAGTTTTTCCGACGTGGCATTATTGAAGTCAAAATGATATTCTCGTATTGTTCGTTCTGCAATATATAAGACGAGATTATTTACTGACGCAAAGTTGCCAAGTGGTACATAATTAATTCAAAATTCTTGTCGCGTCTTGACAGCGAGCGTTATTATTTATTCCTAACCGCATTTCAACAGTTGATCAACTTACGCAGTGAATCAACCTGACAAAACAGGGGTGAAGTGAAACAATGGCACATCACAACTTCGCCCCTCGCAAACCACGAGAGAATATCATAAACGTCGGCTTAAACACTCGTCTCGGCGGATATTAAGTAAATAAAAACATAATAAAATAATAAATTCGACGCAACATATGGACGGCGCGGATTGCGGGAGGGAGAGCGGAGATTGGTCGATTGACTAGGCGAGTCTATTGTAGACTAACGATGGGAAATGCCTATTGAAATTACCGACTATAACTACAGTTGATGCGATTAATATATTTGTCCAAGAAAGCACCTTTTTAAGAAATCTTGAGACTTCTCAGTGAGGCCCAGTTCCGTGATCGCTAGTCTACTCAACTAATGCATAAACGTGGCTATTAACTGTTAATTATGATTATGCGCGTTTTGAAGAAAATGAACCTTAAGCCAGGCGATTTTGACAGATGCACAACCGGGTCTTAGCTATGTTAGTTAGGCTCGGATGCTACATTTCATTTTGTCCGTAACGTACATGGCTAATGGTTAAAGTTAGCTTTAGTGGAAGTCGTACGTACTTACCAGTATACCTACTGTTTTATGTCAGTAGCTTTTATGTTATACTAGAGCTCAGTACACACATGACGCAAGATACTCAATTGCCATCAAAACTGCACAGGTATTTGGCATGAAACCAAAATCGTGTGAGCTATTAATGCAATGGGCTGATGGATTGTCATGTAAATAGTTCGTTGAGAACGCTTGATTACACGAGTGTGATCGGGATTATATCGATATGACGTTTTCACTGCTTTCGGCAATTTTGTTTTGAAATATTGATGTGTAGCGATGTGACTTGTAGCGATGGCGATAATTGTTAAATTATTACAAAAAAATCACTACCTCCAATTAAGCCGTTAATGTAAGCCGACAAGGAAGCAACTATCCAATCTAGATACGTTAAAGTGAGACATAGCATATGCCAATGTCACGTGCCGCATTCAAATGTCACATTCCGCATGCCAATGCGGCGATGGACTAACACCACTATGTGTACCTAAAATAAAATTTTAATTTTGCCTCAACATTTTCTACTTTCCCTCAATTTTTGCACTACCGTTGGATAACAATACGTAGATAGTATTTAACAGGCTTCAGCGTATTTTTGGTATAGATTTTCAAAAATCCTATATCTACATAGTGAGGTCTGCGTTTTTGGCCGGATCAATCGGTCAACAGATCGCATCGAAAGCGCGGTAGCCACTAGTCGGTGTAATGCAGCTCCCCCGCGATGCATCGAGTGGTGTATCGAGATCGAAACTCGAGTAATAATCGAGCCCTCGCCGCGGTATCCCGCACTCAATCCTGGGGATTTGTACCCGCGAAACTAGAATACACTTAGCGTACCAACACAAACACAATTTCAACTCTAACACCAAGCAACAAAAGCTATGCATATACAGTTGGCAGCAAAGCTAACTTGGCACGGCGATTCCCTGTATTGGGGTGACAATCCAAAGAATGGACGGTTATTGAATTTCTTTGCATTTTTGATTTGTCTACATTTTGTTTTGTTGCTCAACATCAATTTTGTAGAGTACGAGTCAATGACATATTTAAATGTTTATTAAAGAACTCGAGTGTGATATAACGGACTTTCCACACGGAGGTATTTTCTTTGATAATTACATTTTTCAACTCATGAAAATTTATTTTGTTAGGTCGTATGTAGAGTCTTAGGTACAACTTGACGATCAGTTTTTTTAAAATATGCATTAATATGTACATATTATAAAAATAATTAATTCCTTACACGACACGCATTTAAAATCACATTTCGTAGCGTACACGATGTGACGTCACCGGGGCGGCCACTCGCTCGCACATCCTATGGGGACGGCACGCATTCATGCACAACGCCGATACTTTTACTTGCAATTTCACTTGATGTATTTACATTTAGTTTCATTTTTACCATCATTTTAACGCGCTACAATGTTTTTTCTCATGAAACAAATGTGAACGCTGAGGTCTGCTACGCTACGACACATTGCTACGGTAACTGCTACGAAAACATGTAAGTGCTACGGAATAAGCGTAGCATTCAGTCATTAAAAACTACACAAGGAAAAGACAAAAGGTTGCATGGACAGTCAAATATTGAACAAGCTATTTTCTTCATTTATTAGAATATTTGTCAAGTATTTTTACCCTGTGTTTTGATTTACGACTGCATCAAAATGAAGTCAGAGCTCAAGCTGAAGTTAACTAGCTAAATTCGTAAATCGCATTAAAACGCAACCGATTGACGTTTCACTCCCTTTCGTTCGATAATCTTAAGTCCAAACTCATTAATGCGCAGTTCAAATACCCTACAATCTGGCCTGGATCTGTCACGCTGTCTTCGTTTTCAATTAAGGCGGCAAGTGACCGAAATTAATTCCGGCATATCTCGATTTTGCAATACAAGTAGCGGATTACGCGGCGATTTGCCGTGCAGCACTGCTGCAATCGCATCAACGCTGCCCGACGGAGGGCAAAGACTAACTTGACAGAAGTACAGAAGGTACCAGGTTTGACCTTTGACAGAAAATGTAACCACAATAAACAAATGCTCATGGAGACCAATAATTATACCTTAACTTTAATTTTTGCTTAGAAGCTCATTTAAATATTAAACAAATAAAGTTGTTCCCAGCAGATGACGACAGTACCTATTAATAATACTTAGTACCTTTTTTTTACGTATGCAATAAATGCTCATTTATGCCTAACAGATGTATCTATGGCATACATACACAGTACTATCTGTATGTGGCAGGCAGAATGACTTGTGCAATGAAACAGTTACGGTAAGAAAGGAATAATAGAAGACAATACGTAACTATATAATTAAAGTAACTTCTCTGCCTAACATTAGCTCAAACTTTTAGTCTATGCCCATGTTTTGGCACATCGTCCCAGAAGCGGCGGGCTCGCGGTAATGGAGTGCGTTCGGCGCGTGCGCCGGCCACGCGCAATGCACGCGCATCACACGCGCCACCACTCCCACCGATTATGCGCTGCTATCACGTGAGAATTCTGTTAACATTTGCTTTTAGTGTTAGCTGCTTTTTGGCGTGTATGTCGATAAAACGATTAGTAAGTTTTGTACTCTTTTAGTAACATTCAGTCGTAGAATGACTGCTAGCTGTTACGGTATGATGATTCGTTATATATATTCTGATCCATTGTCAATGTCATTGATATCAGAGTTATGAAAAAGGTGTTTGAGAAAATAAAGCATGTTTCAATGTACCTATTCTATCGAAAAAATGTTGTAAAAGCGATAATCATTTAAGAGAGCACTTAGCATCCCTCACGCCAGCACGCAAAGCCCCGCAATCACGAGGTAAACATCCCACCTGAGAGCTAGCAAACTAATGAAATTTCCAAGATCCATTTTCGTCGAGAGCTTCAATAAATCCACTAATAAAAGCCCGCCAATACAGGCGAGAGCTCTCGCAAAATGCCTGTACACCGTCGTAGAGCGAAAAGTAATATTTAGGTGTCAACTGCAGCCGATAATCGCGCGGTAAAAAATAGCTGGAGCTCGGCGGCGAACTATTTCCACCCTTGCCGGTATCTGGCCGTTTATCGGCGATAGTATCTGAGTGAGACATCGCCCGCGACAGCGACGTTTGAAATATGATCGGCGCGGTCCCGGCGGGGGCCACGTGGAACGTATTCAAATCAGAATCGCACGCGGGACCCCCGTGTTGGCTAAATACAACCGACGCACCGCCCGACCCACCCACTTACCGAGGGTCGGCCCTATGTAATCGAATTTGAAAATTATTCTAAAACACTGAATAATGTATTTCGGAGGGACGTGCGCCGGAGGCGGCGGCGGCTCGCGGTGATTTTTAAAATAAATTAAACTTAATCAAGTGGGTTCGCGCACCTAAACGGATTAACTTGGCGCTGATTTGACTTCGGGACTGTTTGTTTTGTACATGAGGGGTGGCTTAAAGGTTATTTGAAACAGTATCGGGCCATAACGGCAGTGCGACATATGTACACATGCTTAATTAAGTGATAACAATCTCATCATAATGCAATCACGCTTTTAACAGCTTCATTTTCATTTTAAAAAGTTTATTTTAAAGTTCTGACCTACCTTTAAGATTGAGAAAAAAGTATGATTACAGTAACATGTAATCATTGGTATTTTAGTAAGACATTACTTGACAAAATCTACGAAGTAGACATTTTGACAAGCTGATATTGATTTAGCAGTAAACACTCTTAATTATTTGTTTTTTTGTAAATTACTATTTCATGCTATCACTCATAAAAAAAATTGAAGATTTGTACATTCAGTCTACTTTTGGACATGTTTTGTTTTAAATCGGTCAGTCGGGAAATAATAATAAGCCATACAGGCTAATTCGTTTCATTGCAACCGTATCTCTTCAATTTACTACTATAGGTGTCACAAAACTACTGTATCAATATTTTCTTAATAATTTACTGTCATTAGCATAGTATTATACTCGTTTATTGACCCACTCCACCCCACGCTTTATATGATTGATGCCTTGTCATCGTCAGTGAATAGAAAACTAAATAAATTCATTACGTCATACCCTATCATAGGGCATCTTCATGTTTCATTAACTAGTGTCTTGATATTAATTAAGAAGAATACGTTACCCAATCATGTATTTTTAAAAGGGTTATTGCAAATACTAAAAACTTGATTAATTACATCGCGTATTTAAAACTAGCCTTTGCCAGCGACTTCGTCCGCGTGGAATAGTGACTTCTTTCTCCCGTTTTTTACACATTTACCACTATATCTTTGCAGCTATTGGTCGTAGCGTGATGTTATATAGCCTATAGCCTTCCTCGATAACTGGACTATCCAACACAAAAAGAATTATTCAATTCTAATCAGTAGTTTCGGAGATTAGCGCGTTCAAACAAACAAACAAACTCTTCAGCTTTATAATATTAGTATAGAAAAGCCATTTATCAAAACCAATTATTGTAGAGTTTCATAGCTTGCTTTCTTGTATAAATATTAAAATAACATGTACGCGTCTGCATAGTTTTCTGAACCATATCTTAAAAATCATTCAATTTTCACACCCCAACAAGCTCCAGTAAAAATCAATCGCACCCTTTAATAATAAAATTCATGAAACGCAAAAATTGGCTGAATTCGAAAATTAAATATTGAATAAAACAATATTAGTTCACTCGCTACATTAAGTTTTATTACGGCATGAATACATTATGTTTCGGCACGGTTCGGCGCAATTCGGCACGCAGGGCTGCGCCGCCATTAACGCCCGATATGAAATTAAAATTAAAATATATAAAAAATGCGTCGAGTGCTCTCACAGACCGCTAAGGGGCAGCCCTAAAGATTTAACCCTAAGGAGAGATATGGAGTCGATAGAGTTATTATTCTTTAATTCTTTTTGTGTTTTAATGTAAATAAACTAATTGTTTTATGTCTAAGGCAAAACATGTCCATCTGTATTTAAGTTCAGATCTAGAGAGGCACCAGAGTAAATTAAAATTAATGGTGGCCCCACTGCAATACTTCTTAAGGATTATTTTTGTCTAAAATAAAAAACATTTCTTTTTTTTTCTTTTACTGCACCACCTAAAAGTATGTAAATTATTCTTAGTAAGTTCGGTTCACTAAGACTTAATGAATCCCTAAAGGTATATGCTTTTTTGTTAATAAAAAAATAAGACACGACTACTCTACGCCATCCTCAGTAAACTATCATGCAGTGGTGTACAGTAGGGGTGCTACTCGATGATTTGGTTTTACGATTCGTTACGCCGTCAAACTACCCTCGAGAGCCACCCCCGAATATGTTCCCTCTGAATATTATTTATACGTTTGTTAAGTGGAGTTGTACGGAGGATTATAGCGGAGCGCTGAGCACTTCACCAAACATTCACTATGATTTCTGATATCGATTGCGGTTTAACTACGCTTGTTCTTTACTTAAGAGCTGTCCGATGCTTCGGCTTATATATTTTTATTGGGAGTTCGTAGCAATATCGCCTTATCCTTTCGCGTAGTCCTTTCTCTACAATATGCATTAACAAAACTTTATGCGTTATGTAGTTTTAAATTGTATGGTGTCAATATGCTTAGAATTTAAATAAAATTATAACAAACTTACTCAAATTGGACATCAATATTAGTACCTCTAAATATTTCGACAGCTATAATTCGAACTGCAACAAAGAAACATGCATTTATTCATTCAGCAAAGTCAATGCTCTCGTTCAATAATAACGCAAGTAGTTTTGCATAACAATGTAATGACCCAGACAGGCCACGACCTAAAACTCCCCGATTCATATCTAGCGGGCGTACAATATCCCAGATGCATTTTAAAAGCCGGGTTGTTACCGGATATTTTTGTCTAAGAAAACATGTCAAGGAAAACAAGCCTCTGGCTTCCAGCGAGCCGTAGTTAGGCATGCAAAACCAACATATTTTCTCTTGAGACTAGGACGGTGTGCAAACAGAGGCCAGCATGAGCGAAGGTTGGGCCGTGTTTACCGGCGCTGCGTCGCCTGCCCTCATATATTAAACATAGCCAGGTCTACCTTCGCCCCCGTGCCGCATTCTAGAACAGCCTCCCGGCGACATTAGCATAAAAAGTTGTCACCCCGCAATCACAGTAATGAATCCATTTTTCTGCAATTTTACATCGGCGTAAAATAAGGTCGAGGCAGTTAACACGTTTATCGGGCGCTCATTAAAGCGGGGCGATCTTGCGTCGGAGTCGTTAAGCGCGCAATAGTTCGCGAGATCCTCGTAAAAAATATCTCGCGACCAACTTTATGAGCGCCCTTTGTGAATGCATCATTAAATTTCCATCTAAATTTAAATTACTAGCGCGATTCGACGCGCTCTCGCCCACGTGTTTCTGTTTTCCTAGTCGGTGGGAAATGTTATAATTGCTGCACAGAGAACGTAGCGGAGTCGAGAATTTGAAAAAAGATGACGTCAGTCGGAATTATCTTCAGCGCAGCGCAATTGAAACGGCTTTGCGACGGGCTTAGTGAAAAAGTTGGCGTTCGTTTTAATAATTCCCAGCTCCGGCGCCTCGTCAGAATGCCGTTGTCACTTCGCGGATTAAGCTCCGACACGGTTGAGTTGGGATTTGAGAGTTATTTTAATTTGCATTTTTCGTATAATTCGAAGGAAAATGCGACGGACACTTTTTCGTCGCGATGTTTATACGTGAAAAGTTTACGACGTTCGGTCGGAGACGAGGGTGAGGTCGTTTGTATGCGGTGCCTTCCCCAGGAAAGGCATAAAGTCAGCAGGTGAGGAGAGGGTACCGCGCGGTCACGCTATTTAGATAAGGGCATTTTCGTGACCTCCCCACCCTCGCCGATAAGGGCCTGAAGTGTAGCACTTTGTTGCAAAGTGATGCAATAACTCAAAAAACAACAGTGCTACGGTAGATGACATAAAAATCACGAGTCGGAATAAGGTTGTCAAAGAAAACAGGAAAAAAGGCAAAACCAGAAACAAACAAGGTCGTTCGATTAAGCGAAATGATTTGCGAATCGCTTTAAAATCCAAATGGCACCGTTTTCCGTTCCCTCCGACTTTTGGCCTCGTGGCTGCGAATAAAAACCGAGTTTAGAATAAATTGAGCGGCCGGGTGAAGCAATATTTGTTCATCTACCCCGCATTAGGCCGGCTCGGCGGCCATTAGTGGATGCAAATAACGTCTTGTCATTTTTGCTTCTTTATTTCCCGTCATTGCCGAGTTCCGCCCCTCCCACGGATCCCGATATGGTAATAAGATTCACTTAAGGATGTTCTTTATGCACCGCGTTTATTTGGGAATAATCTGTACTGACAAGCCCTCTTGAATACCTTTTCGATGCTAACCTACCTTTGTACGTTGAGTAGAGTCATGAAATATACTTACTGTAAGATAACAGTTCTGCATAGTGACGATAATGTTCGATTTGATTACCTGAACATTAATAAATATGCAATGAACTTTAAAGTCTTTAAAGCTCCGCTCTACTAGGAAGTCAGAACTCAGATGTAAAGTATGTACCTAAGTGATTTTCTTCGTAAAAGAAAATCTTATACGAAAGTTTTCCATTTCCAAGCAAAATACCTTGCAAGTGAGACATGCAATAAATCCCCCCGACTTTGCGTATTTTGTCTCCCTTAAGGGATTGTCGTAAGTACATACGACATAAGTCAAAATGGCGGCGACATGCGAACATCCGAGTGCGTTTTGGCCGCGTTTATAACGTGTATTTGCAAGCCAGATTGTTGAGAAAGCGTTATTTATAGTTGGGGGAATGGGCCATTATTAAATTTTTGAACTATTGCGGCCGAGTGATTTAGTGCGGCTTGTTTGCATAGATTGTCTGTAGATAAATAACAATTTCAATCGCACTTTACATTATCGCATTTTTTTTTATTTTTTTGTGTAACCTTAAAATACGATGTGACATCACAACATTGAAATATAACTCGGATAGAGTAAATATTGTATATTGTTAGGTCCTACTAATTTTCCATTTTTATAGTAACCAGCTACGTAAATCTCTGCTTTTTAATACTTTGCTTGGTCTGTAAATAAATCCAGATCCAAATTACGTAAAAACTGCCATATGTCACATACGGTCGTTTCCGCAGACGCGGTCGGAGGCTGCGCATGCGTGGGTGCGCCATAACTCGCGCGTAACAAGACGCGTGCGCGAGCGCTAACTACCGTCTCGCCTTGACTATAGGGTGCTTAAAAAAGGAGACTTTTTATAACATTTTTTAAGACCCACCTAGATGCAAGGAAAAATCCAGGGACCACCTGGAAGAAGGAGTACTTCGTGGCTTAAGAATCTCCGAACGTGGTTTAACCTAAGCACGACATCCCTGTTCCGAGCCATAGCGGCTCGGAACAGATGAGTAAGTCCAAGATAAATATAGCCCAATTCCGGCAGGAATTGGTACTCAAGAAGAAGAGAAGATCTACCTACTCTTATTGCTTCAGAAAGTTATCATGTTCCATAATACTTTTCTAAGCCAGGAAGGCCTAAATAAAACTGCTTGAATAGGCATTTATTTCGACGGCATTTATTTTACAAGTTTAATATCTCAGCAAAATTTGTAGTAAGTATGCAAAAGTGCAAAAACAACTTTTATGTCCGTTGCTTTTAAATATGTTGGATTTGATCTTTTCTCATTGTTTTTAATTTCAGTTCTACCAGCTATTAATATCCATTTTAAATCCTGTTGTCGGTTTTAATCAAGAAAAGTTAAACCAATATCATAGCTATAGCAACTTATAAATAAGATCAATCATAACCAGCTCATTTATAACCCTCAGCAAACACCATCCTGTATCCAGACACGTCATAACTTACATAACTACACCTAAACGGGACAGGTACTGCACGCCACCGGATCACTCTTTATGGCCTATAAACGTGTAATTCACGCCACCTTAATCCGGCCCTGTTCGTATAAATCTGGATTAGCCTTGCCCACTGCGATTGTGCACTCCTGATTATGCCGTTAACAATTGTAATTGAAAAATAAAATTTCTGAGTCCGGCCCTGCGTGAGTGTGTTATAAAATGCGGTAATAGGTCATTGAATGGAGTGAATTGAGTGTTTATGTCAGTTCATTCAAGAGTTGTTACGTTTTTAAAATACCTAATAGTACACAAATAATTGCTTAAAGTAAAAAAACGGCCAAGTGCGAGTCGGAATCGCGCACGAAGGGTTCCGTACCATTGACTAGGTAAACAACGAGATGAGGAGCCCCCTTAAATATATTTTTACTTAGTTTTTTGTATTTGTTGTTGTAGCGGCAACATAAATACGTAATTTGTAAAATTTTCAACTTTCTAGCTATCGCAGTTCTTGAGATACAGCCTGCTAACAGACAGATGGACGGACAGACCAGGATCCCGTTTTTACCCTTTGGATACGGAACCCTATAAATTGGTTCGACTATGTGGTCTTAAGAAATTACTGTAAATGATTGTGCAGCTATGTACTTCTAATATAAGTATAACTAACCAATTACAATACGAGTAATGATGAGATGCATTTTTTTTATCTACCTCACTCTCCCCTTCTCTCCCACGTAAGACAAGGCCAAGGCTCGCTCCACTGGGTTATTAGCTAAATAAATTTGCTCACCCAATATGCTCGGTAACTCGATTTAATGGCGATAGAATTGATTCATTCAATTATGGGGAATTTTTAGTGCCCCACCGAGCGGGATAACTTTGTTTTAGGGGACGCGAACAGGGGTAGTTCTCACGGAATCGTAAGCTCATTGATTTATTATGTCGTTTTGAGTGCTTTCTGCATCTGGGAATATTTTGTGTTAGTTTTAGATTTGTCTATTTATTAGCGGAATATGTTTTATTTACTATTCTGATTTGTGATTTAACGTCACTTTCACAGTGGTGAAGCTAACGTATATCGCGTTTTTCTTTTTGTAAATGGTAATCCTACGTTTTAATATGAATTTGTTATCATGTTCTCAAATTCGGGTCGAACAATATCGATGACTTTGCAATATAGATGTTAACAGTTGAATAACATAATATTTTGTAGTTGAATAATAAAATATCAAATCTTTATTTTTCAGCATCAGAATTACAAGAAGAATATTTGTTCTTTCAGGCATTGGTCAGCGTGCCGAGAGTCTGGAGCTGCAAAAAATGGTTGAACCTTACCTTCAGTAGTTCAGACTTACATAGCATATGGAATATACCATAATCAAGATAACCACCTCAAGGCATCTACCAAGATCCGGCTTCCTCCACGCATCGCCTGTCTCTAACTGACGTGGATTTATGTGACGTCACGTCCACGACCATTAGTGCCGCTAATGCCGCCATTACCGGGGTGGGGCGCGGCAGATGCCGCTTGTTTTACCTAATTTATGGCTATGCCACAGAAACCCGGGAAGGTGGATGCTGCTGTAAAGATTCTAGAACTGGCTTAAAAAGTATTCATAAAAGATGAAAAAAGAAATCAAAAATTGCGCACATTAATTTATTATTTTACATATTTTTTAAGAAAACATTTAAACCATGGCTTATAAATTTTTGGAAGGTTATTTGATCGTTAACTTGAAATGTGTCACTTATCCCGACATCACCAAGGTGGGGCGCGACAGATGCCGCTTGTTTTACCTAATTTATGGAGTACATGTTGTAGTAAGGATTCTAGAAGTTGCTACACATTTTGATTGATTGAACATCTTACTTAATGATTTAGGTATATGCTGCTAATGCTGCCACTATCCGAGTGGGGTGTTGCAGATGCCGCTTGTTTTACGTAATTTATGGCAATGTGATATCCGGGAAGGTGGATTCTGGGATGATGATTCTAGAAGCGGCTTGCAACATTTTAACATTATTTGATAGTAGATTGTACTTATGGTTTAGGAATGTTCCATCCCATATCCTTAAGGGGCGCGGCAAACTCATTTTACGTAATGAACGCTGTAAGAACTTAATTATTTGAGTATTTATTTTTAACCGTAAAAGTTGTACAAAAGTTTACGTTGAAATCACGAGGTAATGAAGTTAACAACGCTTGAGTACCAAAGTTACGTAAAGGTGACTTTGGTCTTTCTTTCCGTTTGCCCTCACGTGCTTACGTGCGAACGTAAATGTTCCTAACAGTTTTGATGTTCATATGGTTTCTTATTGTTTCTTCTTTTTGAAACTTCCGTGAAATAAACATGAGATTTCCACAATATTTTGATACCTAGATATCCCTTTTTGGCTCATCTAGTAAAGAGGTATTTAGGTAGAGGAGAATTTGCTATAGCAGATGAGTAAGTATATGTGTAATTCAAAATAGAGTAGGTACCAAAATTTACAGTTTGTAGGTAATAGGTTTTCAGATATAATATCATACAATTATTTAATTCCAACCACATAATTCGTATAAAATATTCTAAATATCACGAATCAACTTATCCCCACTCAACATTGTTAAATTATATTTCCAATCACAGTTCCACCGAGTTGCATTGACAACTTAGTTACTTGAAACTCGTATAAATATTTAATCCGAGCAAAGAAACCGTCACCGGCACGTCTCGAAGTTGGCGGAGTAACTTGGGGTTGGAGTTGGGAACAACTAGCGTAAATTAATACCTGACATAAATTTGCCATAACACTGGCAAGTTTGCGGGCGCCTTGAGACAGTGGTACAAACTGCGTACAAATCCTTAGGAGTAATGGCGAATAACGCAGCGGGGTCCGCGGACCCCTCCGATCTTATCTGTGATAGCGTCTTATGTAATTGGCATTGGCTGAGTGTTGTGAGGAGCACCTTTTTCAAATATACTCATAGATAAGAAATAAATTAGTTTTTTTTTTGTTTTCTTTTTAGTAACACTTTTAGTACTTTGTTTTGTTTTCTTTTTACTAACACTTTTAGTAACACTATACAGCACTGTTTAGCAATGTCCGGTTTTTAGAAAAGTACCTTTTGGCTTAAGAAGTCACATGTCATATTTCTACATTAAACCGAGTTCAGGAAAAGCGAAAGTAGACCGTCATAGAGTAATAAGTATGCTTTCGATAAAAAAAACAATTAATTTATACATCTTCAAAAATATGTTGGCTGCCCTAATAATAATTCTGTTAAGAGATTGCGTAATCCAAGTTTATGCATTTTTTAATAATAATTTGACTGAGAAATCTAAAAACAAAATGATAGAATGATAATTTTGAATCTTTTCCAGTGCAAACTTTATGTACTTACATCTAAAATTCTAAACTGTGTAGCAATAGTGTCAGTAAAGAGCGTTTCAATCCGTACTTTCTACACGAATATAAAGGCCACCGCCCACCTGCTTGCGAGTAGCGTCACGCGCCGCGCCCGATCACTCCGCTATAAACTAATAAGCAGCGCCGGCGCATCTACCCGCTGCATATCAAGTGAGCTGAACACATCCTCGCCAGATTGATGGGTTTTACTGAGATTTATTGTGAATTTCAGAGTCGTAGAATTTGTTCAATCTTTAAACTATCATATAAATCTATTAAGTTTATAGAACCCTATAGTAAATACTTAATTATGTAATGCTACTTATGAAACAAATAATGACACGATAAATTCATAAATTGAATACAAGAAAATTACAAGAATATAATCGCTTTGAAGCAACTATTACCTAATAACCACAGCAACGCACACTAGAAACAGAAAACGCCAAAAACAAAATATCCACCTATCCACCGTCGAAGAGATGACCATCCATCGTGCTGGTGTAGTCAATTTATCACCGGGAAAAATGAAAACCGCGCGCAATGTCCATTAAAAATAGTCGCGTATAGTCGCATGACCCATAAAACGAGAGCAGCTGAAAAGGAAACGCTGGCGGGATAAGCGCTAAGTGTACGGTGTCGCGGAAAAAATGGTTCCGTATTTTCTTGACTTTTAAATTAATGAGTAAACTGTAGAAGAAAGACCACTTCTGCCCTAAGTAACTAATGTATTCGTTGCCAGCACCGTTACGATGAGTTGAGTTTACGGTTTTACTCGCTAGCGACTACGTAAAAAAGTCTATGGAAAAATTCACAGCGCCCCTAGTGGTCACTTGCGGAACTAAATATCCATACAAAAAGTTACGTTGTCGCTAGCGATTAAAACCGCCGTTAACTCGTGGTAACGGTACAGATATCAAGTTCAGTCGCCAGCACATCAGGTTACCCACTTTTGTTGCAAACTAGCCCTTAGTACAACTGCATAAGATACCGTAGTGTTTACCTTGACGTGCTGTTGTCCGTACCTAGTGTTTTTTTTTATTTATGAATGGTGATGTGTTTGGTTCCGATTGCCTTGTACTAAATTCCACCAACATAAATTCAATTAATTCAATGAAATAAATTAAACTACTCTCATCTAATAATAACATGATTTAATTTAATCTATTCTAAAGATATGATTGTATATACAATAACTTTTTTATTGTTTTCACCCTTTCAATCAATTATTGTTAAAATTATATGGAGAGTGGGGATATTCTACCACAAGTATTTATTTACTTAAAAGAAATCCTCGACGCATTATGGAAATGTAAAATAACCTGTATATGAATAAAGATATTTGTATCTGTATTTGTAAATTGAGCGTAAGCAAGCGCTGAAAAAACTACAAAAATTACAATGCGTATGCGTATTTTTATTCACAACCCGCCAGTACTCTTTCTTTACGCTCATTCTCCATTGCGAATTCTTCCAATAAAGTGACTCGTTTGATTCCTAAAACAACCTAATCCTAACACTGGTGCACACTGACCCCTAAAGCCCCGGCACCTCGTGACGGCGCGCCACGAACGAAAAAGAAAACCAATTTGCCCGCGTGAAAAGCTCGATCCAGCCCTATACCACTCATTTGATATTTTCAATCCGCGATAGAACAAATTGCAAAGTGTCGATCCAATACGCCGAAGCATTAGCTATTTATTTTTCTGTCACCTGTCAACTCAATAAGTCCACCAATCGCGCGCCAACATTTCCTATTTAGAGCATTGTATTAAAATTCATGATTGCCAATAAAGCGCTTTTACGTTTCGCGGTACTGAAAATGATTTTCAACGTTTGAGGTGAAAATTTGTTAAGAACTTTTTGATAAATAAGCTTATTGGATTTCGCGGTTTGTTTGATTGATCGACTATTACTTTAGTCAGATTTTTTATTGCAAACTTAAGCGTTAAATAAACATTTAGAGCTTCCAAATTGGATACTAATTGATCATCAAAAGTTGCCATGGCAACCAATAAAGCCGGTAACAAGTGTATCAGTGCAAACAGTTGAAAATCAATTAAAACTGTCGACTCGTATTCCACCTGTCTGCTAATGAGGCGGCCATATTTCGTTCGATAAATCGGACAAGATTGATGTTCCGGCTAAAAGCGACCGCATTTGATTTGCGACAACAGACTGCGTGACAATGATGTGTACTCTGAAAACACACGTGACCAAATTTTATATCATCATCACGATTATTAAGTCAATCTCATTTAACAAATTGACTGCATAAAAGTATTCAAACTAGTAATGCGTTTTGTTTCCTCGGATACCATACAATACACGCTGTGTGACTGTGGTAGTTTGTGTATGTTGTGCAACACTCATAAATGTCTTAATATCTTATCACATGGTTGTCAATTGGTATCCTTTCTTATTGGTAGGTAAACTCGATCAGTTCCAAAATCAAACAATGTATTGGGTGAATAGGAATTCAGACTTTAACCGATTAAAATTTCAATTGAATATTTTGATAAATAAATTGATCAAAAACATATTTGACTCTCTTTCAGGCAGCGGTTGGGTATAAAAACTTTAATGAGGCACACGTCCATTGTGATAATTGAACTGCTATTACTACTAACGGTTATCACAACTTAATTAAATAAACTGACAAAAAATAAGTCATTGATGTTTCCCTTCAGCGTCACACAGATGACTGGTCACAGCACACTGTTTCTCAGACCCGTTTGACGTGCTACTCGAAAAGGAAACGGTTTTGATTTGCGACCGGCGACAGGCCGCGTGACAATGGAGTGACGCGATGACATCACGCGTGTCGCGCGACAACTACCATCCGCTCCACAGCAAAATGAAGATTTGCATCAAAAGTACTAATTAAAAGATAAAATTACCCACTCTAAAAAAAAATGTAATAAAATAAAACATTATAAATAAATTTTTGATACTAAATATTAATAAAAAAAAAATCTAATGTAAAGAGACTGGGGGTAGAACTAAATAAAAGTGAAGTGATTGGAGTATGTACACATATATTCTGGTTCTTATCAGAATGTAACATAAAATGCACTTTTAATAATGCGAGAGTCTCGTAACTCTCTCGTTAGTGCCATACAAAAAAAATAGGCTTTTAGCCTATTACATCCTGGAGCAGTATAAGTTGAGAAGTGTGGAATGTTGTCTCTTGTTAACCTCTTCGACACCTCTAATTTGATTTTTCAAATGTTCATTACGCATACCTAATAATAAAACGCCGCACGTAGAGCAGTGTGTGGATGACAAAAGATAGAAAATGATTTCTAGAAATTTCATTAAAATTCCGCTTCGTCAAGTCCGAGGGCGGTCGTCTCAGGGTTGTCAACACGAGTTGAAAATCAGTTTGGTCATTGCAAGCATATTAAATAATACAATTTTTGTCACCTGTTATCTAATAAACTTCAGACTCCAGTAAGAAATGATAGCAGTTTAATGTGCCCACGCTAATGGTTTTTGAATTGGTATATGCAGCAATTGTAAGCAAAGTCATTATTCTAATGCATACTTGAAAATCGTAAACTGTGAAGATACAACTTATCCCATCTACGTATATCCTTGCTCCTATTACAGGCCACAAAAGGAAGTAGTGTTAGATACACTATTTATAACTCAAGAGCGGCTGAACCGATTTGGCTATAAACTTTTTATCTATAAACTGGGCCGAGGTGGGACGAGGCTGGGGCGAAACGAAGTTCGCTGGAACCGCTACTTTTATATAACTGTTACTTTTGCGTGACGTCTCACGTAAACCAAGGAGTCTGCTACCACGATCACTATTGTAAAGCCTTCTCAGCTACCAGCCCTATCGCCTGGAAGGGCCTAAGGTGTGGGCGGGCGGGCGCGGCGGGCGGATTTGTCGTGGCCCGGAAACGGCGGGGAATTCATTTGGGCGTAATAGGTTTCCTGCGCCCGCGTCCGGTCGCCGTCCGGGGCCCGTCCGGCGCCCGTCCGGCACGCAACGGAAGAACGAAGATATTTGAAAGTCTAAAAACTTTTAAGAGCTTGGGTTGTGTAATTGAGATTGTGGCACTCCGAGTAGGTACTTACCATGGTGTTCGTTAGTAGTCCGTTAATTATTTTTTGGGCATGTCTTTGATTGAACATACATATCCTATGGCACTAAGATATGTCAGTAAGGTACTATCACTAGAGAATATAAACCTTTTAATTCATACTTTCACTTACTATCGCCTTTTTGAACATCAAATGCCAATAGCATGTTACTCGATAATATTTAAAAAGCATTTTCTTTGTTAGCCAGTCTTTTGACCACAAACCGGATAATGACCGGTACTACAATTTTTTAGAACGATACTATAATGATGTCATTCAAAAGTGATTTAATTGCATTCAGCATAAATAAAACAAAAAAATCAACGTCAAACATTGACGTCTAAACATTTTACAAACCCTATTGAATTCTCAGCCCGACTCAATAACAAGTTGGGACGGTACCTAACCCTAAACTTCGGTCGGTGACAGAAAATCCATTCCCAAATAAATCTTAATTCCTCGGAAGTTCAGCGGCGCTTTCATTAAACTTGCGTGACGTGTCATTAAGCCCCGGCATTCGTAATTATTAATATTCAAATCATAATCCTGAGTTAGAAGAGCGAAAAAGCAAAGACGTGTTAACTTATGAATAATTTAGTTAAAACTTTCCCATTCTGTGTGGCTTCTGAAAAGTTTAAAGCATTTAGGGGTTGAACTGAACATCATATGTAAGGAACTTGACGTTTAGGTGTACTGATTTGGGCTATGGACTGTGCCTATAAGAGTTAGAGTTAAATTGAACTAAATAACATGTAGAATAAACCATTATCATTTTTTTAAATATATAAAATGCGATCGCTCCTCTCTCCATAGACAATTGACATAGTATATTTTGCCTACTTCAGGGTAACGCAAAAGTATAGTGTTTGTTCACATCATCTATAGATCATGATTGCAAGATCTGAACATGATTGCAAGTAGGCTAGATTATCCAATTCGATTATTGCTGCGCCATCTCAAGTGGCATGGCATGCAGTGAATGACGTTCTTGTTATTTTTTTTCCTTATATATTGTGTTGCCCTAGGCTAAGAACTTTGTTACTAACTTCTCTTATATGGGCTGTGTGGCCTTAAAAAAATAATTAATATTATTATATATAGTTTCTTCAGGTATCAAATCATTGTCTCGTTGCCGCTACAAAAAGTACTATGTACTACTACTATATACTACTTGCTACGACTATAATTGACTACGATAAGCAGTATTATTAATGATTCTGGGTAAAGTAGAAAATGCGTATTTAGGTAAAAACAACACCACCATTTACCCTATTCTGTAATAAAAGTGTCGCCTATTACATAAGTAGTGAAATTTTCGGGCTAATCTCACCCGAGCAGGCATGGCTTCTGTCGGCGTCGTATAAACTTGTATAATACGTATAAATATTTGGAAGCCCTACAAAGTGTTGCTGGGCAAAGACGACCACTGCTGTGTTTACCCTGTTTGTGTGGGCAGTTGGCATATTACGTAATATGTACATCAAAATTACTTTGCATCGTCACATACGTTTATTTAATAAAAAAATCCACTACTTCAACTAACTAATCTAACTAACTACTGTAAGAGGCAAATGTTTGTGTGATGAGCACGAACATTTGTACCTTAGTCATGGATGTAATATGTATTTAAGTATTTATGGGAGACGCCCCCGTCATAATCATTGTCTGGTACTTCGTAACACAAGGAAGAAAAAATTCCTTACCACGAAAAAAACAGTCAATTGGTGTGTTGTCTGGCGCATATTTATTTATATTTTATTTATTTACTTCAATAATATATCAAACTTAAATGAAGTCTTAAATTATAAAAAAGTACTAACGCGATTTGCGTGCAAGAGAGCGCAAAATAAAATAACAGAGAGTAGGCGCGGTTGCACCCGCAGGCATGGACTGTAATTCCAGATATTTTCATACCTAAGGGGCCGCGAAAACGTAGACATTCATATAAACCACCATATTGCTGAGACTGAAATCATTTTGCTTTCAAGGAATATAGTACACTGTTATGTGTACAAAAAGATACCATATTGTAGGAAGTATAATCATAGAAAGTAGATACAATATTGCCATCCATACTAAAAACTATTATAAATTGCACTTGTAAAAAGACAACTGTGAACCTGTGACAGACGAGGAATTGAACCCCGTGTCTTACGCAATCCGGGCGTATGCCTATACCACTCGGCCACCGTCACATTAACAGGCCTGTTGAATTTTGCAAGCGCTTCTTAACGCGTAGGCTGCGTGACATCATCAATGTTGTGAGATTGCTCTCACAATATCTGAAGGAAAATATTTTTACAAATATTTTAACAATCAGTTAAGATGATGAAAGCCAATTTATAGTTTATTTTTGTTTTTATAGCGTTTTGTCGCCATACAAACTTAATAATATAAATTGCACTTGTAAAAAGACAACTGTGAACCTGTGACAGACGAGGAATTGAACCCCGTGTCTTACGCAATCCGGGCGTATGCCTATACCACTCGGCCACCGTCACATTAACAGGCCTGTTGAATTTTGCAAGCGCTTCTTAACGCGTAGGCTGCGTGACATCAATATATATATATAAACTATTACTTTACTTTTACTAATTTCACTACATTTCTCTTGATTTTTTATAGAAACGTAGGGTAAACCATATAGTTTATTTATTTATTAACCAGATGGTCTAATTATTTATTTACCACACAACCAAATTTGTACAAAATTTGGACTTAATGCCACATGGCATTCTCTACCAATCATACCTTTGGGCTAAGCAGAAATAATTGTGGGCCACAAGGGTCTTGTAAAAGTATAGTGATAGCCCACCTTAAACTACTAAGCATTTTGCCATAGATAAACAATCACTGTTATGTTTCCTCGGTGTTTTATAAAACCTATTTTCTGACAGAAAAAAACGTCTACACATGTGCGTAACGCCTAAACCGTAGCCGCTGGGGTTGACTACGAACTTCGTAGCTACGCCGTAGCGTGACGAAATTACTTTTTACGTGGTCTTTACTGAAACTTGCCGTAAAAAAGAAACTTTCCTTAAATATTTTTTTACGTCAATTGCCGTTTTTAACACGTTCCGGGACAGTGCCCGCCTACAGGCGTGAAAACAATAAAACATCTATTGTGTCTGGAGTAGTGTCCCGGAACGTGTTAAGGAACTTACTACAATTTTGATAACAACCCAGTAGTGCATAAATCTCGACACGGTTTTATTTGTCGAACAACCAGGTGGCGCTCAAAAACGCTGAGACAAAGCTGAAATGCTGAGAAAATTCGTGTTTTCGTGTATTTATTGATTGAGAAGAATTTTCGAATAAAGTTTTAAAAAAATACAAATATTTTTTACGATTTATAAAAGCTAAGCTACATAAGTTAGGATATTTGATGCAGCAGAGAATTAGCAAAGGACATTCGAGGCAAAATGACATTTCTTTGTGCTTTTCAGACTGTGGCCTGACTGATGCTGAAATGCATTGGAACTGCAAAGACGATAAATAACTACGTATTTTAATTTATTTGATAAAAAGCCACTGATTAAATTAATAAATCCATACGAATTTCTTCTAAGGACAATTTATACGATTGGATGAAAAAGTACCTACGTATGTAATGTCGAACCTAGAGGTCTCTCGCGCCTAACCACATTTCAACGTAAATTGGGACATAAAAACAGACGACACTTTAAACAAAAGACGACGCGTGACGCAAACGAATTAGGCTCTTGGTGGTTAGGCGCGAAAGACCTCGAACGTTTATATAAGACACTTATAGCTAAAAAAACATCATTCATTCCCCGTCTTACAGAGAAAAAACCGGTTAAGTGCGTGTCGGACCCGCGCACTGAGGGTTCCGTGCCACCCTTAACTGAATTCAGGGTCCACTTACTTTCACTTAACGAAAACATCATAATATATTGCGACAGCAAAAATAACTTTGTTTTTCATAGTGTTTGTATGAAAGACAAAGTTATATTTGCGGTTGATAAAAATGTGCAATATCTCAAAAACTACTAGTTCGATCTCCTTCAAACCAATTTTCGTTGCAAGTTTTTGTTGAGATCTACATCATATATTTTTTTCAAAATTTTCACTTTCTTAGTTCAAAAGTTAGAGGGGGGGGGACGCCCATTTTACCACTTTGGAAGCGTCTATATCTCAAACCTTACACTTTAAGAAAAAATGGTTTTAGAAACCTCAACATCATTTTAAAAGACCTATCCATAGACACGCCACACGCATAGGTTTGAGTAAAAAAAAAAATAGGTTTTAGTTTATGTATGGGAGCCCCCCCTTAAATATTATTTTTTCTCACTTTTTGTATCTGAATCGGAAAGCGGTGAACAAAATACACCTACCTACCAAGTTTCAGCTATGTGATGCTTATAGTTTCAGAATAAAGTGGCTGTGACATACGGACGGACAGACAGACAGACAGACAGACAGACAGACAGACAGACAGACAGACTTGACGAAACTATAAGGGTTCCGTTTTTTGCCATTCGGCTACGGAACCCTAAAAACTAAAAAGAATAAATAATCAACGTTCAATGGGTACTTTGAAATGATAAATCCTATCAAATATGACTATAATCATCAAAATTAGTATTAATTGTGCCCACAAACGATATTCGCATAAAGCAAAACAATTTAGTAATTTCATATTCGATTTGAAATCGGTTAACAACGTTCATTGGTTCTAGTTATGATCCCTATGGGGAATATGGTATGGGGGAGGCTCGACGGAACATGACATGACATGTGTAACGATCGTGTAACGTTTACGTGCTGTGTAACGTAACGCAGAAATCCGCTTCAAAATAATCTTTATGATTTTCTAAAATAACTACTAATATCAGATGATGTGAAAAAAATTTGATGTTGTTGGAATAGATAGATAGAATAGATAGAGAAATTAAGTTAATCAAAATACTTGACACTTTTGACATACATAACAGACGCTAGAAGAACAAACTATCGTATGTACATCAAGTGAGATCGTGGCCAAATATCTGGCTACTTTTATGAAAAAAAAAACCGTGTCTGTTCTTATAAAAGGTCATTAACTTTTCTTCCACCACGTGATTAATTTTATTTCTCTTTTAATTCCGTTCTTTGAACTCAGAAAAATGTGTCTGCAATCTCAACCAGCCAGCTTCATGCCCCGTCATAAAAACAACAATAAGTAAACCGCATTCACTGAAGTTTCCACAACAGAATTCATCGCAGCGTTACCCGATATTAATCTCGCCCGGATTCGCCATTTTGCGCCTAAATATGATAAACTTTCCCCCGAATTTTCTTCGCCCCCCCAAATTTCTTGGCTCCCTCTTGGCAAGAATGGTGCCGCCTCCCGAGACTTACGCCCTGCTTTTAAACTAAAGCCGTTAATTAATTACAAGTCGGCTAGCTTACTCAGCGCTATGTGCCAATTTAATATTGCACCTTGTTATGTAATGCTGGCAACGTAAGTGCGGTAAGGAACGTTTCAGATTTTCTACTCGAAATTAAATTTAAAAACGAATATTGTACGCTACCTGTGCAAGAAAGTGTAATATTTAACAAATGAAACTTGGATATTTCGTTAATTTTATTCAATGCTATATATTAGCAACATGAGTACTTACTCGGACCTTTTTTAATATGAACTTTCACTATAATAATCTTTGTAGTCTCTATCTGTATCTGCAAACTAATAAGCGTCCACTATCGAATATCATTACTTTGAATACCAAACATTTATGCCCTTAAACTAACGCACCAACCCAATAACTCACGCATAACTCTCAATATTCGTATTAATTACTAAATCTCAAGTAATTCCAGCACTTCCCCAACTTATAATTAATTGCTACTAAATTCGCCCCAATTTGAATCCGGTTCAAGCCAGTAAAGAAACTTACTAGGTACATAAGAAGACTTAAGGGCCGGCCGGCAGGAAGGAGGGGGCGCCCTCCGACCCTCCCTTGGAGGAAGGACGTGAGATTTACTCTAAGTAATTGCTGTAATAAACACGCAAATATATCACGGGTAATGAGAGGAAGAGGCGAAAATTGCCGACGCAATTGCGTGTGTGAGATAAGAGTTTTTCAGCCACGACGATTTTTCCCGCGCTTTGTTTTTGACGGGCGACGTTTAATTTGGTGACGTGAGGAGATAACGCTTTTTGGTAGATTTAAAAAACCGGTTAAGTGCGTGTCGGACCCGCGCACTGAGGGTTCCGTGCCACCCTTAACTGAATTCAGGGTCCACTTACTTTCACTTAACGAAAACATCACAATATATGACGACAGCAAAAATAACTTTGTTTTTCATAGTGTTTGTATGAAAGACAAAGTTATGTTTGCGTTTGATAAAAATATGCAATATCTCAAAAACTACTGGTTCGATCTCCTTCAAACCAATTTTCGTTGCAAGTTTTTGTTAAGATCTACATCATATATTTTTTTCAAAATTTTCACTTTCTTAGTTCAAAAGTTAGATGGGGGGGGACGCCCATTTTACCACTTTGGAAGCGTCTATATCTCAAACCTTACACTTTTAGAAAAAATGGTTTTAGAAACCTCAACATGATTTTAAAAGACCTATCCATAGACACCCCACACGCATAGGTTTGAGTAAAAAAATACTTTTAGGTTTTAGTTTCATGTATGGGAGCCCCCCCTTAAATATTATTTTTTCTTACTTTTTGTATCTGAATCGGAAAGCGGTGAACAAAATACGCATACCTACCAAGTTTCAGCTATGTGATGCTTATAGTTTCAGAATAAAGTGGCTGTGACATACGGACGGACAGACAGACAGACAGACAGACAGACAGACAGACAGACAGACAGACAGACAGACAGACAGACAGACAGACTTGACGAAACTATAAGGGTTCCGTTTTTTGCCATTCGGCTACGGAACCCTAAAAAGAATGTAAAGTTTTCTTTATGAATTACTGACATATGATACTGGTATTATTTTAAATTATGCTTACGGCCTCTTTCACAATGACCTAATAATTTATGGTTTAGCGTTATCTGTATAGTACGACAAAATATTCGAAATGACGTTCCATATTTGAGTTATTCGTTGGTTGATGTTTATATTTTATTGGTGGTGAAACAGCCCTTTAGACCCAAAAACATTAGACACAAGCTGACTGAGCTGATAATTCCTCACCTCTTTATTATTACTTTTTAAAGTAAGGTCTGAAGCACGGTTGCTTTAATTTACTTGATTATAAACTTTATTCTGTTACTTTATATTAAATCAACATAGGTAGTTACCATTTATGTTTTTATGTTAAATATTTTATGCCTGCGTTCTGAAACTTGTTTTTCATTCTCGCATATTGAAATTGCATTTAATCAAGCTCCAAATAATATCGTATCGAAAACGTTTGAAAATTCTCATCAACAGTTTGCAATCATTTTGCATTCAATGCCGCCTTTTGCCGACGATTAATAAATCGACCAAATTCAATGGAATGCGAACGAAATCGATTTTATATTAAAACTATTTTCTATAAACTGTATCTAATTTGAACGTGAGTACTTATTTCATTTATAATCACCATAACCATCAAAGTATGATAACTGTTTGTTTCATCATCGATTAATAATCACAAACCAACTAATAGCTAAGTTCTTATCAGGACATTGAGAGCCCTAAGTGTGAGGAGATTATAGATTCACTGACGTTTAATTGAAAAGATGTCAATCAAAATTGCTAGTAAATATTGGCCAATAACAATAAGATATCTATAAGGTAAACCGCTTCATTGAAACTTCGCCTGCGGGGCACAGGGGCGCGGGGGGAGGCGATAGAGGGGGGACCCGCAGGCGAGGTCTCAATTTCGCGGTCTACCATAGTTAGTGCCCACGTGTAGTATATTCTGCAATTTCAAAATTGTAACCTAAAGTAACGAAACGGTACAATACAAGCTAAACGTCTAACTTTAACAAGTAAAGGTCTCCTAACTCATAATCAGGAGTTGATTCAATAAAATCTACGGCGCGTCGCTTAGAGCTAAAATAATAATTTCGACTTACTTATTTAGCGAAATAAAAGGCATCAAGTTTATCAGCCAAGTTACTCAGCGAGTTATTTTAATGTTAGTTTCGTGTTCGGACACAGACACCGCGCAGTTTGTTATAAGTTTGTCACTGAAGTTTTCCCGGCCGGTTGCTCGTTTTCATTTATTTGTTGGTAGCCTATTTTCGTAATAAATAAATCTTTGAGAGTACCTATGAAACATTATGTTAATTTTTAGGGTAAGCCTCTATCAAAAAGTAAAGTTAGCCTGTAAGCATCCCACTGCTGGGCAAAGACCTTACTTCAAATGTGAGGTAATATGAGCCATACTCCACTACGCGGGCTCAGTTGGCGGAGGGATGTTTGCAAGGCAAGCGACCAACCTTGCTGTCAGATTTTATCAAGCCGCCCATAGGGCCTCTGACTAGGCTTTACGACTAATTTAAACCGATATTAGCCGGGACCAACTGCTTAATGTGCCTTCCTAAGTACGGAGATGCTCGTGATATACGTCACTTATCCAAACACCGACCGCGCCGTAAGTTGCTTTACTTCGGTATTATATATTCGGTATTACCAAAGCGCTGCCACCACTGCGCTACGAGCACCTTAAAGTAACCCTCTACTATATTTTAATTACCAACTAAATAAATGTAGAACTATTGACTGGCATTCTTGATTGACCATGGTGAGTATTCGTGAGTATATCAACAATGAAAGCACACAGCTCTGTGCGAGAGTAAAAAGGAGTACCCACCTGAGAAAATATACTGGAATGAAATGTTTCGTGAATAAAACTAAATTCGACTATTCGCTGTCCCAGCAATTTGCCGCAACCCGTTATCACTGAACTAGCCAATTTCGACGACAACGATAACTCCTGCCAACAAAACAGCGACATAAGAAGCTACGGCATTAATTATTCGGCCGAGACAAGAAAGGGGCCGCCCCATTTCCAATATTTATGTGTTGTCGATGACTAGCGAAAATATCGGGGCGTCGGCCGCTTTTTAAAACGAAGAAAGGGCGAAGAAAGGCCGTTTCCCGGGTTTTCTTAATGCACAAACAGCACTCGGTTCACCTGCCCGCTTGATTTATTAGGCGTCTTTGTTCACCGCTCGTTACAAGCTTGTTGTTGCGTTTTTAATTTATTTCCTCGGCGAAAATCGCGTTAATATTAAGTTAGATAATAACGCCGCGTAATAGGGGAAATCGCTTCCCGGCTCCGGCAGCGCGGAGTTATGAACTCAATATTTTATCTCGTGCTCGCCGCTTTCTGCTTACTCTGCCAAACATAGCTCGAAGACGAGGCTATAACTTCATAAGAAACATATGAGGCGTGTTTTGTGCTGTAGCCTGTAATGGTTGCAACGCTAACTCTTTAAACAGTTTATAAAACAATCTGAATAATATCCTAATGCAAAACAAACAAAAAAACAGACACATTATACTTTTGCCAAACCTTGTATTGACCATTTGACCCTTTAAAATTGCATTGCGATTCCGTTAGACCGTGTTCACACGGACGTCCAGCCTACGCCACCAATCTGAATCTCGTGCGACACATTTGTTCTAAATTCAAATTGCGCCGAACACATTACGGGGCGGGTCGGAGAGAGCAGCAATGGCCCGTGAATGAATGGGAATTGGCGTCGCCGCAAACGGTCGCCGATTGTCGACGCCACGACTCATTGCCGATTCAAGCGCGCTCGCAAATTCCGACTGTGTATTCGGGGCCAATCTGCGGCCGCACCTTGCTAGCTAGTCTTGATGGCCAGCATTTGTCATTTACTGGAGCCAGGTAGGAATGACGTCTGGTTTGAAAAAAAATTACATTAGATACCAGACAAAACTCGTTTATAACTTTATTGTGCCACCGTATTTTTTGATTTTTTTTCCAACAAGATAAGATGTTTTTTATACATATATGATATGGGTTTGCTCTTGTCACTAGACTATACCAGACGAGGTTTCTAGAAGAAACCTGTTCACTCTTTTTTTTAAACAACACGGATGTTTACCGATAGAAACACAGATGCGTGTAGAGAGTTTCACTCTTTTCATGTGCGAATTATGAAAGATGAAACGAGGTATGGGTAGTAATCCGCAGTGCGTCTTGTTGTGCGATAGAAGAAGTGATGTAGCTAGTGGGATGAGCTCATGGAGTTCCTTTGCACACTCCCCAAAGTAAAGCCTGTAAAAACCGACCCAGCCAAGATGCCAAGCCAAGTAAGCCAGATTATTACATCAAATAACCCTCTTTGCGCTGTAGGTAACTAAAAGTATAACTGACAATGAATGCTTGAGCATTAAGTGTTATAAATATTTAGCTGTGCCTCCAATTTATAACATTAAGTTAACAAAACACAATGACACATAAATAAAGTTTGCAAATATCTGTGTTTTGCTAGCTACCTAATAGGAACACATCATATTATGATTGGCCTAAACCAATTCCGAATACCGATTTGTTATGAAAAGAACAATGTCGCATCGTCCTAAGACGGGCGCATTTACATAGGCGCGTGGTTTGCATGACAATAGTGTGCATTCGCCCGATATTTATGAGTCTGCGTGATTGGCCGGCAAGCGGGCAGATGCCGAAACTCCTAAAGTTGCTAGCGATTTTACCGATGTATTTCAATATGAATCAACACTTTTTAGTCTTAGATACGAAATTAAAAATAATTAGAATTTAAAAACACGACTCATCATATCATTCGATGGGAAATTTGCAACAGCACTAGGGCTTCATAAGCGTCTACTTGATGACTGCTTTCGCGTGATCATGCGTTATTCTAATAATAAAAATTTGAAATCGAAAATATACTGGTCAAAAAACCAAATTTATAACATTTACAATAAATTGAATACTTATGTATAATCTATCCCAGGCTACATTGTCACTTAACATCAGGTGCAATCGTGGCCAAATGCCTGGCTATCTAATATTAAAAAACAAAAAAAATACGAGGATATTAAAAATCCCCGACGTCTACGGTAAATGGCGCCCAACTTGGTGCACGTGTAAATAGGTGTCGAATCAAGATTTTCTTGCAAAAAAATAATCTACTACACTAGTACAGCATACAGCACACATGATAAGTCACGATCATAATAAATACGCTCCTTATTTTTTGTTTCACTCCACACTTACATTTCCATACCACGTGACCCCGACTTTATTACGTTCAAACATCGTGAGGTGAATCCGGAGTCTTGCAAGGCATGCATTTGCATATGCGGGCGCGGTTAGCATGACAATAGTGTGCACTCGCCCGATATTTGCAGTGATTGGCCGGATTGGTGCATATCAAGGAGTTCGTTATTAGCCGTATTCGTGAGAGACTTTTGCGCGGTTTATATATATAATTCCGATTGGATGCCAAATCTAAAGTAGGAATATGAATTTTAAAGTCTGAACGAGAATCCAATATTTTTTTTGTGAACGATTTAGATTCTATGAAGACTTTACATTTAAATTGTTTTTAAAAACATGTTTCCTTTTTTTTACATGTAAGAGAAATTCTAGTCTGGAAAAAAGCTTAGCTGCTTCCATCTACCTCTAGCACGGACGTCAATATCTGAATCAAAACTTAACAATTATTATTTCTTTAAGGCATGGCACAAGCCTAAAAAAATATACAAATTGTTAGGGTTTTTCTCGTCCTACATGGACTGGAGATATCTATTAAACATCTAGTAGATCATATCTGGCAGCTAGCGCCAACAAATATGTCCTAGCCCACATCAACTCTTCGGCCGGCCTTAACCAAATACCTCCACACACCCTCCAGCGTTACGCACATAATCTATCAGGCTCACAGAATAGGTCCACCGCATTAGGGTTGTCGCAAAATGATATACAAGGCCGGTGACGATCGGCGATCTTCACCCTTGCCTCATCAGTCATCGGCGGCTAAGCGGCCGCATTCAAATTGCCAGCCGATGACGCCGTGCTTTCACGACCCCTGGCTTGTCTATCGTTGAAGGCATAGAGTAGGGTTACAGAAGGAACTGATGTTTCATGCCTATGCTTATACAATTGTTTTAGTGGAGGAAGTTTTGAGATTATATTTAGGTTCCCGCTGAAAATCAGTGCTTGGCTTGCTCTTTGCGAACCTTGTTGGCACTCCCCTAACGTTGTTTTGTTTGTTTTTGTTGTAGTCTATTTTTTGTGTATTAATACTTTCCAGCGCGGTATCCCAGACACAATAGAACTTCTATTGTTTTACGGCTATAGCCGTTCACCGCCCCGGAAAGTGTTATGAGTTGTACCAGTCAATTAATTCTTATTCTTGGATTTTTAAAAAATTGTGTTTTAATACTCTTGGACATCATCAGACTATTGTTTTATGGCTAGTGTCATTGTTAAAAGTGGAAAAATCCAACTATAATTTTTATGTTGTGATTTCTCATACCCATGGCAACCCTCGTGCATCATGTTTGTGTGTGCGATAGTTTCCATGTTCGCTAAGTAGCTGATCTTGGAGTTATTATATTTTTTCACACAATAACATTTTCGTATTATTACTTCTTTTGACCACCAACTGAATGACCGTGATCCAAATTATGTTAGTGAAATGTAGTTCTTTCTCGAATGACAAAGCCAATTTTTAAGCCAGATTTACCACCTTCAGTCAGATGATCGTGTATATATACCGGATTAAGAGCACCGCACCGGTGCGTCTATAAAAAATCTTTATCAACATCCTTGACCTACAAAACACAGTGCACCTTCTGCGCTACATACTCTTTACATAGGTCCGGGCATTACGCAGCGGGGACATACTTTTTACGTCATTAGATATCGGCGGATCAACGGCGGTCTGCATCGATTACAGATTGTCAGGGGACGACACCGCTTCATGACTCACTAACTTTCGCACCACGGCCCTTTCATGGCGGTTTTAATGGACTGTAATAGCTCTACCTAGGATAATTGATATTAGGTATCACTCGTTAAGAGGTGGAACGCTTGAGAAGAAATGGGCCACCGTAAGTGAAAGTTCAATTCAGAGATTAAGAATATTATTATTATTTGCTTTTTATTATTTTTTGATCGTTAATTAATCAAATGTTATGAGGACGTAGGTGCGAGATAGAATACCATAAAGTCATTAATTAGCAAGGTATAATACATAGGATCGACGATTAAAAATCAGTGTTAAACAATAGCCGTCTTACTAAAGAAAAGTTTTAAACTGAATAGTGCTGATAGGATTAATAACATCATACACGGTTACATGGCTTTCAAAAATATTCACCATCGTAAGTTACAGCAACATAAAATAAGGCCGTGTCCTATCTTATGGGACTGGGTATAAATCGATTTTAATTAAACAATCAAACATGAATAACAATGAATGTTCCCAATTAAATCGCGTCGAAACAAGAGATGTAACGGCATAGTTTAAACACTCGCGAACGAAGTACATCATTGAAAACGAAACGGAAACGCGCAATAAACATTCATTTCGAAATTAAACAAATCTACCTGCGTGTTTACCATCGCGAAATCACTAAATGAATAAAACAGTGAGGAATTGGACGCAGTAAATTCGCGTTCGACGAATATCAATTCGGCAGGGAGGCAGGGGGTGACTCGATAAATAAAAAATATATAAAATACACAGTACGCAACATGAAAGCGGTGAATGGCACTTGTGAAAAATGGACTCGCCGCTCTTCCAGGGAAGCAATCATTCAAACGGCCTGTTGTCTGTTTGCGCCTCTGCTCTTTTTCAGCGGATATTTTTTGCAATTTTTTCGGCAATGTCATTCGCAGAGTTCAGGTGTGGGGACACGTGGTCCCGGACAAAGAAAACAAATATTAATAACTGGCATTTTTTAAAGTCCTCCGCGTACGGCGATCGTTTATTGTTGTCGATATCGTAAATGATTTGAGTATGACACCGCGTTTTTGCTACACCTTGCTGACGCTTTGTTCAAAAGTGGGTGGGGCGGTGGCGTAGCTAAACTCAAGCTTTTTGTGTTTATTTATTGCCTAATGGACAGGTACGGTAGCTCGCGATATTTCGTGATCGGGGAATTTTAATGACTTGCTGAGTAACTTAGACACCTATTAATCAGCCCAGTTACAGGATTCCGGGATAAATCTGGTTGGTTTTGATCAACATAAACCGCAACATGGACTTACATGTCCGCTTAGCCTTAGCACGTCTCACCAAGTCCATTAAGCCCTTTAAAGCTATTAACAACACACATTCCCTCAAATATCACGCATACACACAAATGTCTGAAGAGGCGTGCTATACAGATCGAGGGCAATTTATTAGCTGCTCAGTTGCTACCCGGCACCAGCCCTAGGGATGTATTCCACTTAGGGCACCTGACTGAATGGCACCTGAGTGGATGGCACCTAAGATATTTCACATACGGCACCTAAGATTTAGCTAGTAGCTTGTATTGTTGGTTGATTCTTCTTTACAAACATAAGCGTTCTTACTACATATAGTGACAGCGATACCGATCCTAGGCACCCGTCATAACGGTACCTGAGCACCAGAAAAATATTCCTCATATGGCACCTAGGTTCCACCAGTGTCGTATTGTTTAATGTAATAGTGTAACATAGAGATGGCGATGTACGTACCTACACTACGATGAACTTTTGAAATTTTGAATATGTATACTTTGAAAATTTTGTAAGAAATGTCAGTATTCATAAATTGATAACCCAAAACCACAAGTCAATACAACCTTGGTGCATTAACTGGAATACGTCAGGAGGTGCCACTGGAACGCCCTAAGTGGAACACACCGACAAGCCCCTAGGTGAGAGTACCGCCGGCATTTTTCCTAATTAAAATAATGCCTACATCTCATTCTTCCTCCCCCATTCAGCCAATGTGCTGTTGCCAACGCGTTTGCCCGAAAGGACGCTTTCCCACAAATATGCCTAAATGGGAAGCGGATTTCGGCAACGTTTTTTCATGTTTTAATTAGTACCTTTCGGGGCTTCTGATTAATTAACCACAATGGCACGTTCCAAATTAGCGTTTAGGTACTTGTATGATTTCACATAGTACATTACAGTTTACACATATAATTTGCTTTGTAAGTAGTATATTGACCGACAACGTGTTGGAGCTTTGTGGTCGCTCGAAATTAATATATAACGTATAGGTACTGATAATAGTCCCACCTACACAGTTGAACCTACAAAGGTACCTGATTATTGTATATAAATTTATCCTTAAGAACGGATAGATCTATCGGAATTGGTTTAAAATTTCGTGCGATTTGGGGATTTCATGGATAGCCTCAATGTATATTCATTAAAACTATTCTGTCATTTATGGGAATGCAAGGTGCAAACGATAATAACGCTGCTTAAAATACTAAAAACAGTCATCACATAAAAAAAAATCGTTGCTACCATCAAGAGACTCGTGATTTTTGCTAGCACTCGACATCCCGACCTCACATTTAACCCGAATTCCAGCAAACTGCATAATTTCGCCACTAATGAGAAGAGAGTCGGCGTTCGTCTAATTAGCGCGTTGGTAAGACGCCCTCTAAATACGAGTTGGAAGGAGCGTCGCGGGGGGGGGTGAGGAGGGGTGGAAAGTAGAGGGGGGCGAGGGCAGAACTGGTAGCACGACGCTCACCTAATGAAGTGTTTCGCTTTGACACGCGTGTTCGTTAGCGGTCCACTCGAGCGATTGCAGCGGCTGCGTTCAGATGACAGCTTCCTCGAATTTACCACTTAAGTGGCGTGCAATGGCAGCACTTGCCAACTAGTTCGTAGTTACTTATCACTGTTTACGGAGCTGCGCAGTCGTGTAGCTGCGTGTGGGACTTATCACAGCTGCCTAGTCAAACAAAATTGATGATATCACAGCTGCCTAGTCAAACAAAATTGATGTTTGTTATGATGGGGGGGGGGGGGGGCTCTAAGCTGTCTTAAGCTAACGTAATTAGTTTATCTGGTTTTTGTTGTGTTCACAATTATTTTTTATTTATTTATTTAATAAAATTCAACTCTATATATCCAATTTCCACCAGTACAATCAATAGTAATTCACTTCCAATAAGATTTATTCCCTTTATATAAGCTGCTCAGGAATCCATTTGCCATGCTACAACCTTCCTATACAGAGCTAGCAGAATCCCTTTAAATTGACCCACAAGTTAGCATCCGAGATATCTGTGAGGGCGATACAAGCTACCTAACGATAATCTAGCCATAAACTGTCGTTAATACTTAATTGCGCCCGCGCACAATAGCAAACGTAATCAGTATCAGCCCGCGAGCGGACAATAGAAATATGATCTAGGGTTGCCTCTTGGTTTTCTTTAAATAAATCTTTTTTTTTCTCTCTTTTTTATTCAATCAAGAACTGATGGGCAATACAACTTTGGCTTGTAAATCTTATAACATTTTTACCGGCTTCAAAAAATAATATAAAAACTTAGTTCACCTTCAAAACATTGACAAAAAAAGCTTAAAATAACGCATTCGTCTTCTATTTAGGCGAAACAAATAAGCATAGGATTAAAATACGCCTCGATAAATAATACCTAGGCGTCCAGTTATTAACTTCATGAGTATCGAAACAAGTGCTTGGTAAAAGTAAATCTAAGTAATCTAGTAAGTAATCTTGTAACACTTAGATTAGAAGTTATCTAGATACTGGCGCTTATAATGCGATTTTAGACCATCTGTCCATCACACTACATATTTGGATTTATCAAAGTACTCATAGAACATCTTATTTTATAAAAATAGCAATCTTAAAACCAAATCTTGACAAGAGCATTACAGTAATTCAAAACACAACGTCAACACAACGATTGGTCCTCGCTAAAATGATCCTGGCAAAAAACAATTTAATTTCGCGTCACCCCTGCAGGTCGCGTAATCCAACTATTCAATTTTCCAAAAAGGATTGTCCACCTCTTATATTTTTTATCTCTTCTGATCCACAAGCGGTTATTTCAGCCGGGGAAACTGAACCTTACGGACGTGATTAGATTTGCTACACAATACCTGGTATTAACTTCAATTTTTGCAACGTCTTGTAGAGACATTTTGGTGCGTCAGCAGTGGGATTCGGGAGGTTTCTAGAAATTACAAAAAAAATTTGCTACATATATTAACATCTAAAACAACACGTATCGATTAATTTTTAAATTTTGATTCAGAATCCACTGACTTTTTTGCAGTTCATCGCGATAGGTGGGGAAAATATTGTTTAACTGTTTTATCTTTTAACTAGTGCATGCCTCAATTCTACAGTTCTTTTTTAAAGCAAAAATGCGAATATTTGGTTTAATAGTAGCCTAACATTCAAACATTACCATTTTATTAACGATTTTAATAGTCAAACAAAATTGATGTTTGTTATGATGGGTATGATGATATAAGTACGCATATAAATGAGTTTAATATGCTAAACACTTTCAACGAATTACTTTCTTCAAACTTCAATAAATTTTATGTAAAAGAAGACCTAAAACCTAACCCTAAACTGTTAAATAAATAGGTACTTAACCCAAAACTTTCGCTTAACTTGAGAGCTTTCATAAGCGTTTGCTCTTACACTGCACAAATAATTCAACGCCAAAAACTCAGTAAAAAAGGCTAAACGACGAAACTTCGTAAAACTGAAGTCGTCACATAAAACATAGGAAACTTTCCTAATTGTAGCGAGATTTACGCCGGCGAGGGACTTGGCACTGGAAAAAAGCAATTATCCCTTCTGTTTTACGGAGGTGAAGAAGCATATTAAAAAACTTGAAAGCGTTGTCAACCCCCCGAGTGCTGCAGACAGTGATGGCTATTAATTAGAAGGGTTGGATGAAGATATTTCATTATTTCTTCCGCTGACGTCGCTTTTTTCTCTCGCGTAGGTCTACCGCCTTCCTTTACGAGGCAGACGATGCGGGAACTGTGAGATATTACGATTGCTACCTGGAGGTACTTTATCCGATGCGTACTTAGGTCTGCGTAAGTATTCTAGCTTTTTAATAAGGAGTAAGTTCTTCATATTGTAAAGATTGTTATAAAGTAGTGACAATGAAGAGCTGCAGGTGAAAAAGAAATGTTTGAAATTTTCAAAGAATTATGTTTCAAACATTTAGTAAGCCTGCAGGACTAAACACTGTATTAAGTTAATATTCCTAATAAGTATACTCAATGTTTGTACAACATATACATCTTTAAAATTGTCTTAAATTTATTGGACGTAATCAAGGGTCATCAAGTAAGGTGAGCGTATGTACCTCTAGAGTAGCAGTCTTCTTGATCTGCAAATCTTATAAAGTTTCGCACCGATTCATTTGATACTTTCCCAAGTTCTTCGAGCCGAGCGGCATTAATCATCAATGAAACTTTGCTTAATAATTTTTCGGTTAAGCGGGCGTGTCGCTTTTCCTTTAACCAGAAATTTAAGACTAAGTCCATAAATCGGTACCGCCTACCTGCGCTCGCGTTACGCGGAATCGCACAATACACGTCACTTTTTTCCACAAAATCCACAGCAATGCTCGGCGCAAATTCCAAAAGACACCTGGTCGGAAACGGACCCCGGGGGTCCGAAGCACCCTGATTGATAGGGGTCCCGTCAGCCATAACACAATGCCAGAGAAATCCATTCGCGACGAATCGGCGTCGTGGAGTCTGTCTAAAACAATCAATGATCGAGCTCGTGAATGGAGGTGAAACAAAAATCTTTTGTCGCTCACATGGGTGGGCAGTAAGTCAGGTGAATTATTGAATACTTGCGACAATGCCGCAATGAATGCAAAGGCTCCAATTTTTTCCAGTAAATCGCCATGTCCGCCGATTGGTCTGTCCATTCACGGAAAGTAATAAAGTTTAAAAAAATCAATGTCCTTACAAGTAAAGACAAATAAGTAGATCGGCTGATAAAACTTACCTATTTAAACAATTCTTATACTAAACCAATAGACAACTTACCAATAGACCAATTATAGACTACCTTACTCTCGTATTAAGCGTCTCATTGTGCAATGAGACGCTTAATACAAGAGTAAGGTTTATCTTATTTATATTGTTCTATATATGCATATATATAATAATGCATATATAGAACATACATGTAAGTACGCAGTACGCACATTCTCCGTTCATAGCATACGTAGTATCCACTTAGCATCACAATACACACAGCACTGTAACACACGCATTCCTAAGCTCATCTTGAAACCCCAGACAATTAAACATCGCGCGTTGTTTAAATCCGTCTTTTCATTGTTACCCGATCCAGATCCCGCAACGCCCGCAAGGCCCAGCACAATAATTTGATTGATCTCTTAATGAATATGCAGATATGTTAAGTGACGGTAGGCCGGTTCCCCAAGGAGTGATTGCCTGAGTTCCTCGCTGCAGAGAGAGATTTTAATCTCAGATAAGTGGGATGGGCACAGTTTACATAAATCCGGCGTTAGCACCTTGTTAACAAACTGCAGCGTTTGATTATGAGATCGCTCGATAAGTGCGTGCTCGTTTTTAGCATCATTATCGCCGCTTGTTTTGCGAATTCGCAAATTGAGCAGTTGGTTTTTTGAGTTGTTCTAAAACGTAAAATACGGTGCGAAGGTGATACAAAATTTGTTTAACTCTCAATCTTAAATATACTGAAAACCAACCCAAGTTTTAATTGTTTTGTCTATTTGTTTAAATAGCCTATCATTGCATAAGACTGTTGGGCGGGCATAGTAATGGTTTGAATATTGTTTCACACTCTCAGTGTTATTCTTATTTTGTTTCCTGTCCTTGTGGCTCATAAGATGCGAAGATTCGATGGTCGCGGGGGCTAAAAGGCCTTGATCGGAGAACCGTCGCTAAGCAAAGGCGCAGCGAAGGATGACTACTGGCAACCGACAAGACAACCTTGTAATGATCGCAGGATTAGGATCAAAGGATCGTACTGGATACCTCTAGACCGCTTGCAAGCGGTAGAGATGGATAAAAAATAAGTTAGGTTAGTTATATAGTATTTTATATTAATAGTTATAGCAGCGGTAAGGTAGGTTAACATATCATATTATAAACATGAACTGCTGATCAAAATATATAATGAGGTTTGCCTTTTTATTACCACAGCTACTTCTTACGACTGTTATACGATGTACTATACGTCATAATTTAATCATTTTTACAAATGCAAAATAAAGAAAATAGGCATCGTCTCAATAAAATACCTAAGAGCAGTCGACGAGTCTAATATAACAGCTTTAGAGCATATAAATGGATTTTCAATTTAATGATTCCTAGAACTTAATATAGAAACGAATATTATTGACTTTAATTTGTCTCTAAAATGAAAAGCACGTCACCTTCACTAACGCGCCGGTCATGAAATACGACTTGTCGTAAAAATCTTTAAAATACGATCGCCTCCAATGCTGACAATTGTGAAGCAATTGATGTAAGGCCTTAAAAACTTTACTAGTACGGAGTCACTTATCTGTCAAAGAAATATAAACCCTCTTATATAAGATACAAGGATCACAAAAAGTGGGAATGTTTTACCCATAAATAAAGTTAAGTTTATGAGCAGGTAAATGGACACGCAGTGTTTTTGTCGCAAACCGTGATCTATGAATGAGTTTCGGGAATAGACAATAATATTGTACAATTGCGAACTGAACAGTGTGTGGTCACTGATCAGGGGATTCCAAAATTAAAGCTCCGTTTCAGAAAATTACCTTTTATTATCTATGAGAAACTATCAACTTTTTGGAGGTCTAGTTGGTTATGATTAAATATTGACTAATCTGGCGCAACATGTCCTTTGAAGGCACGTTCTGGAAGATCAGTCTTTTAAATCTACTTCAAAACATAACCTAAGTTTTATCAATTTGGTTTTTAGCTTTAAAATTTTTTTTTTGGAGATGTGTTATTATGTAATGTAGAGTGTAGAGTAATTTATTACTTTGGAGCTGTACAATGTGTATGTAATTTATTTTCCAAGAAGGCATACTTATTTATTATCATCGCTTCGCCATTAGATATCCCATTTTGTTTTTATTGCTAACGGTCAACCAAAGCACGACCAATCAAGGCCGTTCAGTATCATAAAGTGTCATTGTCACAGATTCGCGAACAATGGCGGTGGACAGGTGTCTTTGGCATCGTCCAGAGATAATAGCGGATATATTCTTAAATCAAAGACGGTCTACAATGGGGTATTCGGCCTCCTTTGTGCACTATTGTCCTAGCCACGTGGGGCAGGTGAGGCGCACGCGCGCAGCTGTTCGCACAAAAACGCCGCTTGCGCAAGATTTTAATCGCTTTTTTCTTCTTTTTTTTTTTCTCCGATGACAGTTCTCTAGGTATTTCGCGCCAATCTAACGGCTCCCCGCGACGCCACAGCTGGTCTCACTTTTTCGGGTAAATTCTTATTTTTTTTCCGCGGCGGATAAGGCCATCAATTAGAAATGGTTTCGATTTCATTTATCAACTGAGTACATCATTCAGTTGTATTTATTAGTTAGTTTATTCATTTTAAGAATTAGTAGTACGTGTTACGTACGACAAATGATTCCCAGCTGTTCTCATTTATTGACAGCCTGTTGTGGGCTGAAATATCTATTTTCATTACATAAAATCCGCTAGCTCTACAATCAATGATATCTTACGAAACGAATCAGATATACAAAATTGATCAAATCATTCCACGCAAAAACCTTTGTTAGCCAAGACATCTGACTGCCTGAATCCTTTCGACATATCACTTCGACATATCACGCATAATAGCAGCATTTATAATATCACGTCAAGTATTCCGATTGCGAGTGTAGGGTAGCTGTGCCAGTTATGTACCCCATTAGAGGAGTACGCGACGGGAATGTGCGGGCGCGATTGCCTCGTCGGATCGCACAATGACGCACTACAAAACGATTACCCTCTCGGTAAGATATTCACACGGAGCCAAGGAGTTGCAGGCACACAGATTTATTGGGATTGATACTTTATTTTTATTTTTTTAATAAATTTTCATATAAACTCGTCAAGTAACAATCGACAACTGTTTGCTTATATGTAGAGGTTTTGAGTTTTTAAAACTAGCAATACGTACTTTCTCTAACACTACGTTCTTTAAAAAAAATATATTTTTATAAATTGCACTTTAAAAACCATCGTTGATAAACACAAATGTATATAGAGATTGTAAGTAACACATAGGTCAATATCTGCAAACCACGGTTTATGTGGTGCCATGTCATGTATGACCTATACATATGTATGTGTGTTCAGTGTATTCAGAAAAAAACTATTGACCAGAATTTTCCAATCTCTTTTCCAACGATCAAAACCTCCGAAATTGCGTTCACGAGTCCTGTTTGTGAGGTGCGAATAAGTGGTTCCGTGGAAATATTTCAAATCAGAGCCCCATAGAGGCAATAACGGGTGACGTGACACGCATGCCCATGCAAGCCTAATGCGCGCTGAAAGCCGGCTACAGGGCCTTTTACCTTATTTATTAAGACTATGAAAAGGGGAAACATGCCTCCGCGTAATAAGGTTGGTAAGCTACAAAATTTACTACGTAACCTTATTTATAAAGGTGGAAATAGATAAGTGGAAGATAAACTAAGTAATATTTTTAAACGATCGTCAAATAAAAATAATAATAAAACATAGACGATAACTTTTTCAGATACCTAACTTATGACATGAGGGTATTCAGGAGCATAGACAAAGAACGTCTGTGACGATTTGTTATCTTAATGTTTCATTCATTAATTCATTTATGTGTCATTTAGCCGTGCGTGTCGAAGAAATACATATTTTAATAACATTTATCATTTCATTAGTTAAAAACCATAAATATCACAATAATCAACAAAAAGCATCGATTAGGAATTGCAATAAATTTACTTAAGGCTTAAGTGTTGAATTTACAAGTACGTAGGTATATCAAGCTGTAATGAAAATTCAATTAAAAATACTCGTACAAATGACATCACGTCTAGTATTTTCAAAACAAAACGTTCCAGCCGCGACCGCCATTAACCGTTTAAAAACAAAAGAGAATAAAAACCAATTAGTGGCCTCACAATGTTTAGAATCTCATTAGGGGAGCGCGCGGCACTATTCCGCGAATGCGATAGCAGAAATAGCCGAAAACGCGAAACCCGAATGCCGAAAAGCCGAATGGTCGGCCCCGGTGACATATTGGAATGTGACTCCATTTATCCCGCTTCCTATTGGAATCCGGAGTGACGCGGCAAATTGGAAATTGCGGTTCCATTTTTGGCGTTATTGATAGATAATGCCACTTGTAACATCCAGCCGCGATATGCAAGTAATGCGACGTAAATATGAATGTGAAATGAGGAATGTTTGCCCGCCATTTTAAAAACTTCCTACCAATGCATCGGGATTGGTTTGTTGTACCGCTTTTATGTACTGGCTGCGATTCAGACAAATTATGTGTTTACGAGTTGAATTTATAAATGTTATGTTATATTACAATATTTATCAGCGCATGGTACCGTTCGCTTTTCTCCGATCATTATTGAATTTAGTCCTCAATAATACACCGCTTAGGTCGAAATACGCAAAAAAAACTCTAATTAAAACAGGTTGCAATCGATGTAGAGCCTATGTTGTGAATTTTGAAAGCCTGAGCATCACGGCCAGTTTATGCCCTAGGTTGTTTGCTGCATCAAACATTACATGATTGCTAACTTACACACGCTAATCCACTCAAAGAACACACACCACAGCTCTTGCATTTGTTTTTGATGCCGAAACCCGGAGCGAACCGAATTCGGTGTGCCGTCACCGTCATAGCACGCATCGCACGTCAAAGCGCGGTCCGAGCCAACCCTCGCGTGCTATATTAAATCACATTTTGACAGGCGTACCGTGAAAAATTAATCGAGTGTCGTCGAGTGAAGCGGCGAAAAAACATGATGGCATTTCCGTTCCCTGGAGCCAGAAAGGTCAGCGGGCAGCCGGTCGTGAAATGCCTCGCTGCGTCCAGCTACTCCGCTGGGAGCTAAGGGTTAAGTGCATACTATTTTTGATCATGCGATAAGCGTGGTAACACTACTAATGCCGGGAAAGCGTAAGCGGAGGTTAATGCCATACAACCCGGTTTTCAATGAGTACACGGCGGTTTACAAACGCTTTTGAGATGCAACATGCACATACACTTGATACTAAATTCGAAAAATAAGTGATAAAATTGAATCGATTTAAACTTTTTTTATTAAACACCTATAATTATATGGGTTTTTATTTCTCGCCTTATTTTGTTTTTTTGTTCTTCTAGGTTACAAATAAATAGTAGGTATGTTCAACGATTCATAGATCTTAGGAGGAATCATCATCATCATTTTCTTGCCCTGTTACCAGTTTATCTGGAGTAGGCGCAGTATGTTTTACGCTTCCACACTATTCTATCACTCGTCACTGAATCATCCACTCCTTTCACACTCATATCGTTTTTCACACAGTCCATCCATCTCTTCTTCGGTCGGCCTCTTCCCTTCCAGCTTCCAGTTATCCACGTTCATACTCAACACTCTTTTAGTTACATGACTTTCTTCCCTCCTCATTACATCACCGTACCAAGACAGACGATGACCCACCATGAGGAATCAGAAGGAATGTAAGCATATAATAAGGTATAATATGTGAGCTGCAAATGTTGCTAAGTAAGTACCTACAAGGCAGTAAAATTTTCGTCACAAGTACATATAATACAAACACTTTATTTTCAGCTACCATCATAGGTTTTAGTACCATTCAAAACAATGTACCTGTAAGTATAACATCAATTTATCGTATTGTAACCGCCAGCAGTTAATGTAAGTGGGGTTTGATACTGCGTTGTAAAACGATAACAATATTTCACATCGCCATTACTTCTAAACGAGATTCTATAATTAAACCGAGGGCCACATCCCCAGTCATCATTAATATAATACATATCTGGCACGGAATAACGCGATTAATCCAGTGTTTTACGAAGGAGGCTGTGAGAATCCGCAGTTGTGGGACGAAAAAACAAGAGTTTGGCAGTCACCATCTATCACGATTAGTGTTTGATGAATGTGCTGCATTAGATGGTGTGTAGGTACACGGTAGTCGAAAATACGTTTCATGCTTTTGAAACTCGAGAGTGAAATGCACCTGTGTAAGTTACGTTGCAAATATTGTATACAGAATATATACAGAGTGCTGAGACAGCGTATAAGAATAAGTGAAAGGGACTTACAATAAATACCAGTCATATTGTCAATAAGGTGGTGGGGGCGTATCCAAGGAAAAGGACACTGAAGATAGTTTTAGTTTTTAATTCTCAATAGGTAGTGGCAATTTGATGATAGGTAATAATGCTGACTGATGTTGTTTTTTTTCACTTTTCTTGGTTTCAATGAGGCGGAGTTGGCGGTTATCATACCGCCAAATATATTCACCTAAAAAGACGCTACAGTTAGCTCTAGTTTATTGGACATATCTGAGATAGGTAGTACAGTCAGAATAAAATGTTTTAAAGCATTAATTTTATGATTTTCTATTCTGATGCCACAACCAATATGTGACTTGTCTGCAATCAAACAAGAAATTAAACAGAAGAGTATGTCTTCGCTTAGAACTATGATAAATACCATTTAATTGTAAAATCAAAATTTCCTTCAGCTTCTGAATATTTCTTTACTAGACAACAATTGTGGCTACCCATTTCCCTATCACTCAATTATTTTCGACCACCAAATTAGTTCAAATCGTGTAACACGACTCCTCCAATCGCATCGCCGCTAATCGGGTAACGAAACCACGCATGATGGCTTACTATCGCCCCACGGCGCGGCGTACCGTCATCATCACATCAGGCTATACATTTTTGTTGAAAAATAACCCATAAGCCAACTGCGTAAGATACCGCAGTGTTTAGCTTGATGTGCTAAGGACAGCACTACCTATAATTCCGCGCTGGCGCACACACAACAATGTGCGTCGGAATAAATGTATAATCCTTTCATCTGCACGCAATATTGTCCGATCTAATTGGCCTGCGAAGTGCGAGCCCCATGCCCCGGTCTGCGGCTAACGAGTGTAATGCGTAGCCCCAGGTATTATAGTACGACTACTTCAAAATGGGTCGGTTGATAATATGAGTTTGTTGTTACGCACTGAACAAGCAAAAACTTATAATAAAAATACACTTGTTCCATCACTTATGGCATCCAGCACATTAGACTTAATTAATTAGGTTATAAACTGTATCTTACTATTCACATGATATGCCCTTACCTTTTTCATAAATCTTTTTTAAAGCACTTAAGCTTCCTTGTACCAACATAACCTTACACATATAACAATTTGACTGGCAAACTCAATTAGATTTAACTCGTCAAGTATGTGTAAACGAGACACAATAAAAATTCCATTGTTATGCGACTCTCGGCATTCGTTTGATACCTGACTGATTAAAATATTCATTGCCTTATAAGATGTCTAAAGTTCGAGCGACGCATTTATATGTGTTATGCTATACCATTTTATACTGTTCATCAGAGCAAAATTGACGTAATCTTGATAATTGCTTTGTTTACGGTAAACCCCCTTCTATCACAAGGGCTTTGAATGAATAATAACTAAAAAATATTGTTGTGGTGAAGATGTAGTGTTATGAATGCACAGGTAGCTCTATATTTTACGTTCGTACTCTTGTGAAACTAACTGTGACCGTGCTATGTATGTTTCCAAATACATACTAGCACATGTAAGTATTTGGAAAAATACCTTCTGCTTTTTTTTATCAAAGAAACATACAGCTTTTATATTACAGTTGAATAGGTTCTTAATGTTGTTAATACATTAGCCAAAGCAGTTTCCTATTCTCTGCTTTGAACTCAAGATATGGTAAGAAAACAAAAAAGTTTTAAAATTGTTAAACCATCTCATAACATGGCATGTTTATAACAAAGATTTATAATACTGATGAATGATCAGACTGATTAGTCAAACCATAAAGATTTCCAAAAATCTGATGATAAGGTTTCGTACGCACATACGTACGTATATATCATAAACACATCGAGATAGCACTATTCGTACCTACCTGGGCCATTCTAAAACATTGCGATTTCAACTCTACCTCAGCTTTCCCCCGAGGGGACAGGGCATAATATCTGCGTCGTCACTGGGGCGTAATAAATACCAGAATAAAGCGCGAGTAATACCCAAATCGCTCATCAGCCACCCCAACTATAATTATCTATCATCAGAATAGCCATCCATAATCAGTAATTGTTTGTTTTGCATACTAGCTTCGGGTGATTGGCAGCTACAGTAATGAAGCTTAATAGGTCCGCATTTTTGAGATTTGATTTTTCTTCCTTAAAAAGTATTGCGTTACTCCAAAATTAGGTAATTGTTCCGATCACGAACAAAATTGGTAAAGGAGGCAACTAATTTGAGGTTGTTGCAAAAATATGAGCTTATTTTCGTCTCTTAAATATTTTATCTTCGGAATAGATACCTACCTATTTCATTTTACCTGACGTAAGTAGGTATACTGAGATTTACATTATGCATGAGGACTTATTAGTTATAATCTAGTACCTTGTCGGTTGTCGAATCTTCCCGCTTTTTTCACAATCAATAACACACAAGTTAACCTAACATTAGATGGCAAACAGTAGCCTGATCCCTGCATCATATCCTCGCGCTCGAATTTTGATTTATGTAAAGGAAAACAGGACAACACATTTTTTAGCAACCCCCGGTTTTCGGCAGGTCGCCATAAATTTCTCCGCAGCCTGGTCCCGACCTCCAGTCGATTAACCACGGCAGCTCTTCCGTCAATTTCATATTTATAAACGGGGATTACGAAAAATGCCCGTATAATGGATCACCTACCGGCCTTAGGCTAGTGTGCTATTGGGGACAGGAGACTTTTACTTTCAGGGATATCAGTTAGATTGATCATTTTTACGGTCAGTTTGGGCTGCGTAACAAACGCAGATAAAGTGGAACTGGCTGAAAATATGTTCAGATCAACCTATATTTACCAACTACAAAAATAATGAATTTAGCTATTCGACATGTATTTCAGTGATATTGTTGGACTTTCAAACATGATCTAGTTAAGAAAGAACACGTGTTCTAAGTTTTTGGAATGTCATTTGATCTTTCGCTTCGTATTTTATTTCTTCTTTACATTTTAATTTAGGAAACTAATTCCTGTATCTTATTTAGATGTCAAGAACATTTTATACGTTTTGCACATTATCAAAACAAAACCGTATCTTACTAAGAAAATAAACCCTTACAACAATGCTTCGATTGTAACAACATTCACATACCACCTCACGTCACGTCACCTTATCTCTTCGCCTACATCGGACACGGGGGGGAGGGAAGGCAAATTTAGGAGGAAAATTACGGGGGGGGGGGTCTGATCGCCGCGCTCATCCATCATGGCGCACGCATGTGAATCGGGGTGTTTCATCTGGAGATAGCCGGCCTATTTAAATACCGCCAGGACGGAACATGACACTGGCTAATGGTCGACGATACGTAAGGACAGTGCTGGAAAGTATGCGTGTTATGTTTTTGTGGTAAGGTCTTGAGTTGAAGAGAAAGTGTGGATGACTGTACGTGTGTGGTTACAAATATGCTATGCATAACTACTTACTACATAGATTGATATAAGAATACGGAAGTACCTGCTTCGTTCGTGCTCATTATGGACATAAAATACACGTTCTCTTTCGGATCTCTTTTTAAAAACAAAATCGGGTTAGTATAAAGGAGATCCGAAAAAGAACCACAAATACACTATGCCTGGGTAAACATAGTCTCATAATTTTTCATTTACAGACCGATAACCAGATACAATTGATTAGTATGAAAAGTATAAACAGCAGCAACCTGTAACCGAAGCCATGCAATTTGTCGTCGAATTTGCATCTATCCTCAATTTCCATTAAGAAATAACATTTGCGCAAAACATAACACCTCTCTTTTTTAAAATTCGTTGCGCATTTGAACAGAGTACAGTCATCCAAGTGTCAATGCGTCGTCGATCACTGCCGCATCTTCGAGGAACAACGATACACTTCGCTACTAGATGATGTTTAACCGACTTCAAAAACGAGGTTGTTGATTGGACCTGTGTGTTTAGTAAATTGTCAAAGTTGCTCAAGTGTTGTGATTTGTTAACAGTAATTTTAGACAAACGCAAAGGAGAAATGTAATTATAGATAGTCCAAAATTAAGATATAATGTTTGGTTCTGAAGTTTACGCAAATAAGTACTAGGTACTCATTGATTTACGGATTTTTTTCGCGTACATTTATTTGTAAATAAATGCCTGACGTTTTGAATGCTTTACAGCATCCGTGGTCAAAGGCAGACCGTTTTGATCTATTAAGATATGGTTTTCTGTAGAACAAAAAGGGTACTGTAACAAATACCTGTATTATATCATTTGTGCCTGTGTATAGAGTCACAGATAATATTAAAGTAGAGTGTGGTAGTAAAGCACTTTAAAGATTTCATTTCAAAACTTCAAAAGTAGGTATCATTAGTACCTTTGCATTTTCTGTCGCAACAGCCCAATAACTTTTTTTTTAAATACGAACAAAACAAAAGTTATATCTGGCTACGTCTTTACATCCTTGGCTGCGTCTCTTCATACCATGACGTCGTGACAGGTAAATGAACACGACCAATCGACTCTTACATGTTTCCACTCAAGGATTCCTCAAGTTGCGATCGTATCTGCTGGTAATAAGATTCTTTTTGCAATGGCTGAAGAAGTGAATTTCCTTGAAGACATTTTGGCTTCGATAGACGCAAATATTTGTCAGCCATGACAGGTTTTTGGCAAGTTAACGTCAATTTGTGTATTTTTTACCCTATCTAAAATAAATATGCGCCAGATTTTCAAAGTGAGAACTTTTTTTCCTTGTGTTACGAGTACCAGACAACGATGATGACCCCCTGTCATCCCTATCTCCCATAAATACTTAAATACATACAACATCCATGAATTAGGCACAAATGTTCGTGCACATCACACAAACATTTGCCCCTTGTGGGATTCGAACCCGCGACCGCTGGTTTAGTAGTCAGTAACGCTAACTACTGCACCAACCAAACGAGTCGTTGTGTGTATTACTCTTGGATTTCAACCTCTTAACGCCTTACCATTAGCTATTGAAACAGTCCTTCTTATGAACTGTTCTGATAGTCAGACAATTCTTTCATTCAAAAAGTTTTTTTTTCAAAGGGTATGAAATACTAGCACGTCAACAATCAAATAAATATATAACATAACCCTCATGGATCCTGCGGGCCTAAGATGCGCACTATTTTATCGTTTATCGCAGCAATCGACAAATTTCAAACGTCTTTTTTATAATATTAAAAAAGGTTTTATTTGTTTTTAAAAGCAATTTTAAAAAATGAGAGAAAAGCATGTCTTTAAGGGAAGAAAAATATTTTATCGAGGCGTGCATGTTAGGCCTACTGAACACGTCTCATTATCTATTAAACCCCACTACATACTTGTTACTGATAAGCATTTAATAAGCTGGTCTGCCATAAGAGCTCATGGCATGTCTACCATAGTACGGATCCTGATCATTGAACGCGTTTTCATCGATATATCATCATCTTTTAAGCAACCAAAAAGTATTTTTTCCTAACTCCATAACGCGAGGCACATAAAAGCCAACCGAAAGAGATTAAAATTAAAACTCTCTGCTCCAAAAATTCATTGCGAAGTAGAGGCGAGTTATCGCAAACAAGCAGCGGACAACTCCACAACATTTATCAGCGATGTCGCAGCTGCAAAACAACTTTTCTACAAAAACGTGGGCTGAAACACTGTGATGGGCGGAGCGGAAAGCGGGAATATTAGCGGAAAGTCTCGTATATGATGACAGAGATAAGAGCCAGACGTGGAGTAAAATATAGAAGTGAAAGTTTTAGAGAAAAATGGGTTCTATATAGAAGCTACAATATATAAAAATGTTGAGCAAAGCTTACCGTTCCAAGTCTACTGTGCTAAGGTATTCTCGATGCCGTAGTTCAGCTTCGTGAATCTAACAAACTTTATTGTATAAATTACGCTTCTTATTATAGCTTAAGGTAAAGTGTTATTATTACTTATTATTAATTTGTAAATTGTTCTGATTATTTGAACCTCAAACAAGTTTCTGATTTAGCATAACTGGATCGCAGGCATTAAACATCGTGCCGTTTTTATGTATCATATCCTAAAATAAATAAAAGAGTAAAAATGTAATGTAAAAATGTAATAACAAACAATGTACGGCTACCTACGTAAATATTGTACTAAAATTGCTAGAGAATTGTTTATTTATTTATTTAAACTTTATTGCACTGTAAACTGTACAATTGGCGGACTTAATGCCTTAGGGCATTCTCTACCAGTCAACCGCTTAGGAATGCAGAAAATTTAATCAGTGGCGGAACGTTTTCAATAATTGTTGACAAACGTTATTTCTTTTTTGGTTACTGCGAGCGTCGTCATCATTTCTAGGTCCGTCATAACCTACTTCGCACACAGCGAATACAAAGCACAACTAAAACTTTATATCTAACTAAAGTATTACATCTTTATTATATTCTTTATTGCACTTATAAGATGTACAGAAAATACAAGAAGTCGCAATGTGAACAAAGGTGGGCTTATCCCTAAAAGAGATCTCTTCCAGCCAACCCATAGGTGTTGGAAATGTAATAGTTGCGGTAAATGTAAAAATATAAGTAAGTACGTTAAGATGTAAGATTAAAATTATACCCGCTACCGCCTATAAATTAGTCCACCGCCTTAACTTGAACCAATGACCCCGAGTCTCTAACTGTATACTAATAGTAGAATCGTGTGTCTATTTGTACTAATACGCTCCGTATTTTTTACCTATTGTCCGCACTTGCTCTGAAAACAAACGGATAGGCGTGACTCATAGTTAGCTGAAACTAGTTTTAACTAGTATATTCTAGAATAACTAGGGTTCAAGATCTAGATATTTTGAGCTATAAATCTTCGTAATGTTTAGAAAGGCGTGTAAAATAAATGATCGGTCCAGTTTAGGGCATTGTTAATGGTTGACGTCCACTTAGGTCGTTTACATTTTTTGTTGGATTATTTTTGATTAGGCACAAAACTGAGTGAGCTTTTGAAAGTTTAATAGCAGCTATTATTTAGTAACATAATAAAGTAAAAATCCTACTGACCTATTTATTTACGAGCTGAAACGATATAAGTACTTAGAAATAGAAATAGTAAATATAGACAGAACTAGTAGACATAGAAAAAAAAGATGAAATATATTTTAAACGATTTCTTTGGAATATATGTTCAGGGTATAAATAAATAAAGTAGTATATTAAAGATTTTTTTAATTAGAAAGTAATAATTAATTATTTTTGGACTGTTCGAACTTTCTGGTTATACACGATATTGATTTACATACTTGTTATTAAGTGTCTCGTAATAGATATCACACATTTAATAATATATCGACAAATTATTTGTGTAAATATCATAAGCAATTTTAAGGATCACAACATGTCTAAACGTATTATTATTTCGCCTGAAATCAATCCTGAAATACATAAAACCTGCTCCCAAGCCATCTAATATCAGCAACAAAACCAATAAACGTGTAATCGCTAAGTTTATAAATACGCAACCCAAACAGTCGGCTCGGCAACCGCCCTTGAACTGAGCCGCGGAGGCTGCGGCGGGCGGGGGCGGGGCGGGCCCGCGCCGGCCAATCAGCGGCCCTCCACATTTTTCAGCCCCCGCCCGCCGCACCGGACGCTGCCCAAAAACAAAAGGATCAAAGTCGGCGAAACCTATCTCTTTCTTTGTGAGGCCAGCGAACGGGCATCGATGAGAGGACAGAGATACAGTGTCGCGCGGGCGCGAATCGATAAGCCCCCCCCCCCTTGCTCCCCGTCCCGCGGCCCGAACCCCGCCCGCCCCCGCCGGCCATTGCACGGATGTTTACTATTATTATTTTATTGAACGGACGGTATAAGAATATTTACAAATCGTGGCCGCGATTTGGGACGATTACCCTTAATGGTAATGTAATGAGGCTGACGATTCGTGTATGGAAATGAGGTGCGGAGAACTTTTCAATTCATGCATTGGGTTCGCTTGAACTTGACTGTTGGAAACTGCTTTTGGTGATAAGATCAATTCAGCTGTTGTATGTCAAATGATTTCATATTTTAAAAACTTATGTAAGCGGCTGACTGTTATGGTAGGATATACTTTAGGGATTAAGTCCACCAACTGATCAACTCGCAAAGCAATAAAGTTCGCAAAAAATTTAACCTACCTACTCATAATACTCGTATGTATTGAATGAAATACTTACTCGTATACTTTGAAAAAGCCAAATTACTTACATTACTGAAAAAATATTTCATACCTAAGTAGGTACGTCGTACTCTAGTTATCAAAGCTCATTTGTTCGCTTTATTTTAAAAACACGAATATTTTTTAATTATTATAAAATTTTAAATAATATATCTCAATAAGAATAATAATTAGGTACTTAAATATAATCCGTTTGTACCTAAAAAAAGGAGGTTCAATTGCTTCGTTTCAACGTGTTACAGTTATTATAACTGAAGCTTATTGTATGATGAATTTAGGTATTTGTATCAGCTTCTTAAACAATAGTAAGTACCTCCTACTTACAAACCTTCAGAATTATCTATTTATCTAATCAAATGTTAGTTGTTGCTTTTTTTTCTGTATGTTATTTTTGCTGCACCCATTGCCATCTCTCTGCATGACCTAAAGGTTTGACTGGCAGAGAATGCTTTTAGAATTAAGTCTACCATTGTACACCATGATTTGTACAATAAAGTCTGTAATTAAATAAAAATAAATAAATGCGAATATAGGTACTTGTTTTCTCTTGTAAGAACCCTAGATAAATAATTAATAAACATAAATATAGAAATATGCGCCACACAGCTCACCAATTGTCTTTGTTCCGAAGTTCGTAACTTTCTACCTTGTGTTATACCAGACAACGATTATGACGAGGGCGGGAACGTCACCCATAAGTACTTAAAACATATTAACATTCACGATTTAACACGTTCCGGGACAGTGAACGCCTACAGGCGTGAAAACAATAAAACATCTATTGTGTCTGGAGTAGTGTCCCGGAATGTGTTAAGGAACAAATTTTCGTGCTCATCACATAAACATTTGCCCCTTGCGGGTTCGAACCCGCGAACGCTCGCATAGCAGAAACGCTAACCCCTACACCAAACGTGTCCACAACTGATGGATCATGATTAACATTCTAAAAACTTTTAAATAGATATCTAATAAAAAAAAATATTCGCAAAGAAAACCATTTGGCGCGGCGTATTCCATAGTGACGACAAAAATACCTCTTAATGAGTGTAAGTATAGCAAACGATATATCAATAGTTATAATAAAAAGAAAAACAGTGAAAATATTTTTAAAAGTTTAATGTTCAAGAAATGTAGGATCGACCTTCTTGACAGTATTTGCCCTAGGTATACCGAGTGCCCTGTCCCATATTATTTATTTAAGTATTTATTTGGTACACATGTCATATTACAATCATTCTATGACTAAATATTCGTAACAAAAAAAACTAGAATAGATTGTAACACTTAAACATGTATACACAAGAAACAAAAACAAAACAAACAATCACAGTACGTGTGATAAATTAATATTTATATTTGTTATTACAAACGCGCAATTAAAACAAAGGCATCGAAAATGCTCCACTAAAGATTAAAGTTCAATTAAAGTTCAATCAATTATGCACTCGAGAATGTATTTTTTTTAATGTACTTACACAGATGAAACCTATAAAGATATATTTCTTTGTTTTTAAGAAACAAATAATTATAGGCGTGACATATCGTGATATATTTTCGGTATAAAATCCACACAAGAGTGATTAAAAAAAATAATAGCTGGATTGTGTAAGTAGTCGTGTCAATATTTCAAGTCATTTTCGTTTATTTTTTATGAATTTTTAATTGATAATCACTTATCATATTGACTGGCGTTAGTGATTCAAAAATAGGGCTCCTGACAATCGGATTGTAAAGTGAGGTGTTATTATTACCACAGATAATAAAATACTGCTAATACAACCATGAATTAGTGTAAATGGTCTGGGGTTGCGAGATGCGACATCTCTATGTAGGTAATATTTAAGTTTTTTTAAGATAATAACGAAGGGTTATGATGATGATGTCTCGTGTACCTTATTAGTACTTAAAATAATATTTTTATTGGTAACTTTACATGCATAAACATTACACATTAACAATATTTTCTAACCTCGTTTTTATTTTAAAGAATAAATTTAATTAAATATAAATCATAGAGAGAAAAAGAAGAATTAAAATAATAAAATCTAAGTACCTACTTACTGCAGTATTATGAATGTTTCCGAATGCTGCAGTAGAATAGACCTACTTACTTTTAAAACATCATTGCCTACAGCACAAATATTCCACCCAGAGAAGCTGACTGACTTTAGAGGCTTGTCGCACTTTTAACTTGCATTTCGATTTCTCCCGTGCGGTAGTGTTTTTACGCGTAATGCATTATTTTATTTCACTAAAACGTTGAAACTCAAAATCCAGGTGACGTGAGAATCGGGGCACATATGAAAAAAAAACTAATTATAAATAAAGTGCAAAAGCGTCAACTACTTATACAGCCAGCAAACCAAACGAGGTAGGTAGGTACGTACTGTTTTATATTTAAACATTTTGGACATACCATTAATATAGTGTTGATTGAAATCATTTTAATCTTGATTATTTTACTGGGTAGTGTCATAGATTCTTAAACAGCGCTCTCCATGGACAAGTTGTGAAACTATTTGTTTTCGCACGTTAACAGCGCCATCTACTGCATTATCTTACAACCCGATCGTGGCAGCTGCGAAAGGTAATGGTACAGCTGCTCGCCGCTAGATGTCAGCGTCGAACTAACACTTTTTACACTGACTAAACAATAAAATTACTTTTAAGAGTAGATTGATTGTTGATTGAATCAGTTATTGTAAATATTTTAATAAAAAATAATGATAACTTTATTTTTACATTGGTAATGCAAAAATACAGTTGATTGTTTCGTTAAAGCAATAATTTTGCTACTGCGTAGTAGACTGTTTTATCGATCTTTTCCGGTTGGCGCTCGACGACATCACGCACACGCAAATTCGTGTTTGCAGCTAACTTCACTTTATAAATGTTCGATCTTTTTCAACTACGTCGAGGCTTGTGCTTTTAGGGGATTATACTTTTCGGTAAATATTGTTTTACTCATTGCCTACCGTGTGAAATTGCATTTTTTGGTTGCTATTCTAGGTGTAAGGTAAGTGATAAGTCGGATCATTTGTGTTGTGACAAGAACACTGCGCGTTTGGCGCGTTGAATTCTGTCAACATAGCAAAGTGTTCACACGCAGTGCCGTTGCACGTGTAATTCTTAGACAATATTTATTTCCCGATTGCAGACATGGCGTTGAGCGTGGCACTACCTCTGGGAGGCTTGGAGACGGAGAATTTCAATTCATTCAACTCATTCGGGCATATCATAGAAATAGCGGGCCTTACTCAGTCTCAGACGAGCCCGAGTCCGTCAGTGTCCAGTGAATCTAGCGGTATCGGCTCGCTGGGGTCGCTCAAGTCGGAATCAGTCAACAGTGACTCCCTGCCGTCTAGTCCTCAGACAACAGAGAAGGTATGTTGGAAATTTTACACTATTTGTTTGCGTTCGTCCTGGCCTTGACCTCTCTATTTTCATAATATTCCATAATGGCGAATACGTACATCACGCTATCAGTATCGTGCATTTAATATCACTAGAAAATAACCACAGCAGCTATTTCTTATTTTCAGTTTTGATTTACTTACATAAACATGCAGATATGAACAAGGCTGTCTTCTACATAACATCAATAATAATCCATTCAAAATTGAACCTAGTGTCACAACAATCAATATTTGATATCCAACAACTGTTTGTAATGACTTGCTTATCTCAACACTTTTTATTTATCTACCTACACTTGTTTGTGGTGTAATTTAGCATTTCATATCTTTTGCAGAAATTATTCGAGCCTGTGGTGCAACCACAACCACGTCCGAAAGAAAAAATTGAAGATGTCAAGAATGTGTATCAAGGTCGTGACATCCTTGACCTCTGGGGCAACATGACTGATCAGCGATGGAACTACCATGCTACAGTGCTGCCACCAAACAACCCTGCACTGTTCTTTGCCAACCGCTCGCAGTACCATCGCCTCGGACCATTTGGAACACGCACACAGTATGTAAAAGACTCCTGTCGCCTTTGTGGCTTCTCTTGGGTTGTTGCCGCTACAGATTGATGTGACTGTGAGACTGCATAAATTCTGAACAAACAAACATTGAGCGGGTATGACTGGGACACATTAGGGTGCATATCAACTTCTCCATTGTCACTGGGTGATTCCATCACCATTATTGAATTAGTTAGCCATTGACTCTAGTTCCTTAATATTATTTATTATTGTTATTTTTAAATGACGACCTGACTTTTTATTGTAGGTGCCAGGGAACCAAATCAATTTTTATCATGAATTTGCTCAAAATATGATTTTATACACATTTTACTAATTTATCATTAGATTGGTATTCCAGGTGTAAATGAACTTTTTATTTTCATGTTAGAGCAAATGCTAAAGTTCCTTTAGAACTAAAGTCAATGGGCTTATGGTGACATTTTCCTATATTTTGTATGAAATGCCTCTCTGGTGTGGCCTAGTCCTGCAGATGACTGTGGAATATTTTATTTGTTATCGTCTCGCGCATTCGTAGAGTTACATTTTTTAAACGTGACTTAATACTGTGATCTTAATTTAAACAAGGCAATTTTTGACAAATTCTGTGAATGTAAGGCGTGACGATACATTACTTCGTTTTTGTTTTAACTTATTTTATTGTGTGATAGTGATAGGCTTAATAACTTGCAATGCCATAAATTTTGCAGACTAATTCCAAATCAGCATTTCTAGGTCCTACTATTTTCAGAAAATTACTTGAAAATAAGAAATTGGTATTTAAATTCGTCATACACTTTCATTAATACATTTCATAGCAATATGTTCAAATTTTATAAATCTTAATGTGCTACACTTAGTTCCTCTTAGACAAGTTAATAATTTGTTATCCAAAGAATATAATTGTTTAATGTTCATATTATATGTATTAACTATAAATTGTTAAATTACGCAATTTATATTGATTAGTATAAAATCAATGGTCAAACTTTTGACCAATGGATTTTGCGTCCAGTCACTCTAAAAGCAATATTTAAATTATGGACATTTACTTATTCATAATGTGTTTTTGAGTCCCACCATTACATGTAATAGTTATTATTTAAATATTGTTTTATAATGTTCTTTAGTCTCTAGAATTAAAGGTTCAGATATTCCACAGTCATTCAACAGTAGAATCGTCGTTGTTTAAACCAAAAGGCTGCTTCTCGGATGTAATTTAAATTTACGATTTTGACGAGATAGGCACGAATTTAAAAGCCAAGCTGTAGGTTAATTTTAAGGTATAATTAATTATGATTGTTGGATGTACCGTCCGAGCATTACATAATAATAGTGATGACATATAAACTAGCGAATAACGATCTTGACACAGCCCTTAATTAATTTCCTAGCAACTTGATGAGAAAGCTTGAACAACTCATTAAATAATTTATGATGAGCCCATTCAGAACATAGTCAAAGTGGGTTATCAGTGCATATCATCACAAATTAATGCAGTGATTAGATATTCTAAGGTATTAGTAGGTGTTACAGACAGTTTTAAAACGTTTGAGTCATTGATATGCCCAGATGCTGGGCTTCTAGTGAAATTATAGTAAGTGTCGTTAACAGACTGGCAATATCTCTATGTATGTGCATATATGAAATGTAATATTTGTGGTCTCCTAATTTAGTCAAGATATTTAATAGTGTGAGTCTCTTCAATTACATGTAAGTAATGTATAACATACTAACTATAACGAATAATAATTATTAATACTGTCCTTTTGTGAAACTTTAGTTCTGCTATGTTGTGATCAGCTTTAAATTGGAACTGGAGTATTTGTACACAATAATGTTGACATATTCCCCACATAGTTATTTTTATAAAAAATATTGATATGAGACAATACAGTATGTAGTTTTCAAAATTTCATTTACTTAAATATTGATATGGAGTTCGCTTAGAGTTTGGCAAATATTTTGGAAGGGACCAAGATCCATGGCAATCCATGCAGTGTTTCTTTTTTGTTAAGTTTTATTTATGTACGCAATCAAAAATTTACATCTAAAGCAGTTAATCAAAATGTATGCAACATGCATTTTTCGTCAGCTTCTTATCTTTGAGTCATCACTACACGCTTATAGATATCAATTTTTGTCTCCAATCAGTTTACTGGGCTATGAACATAATATAAATCATATAAACTAGGTGTAATTACATAATATACAAATCTATTTATGATTCAGTGGGTCACCATGACTGGACATATAGCATGGATCTCAGAATGCAGCTAACAATGATACAATTGATGCCTGAGAAGGCACATCTGAAGTTGGCGAGTAATAATCGATTTAGATGTGTCTTCTGTTGCCTAGTGTGCTATATCCTCAGTCACACATACTCACAAAGTGGTTGTTATTGTTTAATTTGAAATCAAATGTTGCATTCATTATTTTTAGTTTTAAATACAAGCTTCAATCGAATGTAGTTCAAAGGAAAGTATTGGGAGCGATACGCACAGTAGTGTAGCGGTGACCGTTGTGAGCGTCTCATGGCCCGCGCCGCGCCCGCCAGCCCCGAGGCCGAGGTGCGATGCAATATTTGCATTCCAGTTTCGTGTTTAAGTTAGCAGCCAAGGGTAGTAGTTGTTAATTATTTAATCCACATTGCCAAATATTTTGGTTGTTGTGCTATTTATTTAACGAAAAATTCTAAAATATCAATTTAGTACCTTCCATAACTAAGTATCTTCAAGTGATTTTACAATGTTTTAATCATTTCAATTATATGCATTTTTATTTTATTTAGTGAAATCATAACATGATATACTAATATTATCAATGTGTTGTATTATATCTATTGTTCATTCATATAAATATTTTTTTCTCATAAACTGTAGTCAAATGACAGTATTTTTATAATGAAAATTGTATAAGGGAGGGTTATGGCTAGGCGCCGGCTGCGGCCGCGCCCGCCGGTATTACGTATATCTGATAAGCATTATGTAGGTTTAGCGAAATAGATTAACTCGGAGATGACTCCAAGTACCAAAACTTATTGGTTCAATGTTGTTCTCGTATTATGGTGATATAGTGCGTCGCACGCGGCGCAGAGCTCAATATTTTTAGTAACCCTTAAGAAAATTAATACCTCTTTTGAAAAGAATATAATATTATAGTATATCCAATCGATAATCACATATTATGTATTTCCCTGTTTATTTTGATGTGATATCATAAATGACTGATCTGAATTTAGTTTTTAAGTTGGTTATTGATATGCAGTGCTATTTCGAGAGTGTAATTAAGGTTTAATATTGAAAGTGCCAATGCTCGTAATTTAATCTATATGACTGTTCCTTTATCGTAGCTGAATGTATTAGCCCGGCACGCCCGGTCCACTTGTCATCAACTTCAATATAAGCATTCTTCCTTCATTAACTTTAAGATTTCAATTGTTACGTTTAACGAAAACACGTAGTGCACAATCTCAGTAATGCTTGCAATATTATGTATTTAATTCCTCACTTATAATTTAATCCAGCGTAATTTTAAGAGTACAATATGAAATGATGTTATATCATTCTAGTATCAAAATTAGCCGAAGATGTTAATATTATTATTAGTTAGGTAAAATTTTAACATAGCTTCGTATAATTGGAATGTTTTAGTATTTAGTAGTGTATAATTACGGCGTAGTGGCAAGCCAATGTCTCGTGATTTAGAGCCGTGGAGCTCACAGAAGGTGGCAATAATACTCGGGAGCCCAGCCAATATACACCGGCCCGGCGCAATCGCAACTGAACGATACACACTAGGCGTTTATTTGTTGTAATTATAATAATAGCCGTAGGTATTTTATCGTACTTAAATAATTATTCTTGCGATGCCTTAATTCTGGTTGTCAATTAGACATGTCTCTGCCTAGAATGTTATCATTGTTTTTATTTATTTTAGTTTTTGCTGTTCCGGCTTCCTCCGTGAACTTCCAGTCCAGGCTGTTCTTTTAAAATGATTTTGAGGTCGATTTATTTTTACCTAAGTGTTCTTATTAAATGTTACCAAAATGTTTTTAATAAAATATTTTTATATGTAAACAGTTGTTTTATTTTGTATCGATAGCATCATCGCCATCAGTGACATCATTCGTTTTAAATCCAGTTTACTGCAAATAACTTTGATGACTGTTCTGACAGAAATAGACCTAGTGTTTTTAAATTCAACTCGTGTGATATAATGTAGAGCATTCAGCGTTAACTAGTAAATTTGGTCACGTTTCTTGGCGTAAACATTTATTTTGGGCACATTGCCAATACTAAAGGAATAATCCACACCACTCAGTTCTAAACAACATGATATTATTGTCGGTCGGCAAGTGAGAATGTTTACATATTAATTAGCATAAAATACCTACATTTGTTTATTTGCTCACGTCAGCACTTGCGTCACCCATCATTTATGATGCTTTAACCTCGCGTGTTACATTTTATTATAACACTATTAGGTACCTAATAAGCATAAAGATAAATTATAGATAATGCAAAGTAAGTGCTGCCGCTATTGCTGTGGTCAATGGTATTTTTTCATCGATGGAGATAATCAAATTAATGTTGATGTTAGCTAGGTATGCTGAACAAAAACAAACAATAAAATATAATCAATCATCGTGTGATTTTAAATAAGAACAATATATACTAGGATACTTATTTCGTAAAGCGCAAACCGAAGCTGATATGCATGAAATGTGAAATAGATCACAGATTGTAAGAGTAGATAGAAGTAATAGAACTGTAAAATCAAGTATTGATTGAATGATGAACTCTATTTATAGCTGCATAAAGTTTTATCTAAAGCGCCATCTGTTCCATAATAATTGAACATCGTTCCACACGATTAAGATTTCGCTTTAACGCCATCTATCGAGGACTGTGGAAAATTGTGCACAGCTTACGGCGAGAGCGGAGGCTGCTATCTGAAAAGTTTTCCCTTGGTGAGGGCGGCACGAAAGCTCGCTTTCATGAGGAGCTTCGAGCTTTTATTTAGTTTCTCGTTTGCTGTTAGCCACTAGATGGCGCTAGTAGTACAATGATATCCTGTTTTCTAACTTTTTGACGTATTTTCATGATGATATTCACCTAATTATTACCCACTAACAGTTTCCCGCGGTTTTACTTGCGTCAATATCGTTTCTCACAAAATATAATTGTAAATTATTGCATATGTGCTATTCCAATGTTTAAACTAATTTATGTAAAGTTTCATCAAAAAATATTTAGTTTTGGCGTGACGGAGTTGCAAACATACATCCATCCTCACAGATTATTATTAAACCTAAATAAGATGCACCAAAATATTTCCCTATTAATGATCAAAATGATTGTTTTATGTAAACTTTTGTACTTTTACAAAAGTAAATCTAACTGTAATAGTCCATGGTCGGCTTTGACTTGGGTCTTTCTGTTTAAAAAGAGTTTGATTATTGGTTAGAAGAACTTAACTGTCAGTAGCCGAGTGTTGGCATATACGCCAGATGCGTCAGACACAGGGTTCGATTCAATTGTTAATACTTATTAACTTTAAACACTATAAAAACAAAAAAAACAAATTAATAAGTAATTATTATGTGTAAAAATATGACAGTTAAATATGCTGATCCACGGCTTTAACAGCATAACAGCTGTGTTTTTATGTAAGTGCTATTCACTTTACTACAAAATTCGGCACTAGAGGGATTCTGATATAAAACCCAAATAATTTTTACCATCTGTTCACCCATTGCTATTTCAGAGCTTAATAATATCTGAAGCTACATTGCACAATAACCACTGACGCGTCGGTTATTTGCGACAAAACACATTTTCAGCACTACATTGTTCGTATTCATAATGGGATATTCTGAATTGTTTTTTACTCCGCGCAATGGCCGCGCCAATGATGTTTTTGTTTGCTATATCCACTTTTGTGTTCATATAATGGGTGTATTCATTCAAAACGACTGAAAACTGTCTCTTTTATCAGAGGTACAATGGGCGGGAATCAAAGAAATTACGAATTCCACCGACCGCCGCTTTCGCAGTAAAATAAAGACGGTTCTTGTTCTATTGTTTGATAGCGTCGAAGGTGTATTGTTAGGATTTGGATAGATAATTTTGTACATTGTCGTCTGTCAAAAATTAAGTACCTACTACATACAATAAAATTGTTCTAATATAAAACCTCACAATGATAAAGGACTTTAACGTATAACTTAATTAGGTAACTACTTGTTTAATAATGCTTATGATTTTACGTTTTTTTGCATTAAGCTGAGTTGCTGAAATTTAGTTGAACGGCCCAGAGTTAGCTAGTTATTCTATTGCTGTCATTTTTTTCGATGTTGGCCAAGACCGAAAAACACATTGATTATATTAACGTTATCGCCTTATAGCATCCCCTACCAGTCATTGTACAATTTAACTTCGGATTAAATTTTAGTGGAATGCACAGTAGTAATTAATAGATTACCAATTACATCCCTAAAAAAAATAAAAATATAATAAAACACAATCACTGTTGATAAAAATCTCAACTAGATTTCGTACCAGTAATGAGATCCCTCGCAATACTTACTCTGTCTGTAGCAAAGAAAAAAAAACTGCTCTACTAATCATTTCTATTCATCAGTTGTACATTACTGAAACAAAAATATTAATATCAATTTCAAAATAATGAAATGCCTGTAACTGCAACAGCGAGTAGCGGGTAGTCGGCTAAACGTCTGAATAGCAAGAAATTGGAGGCGGCGAGGGCTGATTCCTGCGGGCTTCCTCTCGCTTATTGACATTCACGAGCATCGCACTGTCACATTTGGACCTAGGGCTGCTGATAACGCGATATTTCTCAAATATAGAAACATAGGAATCAAAATATTACGCCTGAACCCAAAGTACCTAGAAGTTTGGGAGTAATACCAATTGTATTATAGGTCAAAATAATGGTACAGTTACTAAAATCGTAAACGGTTCCGAAACTATTACTTAATTTTGATTGGCAGTACTACCTGTCAAGTCTTATTATTTACACTTTTGTAGCAGCCACATCACATGACTACAATTAACATATACAGTTATGATAGCCATATGATTACAATAATCATAATTTGATAATGCTACATTCGTAACATTACACGCTCGTAGCAACATCAACCACGACTCTACGCATTCATAGCAACATCAAACTACGGAACTTACACACCCGTAGCAGCATCAAACTACGACACTACAGACCGTAGCAGCATGAAAATAAAGACACTACACGCTCGTAACAAAATTAAACTACGATACTACATACTTGTAGCAACATCAACCTACGACTCTACGCATTCATAGCAACATCAAACTACGAAACTTACACACTCGTAGCAGCATCAAAATACGACACTACAGACCGTAGCAGCATGAAAATAAAGACACTACACGCTCGTAACAAAACTAAGCTTCGATACTACACACTCGTAGCAACATCAACTTATAACTACGCATTCGATAGCAACATCAAACTACAACACTACTTACTCGTAGCAGTACAAGCATCAAACTACGACACAAAACACCGTAGCAGCATGAAAATAAAGACACTAACACGCTCGTAACAAAACTAAGCTACGATACTACACACTCGTAGCACCATCAACTTAAGACTACGCATTCATAGCAACATCAAACTACGACGATACTTACTCGTAGCAGCATCAAACTACGACACAAAACACGGTAGCAGCATGTAAATAAAGACACTAGACGCTCGTAGCAAAATTGATCTACGACACTACTTACTCGTAGCAGCATCGAACTACGACACAAAACACGGTAGCAGCATGTAAATAAAGACACTACACGTTCGTAGCAAAATTAATCTACGATGCTACTCACACGTAACAGCATCATACTAGAACACTACACACTCGTAGTAGCATCAAAATTACGACACTTAACACTCGTAGTAGCATCAAACTACATGTGTACGTTACTATACACCAGTTATTTATCGTAGCACTTTCGTAGCAGCAATGCTTTTTATCTGTTTTCCAGAAAAAGCATAAAGCTACAAAATAGCATAAGTAAGCATTTGCGCACTATGAAATTAACATAATCAAATGGACAGCCCTAGCGTACCGAATACAGGCTCATACAAAAACCGTTAATTCAGTATCCAATCATAATGATATATGACCTGAATTTTGATGAAACTGATCATGTCAAATATTTGTTATAATATTTGAATGTCCAATTCATCCAATTACAAAATTATATTAGTGCGGTCAGACCTTTTCAAACATTTATGAAATTCAGATAACCGAAGTAAACAGAAATTTTATGAAAACTTTTTTTAAACTCTACCTACCTTTTATCTCTTTCAAAACTCACTGTCGCATAGTTATTTAGTGCGTTCAACGATGGAGTGGCCCTTCGCCACATAAGATATAATTACTACTGCGTGCCTTTGCAAAAAAAAACTACTAAAGGATTGCTAGTTCAAGTCACTATTTAATTACACAACCACCAAAAAATGTGTACACAAAACGCATTATCCAAAGTTCACGACTGTCGCCACCTTGAGACCAAGATGAATGCACATATCTGCACAATCAGTATGAATACGACGAGGAATACTCGTAAAAAGCACTTTGTGTTGAATTTCTTTACTTCCACGTAAGCAGGGAGGCTGACCGGCAACGGCGGGGGCGGCAGAGGCGGCGTGTCCTCTCGCGGTCTCTTTAAGGTAAACACCATTTTATAATCTCCTCTTTCCTCAACCTCTTACAAACATGGGTAAATACTTCCAATTGTATCCCAGCAGATTTTTTCTTTACTAATTTGGTAAGATGATGTGCGACTGCGTTTTTGTATAGAATAACATCGTATGAAGCTCTATAATTAAAGAATTAATTACAAATTGATTGAAAAGTTATATAAAAATTGTTTCACGTATTTTTGATACGGTTTTCTATTTTTCTATTTACATACAGTTTTTGACAGTTTTGTAGACTTTTCTGTCATGCAGTTATGACGGCAAATTTGACATTTAATAAGAAAAATATAAATGTAAGAAGTTATTTTAAGTTTTATTAATAACGTAGTTAGGCACAACCTTTTTGGCAAGATTTGTGAAAATCTCTTGACATTCCAAAGCCTTAAGATTCCTTTTCAGCCTGCATTTTTATTTCAGAACTTCTTGTACGACTTCTTTAAAGCGGTTAAACAACGAACCCCAGTTACTTTTCTCAAGTTAAGATGTTTTTAAAAGATCCCTTTGCCCTTTCACCGAAGAGTGCCTATTGGTGTAGTCTGTAGAGTTTCGTATATTTTCAAAAGGAAACAGCAAATATCGTTCAATGAGCAACGTTAAACAGTGGCCTATTGAAAACAGCTGGAACCTTTACAAAATCACCTTCCTTTCGACTCGTTTTTGTGCCGACTCTATTTATGTTTTGCACACTTTCCATACACAATTTCGTGCTTCTGATGTCGACCAAATCCGCTATTGAATCCTCACACTCGGGACTTGCTATTCCAGCAGTAAATTAATACCATTCAAAGGCCTGAAAGGCCAGAGTTGATAATGATTTCGGAATTATGAATAGCTTTTCGTGAATCTCATCAAATTGTAAAGTTCCGTATCTACTGTAGAATTTAATTAAGGACGATATAAAAGTGCCTATTTTAATGCTAGTGCTTAAAAAACAAATCTCTGTGCTTAATTACATTAAGCGTATGTCTTCGAAACATTATTAAGGAAGTTACTACCTAACCATACCAAAATTCACGATGTGGTCAAATATTAACCTGATTTAAATAATAATGAGTTTTTCTAAGTTTTATCATAAAAACAAAGTAAAACTTACAACATAAAATCCCGTAACAAATATAGGTAAAGGTATATACCTAAACGTTCCACACGTGCCAAGTTAGACAAAGACTCCAGTAATTTTAAACTGATTGTAGAAGCAGTCTCGTCAGACCATAATAAATTAAAGTAAATATAATAAACTGAATAAAATATTTTTTATTTATTTATTAATAATAATAGAGCTGCATTCGAAATAAAGCTGAAAGATGTTTTTTTTTTGTTTGAATATGCTAATCTCGGTCTCAGGAACTAATTGTCTTGTCTTGTAAAAAATATAATTTGTGGTTTGTTTTAATTATTGAAGGAGCCTACGAGAAAGGAGTAAAATCAAAACACGCGAACGACGTCGCGGGCGCCCGCTAGTTCAGAATATTCGGATGAAAAATCCGTTGGTAACACAATCGTCGCTTTTGTTCCGCTCAGGGAACAACCGCCGCGTATTCCACAATACAGAACTATTGTCGCGGGTTAATTGTCCCGTCTAGTGGCGCGTTAGCTAATAGCGCCGTAATTTACTTGTAAATAAAGCCTGCAATTCCTGTTTTCTAGCCATCTTTGTTGGGCCCTCTAATAAGTGAATGACCCCCATTCACTGAATAAAATTTTACAGTGTATGATATACACTAATCTTAAATTAAACTGAGCAAATCAGTGACCGTGGGGCGTTAGCTGATAGTGCCGTCTATGTTAGGACCACTAAGAAGTAAAATCTCCTGCATTAGAAATCCCGTAACAAATTATTTTAATATATGTAGTTTATACCATGAAAGTTTAAAATCAAACGTATTGTGCCATTTTATTTCATAGTTTATTTCTTTGCCTAATTACAACTTATTAATATATTATTTTATTCTTTTACATCTATAGCTCTTCAAAATAAAAGTCCGTAGCAACAAAAAATGATATTCTAACGAACGTCAATAGAAAAACACAATATAACACGCTTTTCACGGAAACCTCTGACGCGAGCGAGTTTTGCAACTAAAATATAGAACATAAAGCTATTCAGTGAGCTAAGGAGTGAATCTTTATGAATGCGACCAAATTGTATGAGAGTAGTCCTCTTTCAAAACTTGCCATGAATAGTGTTAATTCGCTATAGGAGTTTGCGCGGCTCGTCAATAGAGCATTGGCGACTTGAGAACCCAGTCGAGATATTGTGTATGGAAAATGTGGGAAATATAAATGGCGCCGGTGGAAAGGGTGGGTTTGTGTAGCGGTCCCTCCAATGTAAAGGTACAGAAAGCTGTTTGAAAAATAAGTAAAAAGTTTGAGGACTGGAGTTTATTATTGAAAACCGTATAAAAATATGTCTTTGATCGTCTCAGTTAGAATGTGTTAAAATTTGGGTATACATACGTAGGGAAAAGTTAATAAAGAAAGAAGAACATTCAGAATTACGATTTTTTTATTTATTTAAATAAATACATGTAACTGCAGATTACTAATATCCTAACATAACTTCATATCATACATCACAGCTACTGACTGATTAGCTATTGACTAATTTACTGCATACATCATAGCTACTGACTTATCAGCCGTAGTTTTTTGAATTTCAAAACATAACATTGCCGTTAACAACACACATGTATTAGATAGAGTTGACGATGGTGGATCACTTGAAATGTTTAATTTTTTTTGTTCCAATAGTGTTAGTTACAGTCAGTAGATTTAGTTTCTACTGTTCAACATCACACACGTGGCCTCAATCAAGCACGCCCTCATTATGTAAACACGGCGATACAACGTACAACCCTTGCAGTTTCAGCACCGAAAAGCGAGTAAAAAACGGGGCGTGCCTCAACAAAGCGGCAAGCACAATGGGCCCGCGAACAATGCTAACTAGACGAGACGCTGGCTGTATCACTCGCAGATAAAGACGCTACACCACTCGGTAGCCTGACGAACTAATTTCGTGAATGACGTGGATGCCCCAATATGCCCCTTGAGAGTGAATAGGGGTAGAGCGATGGCTAAATTAGCGTCATTTTTAGGGCTCCGTACCCAAAGGGTAAAAGAGTCCCGCCCACTTAGCTGTCTGTCAACCTTAAAGGACAGAACACAACAGTGTAGACTGAAAAAAAAATTTTTTCCTATTACCGTTATTAGTTCTTCCAGTGCTTTTAAGGCGGTTAAATTTTTACTTTAATAATACAAAAAACAACGAAATTTTTTGCCTATTTTTGCTTTTTCAAGAAAATAAAACAATATGAGACCTAGCACCTACTGTTGTTTACCTAGTCAATAGTACGGAACCTTGACACTTGGCCGGTTTATAAACAAAACAAACATTCATAAGCAGCCACAATACAACACTTGGATGACTCGTTTCCTTAATATCCGAACCCCCTAATAATGCTTAGGTACTAGAGGAGACGAGCTGGTCTGTCACTCACAGATGAAGGCGCCTCTGCCTCTGCCAAACTAATTTCGTGGTAATTTTTACGAAAATTAAATAAGTAAGTAATATGTATAGTTTATTTTTGTTTTATAGTGTTTTGTCACTATACAAACTTAATCATATAAATTGCACTTATATTAAGAGCAACCGTGACTCTGTGACAGACGAGGAATCGAACCCCGTGTCTTACGCTAAGGCATACGCCCGGATAGCGGTAGCGTAGTAGTAGTCGCAGATATAGAAAGATAAAGTAAATGCATCAGCACCACTCGTTACTTTGAAAGCCTGAGCTGATAAACTAATGATGTGTCTCTCAGTTCTATAGTCAATAAGGTTACATACGTAACCTACGTTGGAGCTTAAAAATCAATTGTACGAAAATGAGTGTGCGGCGTACGAAGTAATCTCGGTACTTTGGTAGCCTGGTGAACTAATTTCGTGAAAGACGCGAAGACTCTAAATGCTAGAGTCGAATAGATCTGTAAGAGTTGCTGTTCAATACAAGCGACTGCATTGGAGATTAAATTCCAAGATGAGAGAAGGACAGTCCTATAAACAACTGGTTAGATTGTGTTAAATACACTCTTTTGAGATGTAGAGTTCGTAAAGGAAGGACTTATAGAGCAAAAGCTTGACTTTACATGAGATTTGATATTTTTGTCCGTAGTCGTACTGTGTACCGAGTATTGTGTAATCAAGATAGCCCATCATATGATAATCATCATAGTCGCCATAAGATGGGCTATCTTGATTACACAATACTCGGACCCACTAGGTACCTCGCGCCTCTATCAGCTCGCATCCTAAATACATCGTATTAAAATTCACCCGACACTTAGGGCATAGAACATCCGCAAGCTCAGCACTAACGACTCAGTCCACAACAATGTGCCCTCTGAAGAGCTCCGAACAATCGAATGAAGACAATAAGCAGCGATACTCAGAGACAAAAAGAGGCGAAATAAAGGCTCACTTGTTTCCTGGCCGCATTGTGAGGACGGGGAGGGCAGAGACAAAAGCGTAATGTGCCACGGACCCAAACAATGGGGCTGAGCCATTATTGTTATAGTAGCGGCGCTTCGCGGGATATGTCGGCGCGAACTTGACATCGTGACGGCCTTGTCGCTGACGAGTGCCGAACCCGCAGAGTCACGGATTTATAGTTGGGACCTGGGAGAACAATGTTGCACGTTATTGATAGTGGCATCGATGAAAGGTAAACTAGCCGTCTCCTAGCCGTACGTAAACCGCGAAATGTATAGCAATGCGAAACGTACGTAGTAAGGTAGTTAAAGATTTTGGTTATAGCATAGTGATTATTGACTGAAGTCTTGAGGGCTGATGCCGTTTAAATTCAAATTTAAAATCTTTATTTCAAATTAGGTACTGAAATGACACTTATGAACGTCAAATAAACAATGAACATAAATAAAAATAAAAGTGCCCCGAAGGGGCCGAAACATGTTTCCTTATCTTCGTGCCCATCTTGTCAACTACTAGATAGGCGATATCTACGTTCACGTAACACGCTATTTGTAAATAATCCTTATTAGAACTAGAGTGTAATTTACCATGTGACAAGCAAATAAATAAATTCTAAATTCTGAGTGGCCTCATACATATATCTGCGGCTGCTGTGACTGCTGAGCAGTCACTCGTCAAATGTGATTCATTAGGATCGGTTTCTTCACCATATTAAATTACCATCACACGTCTAATCAAACAGCCTAGTGTTTGACGGTTATTGTCTGACGACTTATCTCCGAATCAACTTAGATGGGAATATATATCATGTTGTAATGCAAATAACGCAAACGGACAGATTATTAAAAACTAAACTCACCAATTCACCATTCTGCTTCACGAAGCAGCCATCATCTGTTGAGTAAAACAAAGCGCTATTAATTTTATGTATATGAGGCTCTCATAAAACTAATACAAAAGACAACAAAAGGTCTTTAAACTCGGAAAATATTCAATTAAATATGTTTTCCATCTGTACTTGTTGCCTTTTTGCTTGAGAAAGTGCTTATAAACATGTAAAAAGATATAAGATTACTTATAACTCAAGTTTATATGGTCATTGATACATCCAAAATCTTTAAGAACCTATAATTCAGTTAGGTACATTACTGTTATCCACAGACAGTAGGCATTAAGGTCCACTGTGCACAGAAGAGTCATTTTATTCGTTATCGGACTCAAGCTTTATATAAGGCTTTAATGCTTTGGGTTGCCCGCGACACGTTTGATCTCTCGCCTTTTTGACTTTTGCAGTGCTGGCCACTCGACCCACAGTGGGTAGATTATTAAATAATTATGCCAAAACCTAAGATGGGTGCTTTTTAGACTTTTTTTCTATAGGACTTGTAATAAATATCAACGTAAGTTCATCTTTCTGTTTTGATTTAAAGTGCTTCAGCGATTTGCAAAAAAAAAAATTAACCATTTGTAAATATTTTTGTTTGTTTCCAAAAATATGTAACGAGTTTAAAATTAATAATGGGTTTAAACTGAAATGTATCGAGCGACGTGGAAAAGACGTAGGAACACAGAGACAAACATTATTTAAATATCTACAAAAATACCTAGATCGCATCACATTATGGTTTTACATATTATGTGTATTAAAATAAATTATTATGCTTGTTCATTATAATACTTTATCTTCATACCTACGTCCCCTAGCAATACGTGGTAATACTGCTTGAAATATGCTAGGGGTGGCGCAGTAGCCGCAATATTTAGGTAAATAATTAAAAAGCACTATACTGTAAACCTGCTATTTTTAATATTTGCATTAGTAGCTAAGTACTGCTGAAAGAATAAAAAAATAAAAATATATATGTAGTACAACTTTTACAATTACTGACTATTAGTTAAATGTATATGTAATCAGTCAGGTATCAAACGAATGCCGAGAGTCGCATTACAATGGAATTTTTATTGTGTCTCGTTTACACATACTTGACGAGTTAAACAGCAGTTGTTTTCTCGTTGTCTAGAGGCCAGAGAGCCACTCGTTCCTCAAAAGGTTCTAGGTTCAAATCCTGCGTCAAGGCTGAAAGTTTCCGATATTTTTCCATTTGTACACCTTTTTCCCAGTGATACCCATCGGAGGCAACCCTAGTAAAAGTGCAAGTACGCTCGGGCGGGCCTGAATGCGGCCATCCCACGGCGCACGTATCAAAATTCAATCTTTTACCGCCTGCTACATGCATCGCAATATTCAAATTGAATCTCACCGGTCGAGTATCTAGTTATGAGCCTATGGTTCTCGTGGAATTAGAAATGTTCGGATAAAGATAATTTTTATGTGTTAGGCCTTGAACATGGTGACTTTAGTACTTTTAATCAGTAAGTAAAAGTAGTCTTCTTTTAGTTTTTCCTATTCTTATATTCAGTCAGATTTTACAATATACTCGTACAACTAATAGCTTTCCTTTTTGTCTTTGGTCAGTAAAAAAATATTGGTACGTCAATAGGTGGTCAGTACTGGTAGGTAGTGCATGTAAACCAATGAAGTATTATACCTTACATATGACAATTTAGAACAAAATTTCACCATCCTCATCTCAATGCTGCTCTTAAACCCTCCGGTCTTTTTGTTCCACTTAGTACCTTTAGGTGCCGTTTGCAAAAAACAAAAGACAATCGGCGCGGTGACCACCAGCCTCAGAGCAATTAATAAGTCCCATAGTGATGTGGTCTTTGTCCGCTCATTCATATGCTAACTCCGCGCGCTCAAAGAACCGCTCATTGTACTCAAAACAATGGCCGAATTACGAGCTGCCTATGACCTCGTGTAAATTATTATCGACGGGTCTCTTCGCAATTTTCGCATTCAATAGTTTTATGTGGGGTTTTATTGTTTTGAATTATAATTTAAAAATGTAGCAGTGTTTTGAAAGAGGGCATGGATATTACGTATGGTCGCAACATCCTAAGAGTCAAAATCTCTTGCATCTCGCGTCGTCATTTATCTTGTCAAACATACAAACGTAGTACATATACAAAAACTTTATAATATAAATTGCACTTGTAAAAAACAACTGTCAGACAAAACTTCAACGAGTCATGAATGACTCGTGTAACCGTGTCGAAACGTCGGGAAGGTAAATACCATTTTTTCCCTTTAAATAAGTGAAAGTTACATAAAATCCCGTGAAATTGTGAAGTTTAGTTTAAAAATGCAACAAAGTTTAAAATCTTATATAACTGTCAGACAAGGAATCAAACCCTGTGTCTTACGTTAATTCAAATAACCTAGTTAACTTCGATTCTCTGTCTAGCACAGTTGCCTTTAACAAGTGCAATTTATATGAATAGTCCCCCTAGCCGGTTTCGACTTCGGTGGCCAGTCACAACGACTAACCGACTGCGCGGGACATATTATAGTGCACAAGTGTGTGCGCAAACACAGGTGCACTCTCTATTCCTTTCATTCTCATAGTCCGATAGGACAGCAATCTGACACGACCGGAGAGAGATCAGGCGCAGGACCAACGGCTGTACGTGCTTTCCAAGGCACGGGGGTGAAACACCGCCAACTTCCAAACTCCGGGCTACCCTGAGAATTCGTAAACAGAAAAACTCAGGTATATATCTTTGGCCTGACCCGGGAATCGAAACCGGGAGACCTCTGGCGCAGCCGTCGCTTTAAAATGCGACCCTCTCACCGCTGCGCCACCGAGGCAGTTAATTATATTATAAAATGTTTGTATACTACGTTTGTATGTTTGACAAAACACTATAAGAACAGAAAAATAAACGTAAATATCATTAAGTATTCAAGCAATTTTTGAGTGACGATGATTAAAACAAGCTACGCATGCAAATACGCCGACACCCCGCATTCATCCAGAGTCAATAGGAGGTCAGTGTTGCCAAGTCACTATCGTCCGACAAAGGCAAATAGTGGAGGCAGGTTCGGGTTCATTGTAATATATTAATTAATAAAATCAGAGGGCTGCCGGCGGGCATTGTCCAGCAGGATGGATCTGATCTCATTAACCAGTCATTGTGGTCAGCACAATGGCCCAGCAGAGCGTCATCCCCGCTAGTGCTCTAGGTATAAGATCGGTTTGAGGTTTAATTAATGCGCACAATAGACATCACTGTTTGAGTTTACGAACTAAGTTAGTGCAGTTAATATTCATTAATTATAGAAAATTATACATATGCTATGCTTCGCCAAGAGGCCAATTCTCGTGCAGTTCGTATACGAAATAAGTTCACCGATCGAATTTTCTTTTTCAAAGAAAACACAGTTACTTTATTGCTTTATCCGGGTCACGATTTCTATGCATTTTGATTTCTTTCGTGCGGTAGTTTTTTTTAACATGGATATATTACTTGATTTTTTAGATATAAAAGCAGTGATACTCGAAATCGAATTACCACACGAAATAAGTTCGATCATGCGAGAATCGGCCTCCAGTTCTATTTTTGAATCACTCGCTTCAAGATGGCGAGTGATTTTCGTTCGAAGATGAATTAAAAGTCATAGAAAAAACTCGTTTTCGAACGAAAATCACTCGCCATATCCAAGCGAGTGATTCAAAAATAGGGCCCCAGAAGTTAAATCCTAGCCTAATAGATAGGGGTTTAGATAAACGTAAAGAACTTTTTAAAAAAAATTAACCATTAACGCCACTTTACATACTAAAAAGAATTGACTCTTTCATATAAAACGATTTATTATACAATACTAGCGGTTTCCTGCGGCTTCGGCCGCGTAGGCGTAGAATCTCAAAAAATATAACTATTAATTCTATTTATTAATGTCAAAAAATATTACAATAATTAAGTTATGATACCACATCAAACACAAAAAATATTCATCTTCACAAACTTTCGCATTTAAAATAGTAAGATTTAATTGTATTTATAATCACACAATGTAGTTTTAGTGAAATTGGATAAGGAAGTAAAACATTTAACACAATTATTTTATTATTTCTTGTAACTATTGAAATCCTTCAATTAATTTATTTATTATACTATTTCCCTCACTCACAACTAGTAATGTGCCGGATCGCTAAAAATGAAGATCCGCGGATACGGATCTGAATACGGATATTTAGTGTCAAGATCCGCGGATACGGATACGGATCTTCAATTTCTCATAAGATTAGTGTCGCCGGCCGCGCGCGGCCTTGAAAAGATAGTTGACGTCTCGCTCGCCGCAACGTCAGACACGACATGTTTTGACTTGCATTGCGCAAGAAGTTTTCAGTTTAAGTTTTGTTTTGACCATGATTGTTATAAAATAATGTTATAACTTGATTTGATATTGGCCTCATTTAATTATAGAAAACAATAATTATGTTTTAGTTATTTCACTGTCCTAAAAGTAAAGTTTTAACTTGTTCTCATTATAAAAATCTATGTATCTAAATGTTTGCAATATATAGGTGCAAAATATATGATTATTTAAAAAAAACTACTTAGCTGGATTTTTTTTATTTCTACCTGATGATTAACTGAAAAAGATCCGTAAAAGATCCGCGTGTAAAGTAACGGATACGGATACGGATACGGATTTTTATTTTTCCTCGGATATCCGCGGATACGGATACGGATACGGATATTCGGAACATCACTACCACAACTCACAACTTCGTGAAGTGAAAGCACACCGTAGCGTGTAAGCACAAACTCAATCCTCTCGTAGCGTTGCCGTAGCATGGTGCTACGACACGAACTGCTGCTGCTACGAAAGCTTCCAATAATTATTATTCGTTCGTATTGGTAGCTTTGTGTTTTCACACGTCGGCGTTATGTGTGATTTGACGGTGAGAATTCGTTCTTGAATCGTGACATTGATTTGAAACAACACATGTGTATGGCTAAGTTTTTATTTAATTTTAGGGTCAATCGGTTTAATTTCTATATTTATATGTATTGTATTAATTAATCAGCTCTATGTTCATAATGAGCTCTATTTTTTAAACACTCATGTCAATATCATGAGTGATTTTTGTTCGAAACTGAGTTATTTTCGTTGACTTTTAATTCATCTTCTAACGAAAATCACACGCCATATCCAAGCGAGTGATTCAAAAACAGGGCTCCAGGTCGTCGTAATCATATTGATTTTTTTGATGATGTACATTTGCCTAGCCTAGGTCTAATGTTTTATGTCAAAGGGTTAAGCTTAGAACTCTATACCAATATAAATATTTCGATAAGCATAATCCATTCACATTGCCAGCCGAACCCGCCCGCAGAACTCAAAGAGTATCATTGTTCACGGGTCGATAAATCTTAACAAAACTATCCGGCCCGGCAAACAGTAAAAAGGAATGGTATTCTTACACAAAAGTCTCCTGTTGGACAATAGATGGCGCTTGATCTAGATAACGATATGTTAACATTGTCACAAAGGCGCGGTAATGGTGCGATTGTGCGACACAATGCTTTCAGTTGTCACCTCGACAATGAAAGCGCTCGTATCAGCCGACTGTTGTGTTCACTCAAACGGCCAAATCGAATGGAAATCGCTTTAATGTTGTAATAGTGGTTGATGAAATAAGAGTTCGGACCGCGTAATTGGCAGGAGGTTGTTGCGAAATTAGGAGTTGACATGTTTTTTTACTTAACTAGCTAGCAAGCATAAACTATATGGGCAGTAAAATGCATTGGATTAAATTTAGAAATCAAGCTACAATAAGGAGTCATCAATGACTACTAAAAATTTTACTAGCTGCAAGAACACTGTCCGAAAGATTTTCATTTAAAATTCTCCGAATGGTAATTTTTAACAATATTTTGCAAAGTTAGTGAGTAGCATAAACCTTACTCTCTGATGAGCATGGGTAATTTCGATCTGAAGTTCTATAGTAAAGCACCTCTATAGTATCAGCCTGTTCAAACGAGTGATTCATTTGTTAAGAGTTGAATAATAAGCGATTGATAAAATCGACCGACGCCACTGCCTGTGACAATTCGCACTCGGATCTGACTCAACAACAATGCTTCAACATCACCAGGATACTTTGACCCTCGGACCCCCTTGCACTCCAACGAAACTCGGGCGTCGGCAGAGTGCAGTAGGGTGCTTCCAGAGGTCTACCAGAAGTGGTCATTGGGCATAAGCCGCCCACCAACTATTCAATGTGATGTTATTCAACCAATGATTGATCACAATTTCAGACAACATTGTATATGGAGACATTGTATAATGAAGTACTCAAATAATTGAATAAATACATAATTAATTATGAAAGATTGTAATTGATCGTGAATATTCATTTTATGAAGAAGTAACTGATCTTATGTAGGGGGCACTTTATCGTGTAAAGGAGAAGTTTCGTAAAATTTTCATGAGGGAGTAAGTTATTTCAATTTAGGTTGCAATGCATCCAATGTAAATAAAAATTAATATTTAGAACATTAGGAATACTGATCGTATGGTGATTATAAAGCTGTGTTAACTATGATGTTTATTATGTGATTCTATAGGACTACATGGTATGTTTTTAGGATATTTCTAATCACTGTAACCCCTTTCAATAAACCCTCCATGAAATCGAGACCAAGATAAGCTATAGACTTAAGGTGTTGTCAGTTTCCAAATACTGCTTACATGGGAACTTGATTAGGATAATGAGAGAGACCATGTACTCGTACTATGTGTTTGGATTGGAGCGGTTTTTACTACCATATATCAGATGAGTGAACAGCAACAATGGATTAAAGCGATAGGCGATATCTCAATCGCGATCGTCCTTCCCGGGTCATCCGCATCATAGGTTCCACTCCATCAGACATAACCCATAAGCCGTAGTTTCGACTTTTCGACATCGCACATAAACACACTGTCAAACTGAAAGGTGAGAAGAGGATGGCTATAATGGAGAATTTATTGAGTCGGAGAGTAGGATCGCAGCGATATTCGGTTCCGGAATACATTAATCTACAGTTCCGGGACCGCTTGCGGATATTAGCACGTCCCAGTGTCTGATGATTTAATGGTTATCCGTCATAACAAGTCTTTTGAAATAATTGTATCAGTTATTATCACAAAAAAAGTCGATGTCGATTGGTTCGCCCAGTTCAGAACTAAATTAGAATGGTCGTGTCTCTAGTCCTTTCTTACTATCGGTCTGCCTACTAGATAATTTAATGGTCTCGCTGTTACCTTCCTTGGTTATAAAATCATATAACACCATAATTAAATTAAATAACTTTATGCAATTAAAATGTTCACCGCATAAACAAACTCACCAATCGTTAATGCGAGTCATGCGACGCGATTCATCGTTTTCCGTTCATTTTACGCTGTTTTAACGTAAACAATAAACAATACCGACACACAGGGTGTTTCAATTTATTCGGCGCACTGTGAATATATTATGGAACTATTGATGTACTACAAGTGGGTACATTGTTCGTCTGATAATAGGAAAATCTGTCAACACAGGGACAATGAGGAAGTTACACGGATCAGGAATTAGAGTCATTGTCCTTGCACAATGGAGGCTGGAGCGAGAGCACAAACTAATTAGATAATTCTATTTTGTATAAAATATGAAGATAAGCACCTTCTTACATACATCGAAGGTAAGTCATGACTTCATGAGCCGCAATACACTTTTAAATGAATGCGATGTAAATAAAGTGGATAATAGAAGATTGTGCCATCCACGAAGGCGCGCGTGCGACATTCGTTCTAATCGTTTTTAGTACATGTGTGCAAGCTTTTGCAAATTATTGCTAATATAATAATTAATATAACTATTAAACTTTATTATTAAATATTTTAATATTTGTCAGACGCCCCGCATTCCGCGCTTTCCTTAATCAAATTTGAGTGGCGCGCGCCTTCGTGGATGGCACTATCTTTATAAGTAAGAACTGAAATTCATACAAATAGGTTTTTATTGCTTTGATTAGATCGCTTGAATATTGTTACATTCATCCAAAGTAATTCCACCCTAATAAATACGAAACACTCCAAAACACATACACTCCACGGCATACCCTCCTTTCCTCAAAAGAAACCTTATACTCAATGTGTCTGTTCTCCAAAAACGTTTGACAGAAAAATATGAAACCGGATATGTGGCCCTCCCTTGCGACGTCCAACGCAAATTGTGTAGTGTTTACACAGCACTTCATAAAAGCTTCCGGTATTGATGGGGATGCAGTTCCTCGTCTCATGATACAATAGGGCCGGGCCATAAGTGATATGTACTGGTGTCAGTGAGAAACTTTATGGTTTTGCGACTTAATAGGATGTAAAGGTTGAAAACCGCCTTTTCATTCTAAATACGACATGGTTTTGTCTCCTATCTGTTTACTATCCATTAACTGTTCGTCTTTGTGCCATTGTCTAAATGCGATATTCTATACAACCCGCCGTTCCGTGCCAATATGAATAGAGCGTCGCGTGTGCGTTGCAACACTGAATTCTATACGTGAGTCTCGCAAAGTTCTTTTGTCGCGATTATCATGGAAAATCCGATCGAGGGAAGCGTGCCGGTCGCTTTCAACATCGGCAAACTGTATTATGAGTTATCTGAGGCTGAGCTATTGTTGCGGACGCCGCAACTCTATAATCTAGCTCGCTCGTCGCCGCGCGCTCGCTTCGCTCGAAACTTGTGAGTGGTCAATAGTGGCTGCGTTTTAACGTTATTTCTTTGGTGCGAGGCACAATGCCTATTGAGGGAGGGACGTTGGCCCAATGTTGAACAATGCTTGCACACTACGATGTGTTTGGTAGAAAAGTCTTTGTGAAACTGCCTTGCGCGTGAAAATAACGTCAATTTGTTACAATGTTTTTAAAGTTTTTCCGGTTTGAATTGCGATAAAGGCAATTTGCTTTGGTAATAGTCGCCTAATGAAAACCTTTATTGCCGCATTTTGATAACGTTGAATCTTTACATTATTATTCTTCTATATTGTTTAAAGAGCCCAGAGTCATACTAAAGTTTTGTAATTATCAAACGCATATGAGAATCTACTAAAAACTTTCATCCAATAAGATTCTATGTGTCGCTATCAAAATAGGCGTCTACAATGTAATCTTGTTAAAGCTCCAAACCAGCCATAAGCGATAATAGCGCGAGTTCGTAACTCCATTCAGTAGATTATAGCCGATCCATTGAAAATATCCATAAAAGTCGAACATTACCCGAAACAATAGGGGGAGGGCCGGGGTATTAGGTGCTTGCGCGTCTATTGAACAACTTTTGTCCTATTGTTGTCCACGGGGAGAACACAAAGACACGGCGCAGACATAGACCGAAATTCATCAGCAACACGATTGTTTGCTACATAAAGGACGGCATTGTCGACAAATATGATATCGTAACACAATGTGGAGGTAATAATTAGAACGGAGACAGTGTAGGTGCGTACTTTATGGTGGTGTGGTTGGTAGCCTTTTCGCTCTTGGACTATTCTTATTAGTGTCCTTCGACCGTCTGATAAGAAACGTGTCTATCTTCAAGTTTACCAGCTATTGTGGGTACGTCTATTGAATTATTACTTATTACAGTTAGAGAATTTCAACATGTACATTCCATATATCTTTCTGCGTTACTTAAATCATCACAACAACAACAGCTGACCGACTGTTCCCGGAGACGATGCAGACTTCACATGATACTACAAATATCATCTCTAAAGATGCTGCAGTGGGCAAAGAAAGAGCTTAACACGTTCCGGGACAGTGAATGCCTACAAGCAGGCGTGAAAACAATAAAACATATATAAGGTCACCTCGTTTTAAGTGATAATATTTTAAGGGCAGATTCAGCAAAATAAATGAAAAATTTTTTGTAAGTAAAAAAAAAATTTTTATACGCTAGTTTTCGAGAAAATGACCTCTAAATATGTAGAAAAAATATTAAAATAAAACACCCCGTGTCGCGTGTTGCTGAGCGGCGCTCTCGGTCTTTGTAGGCAATGTCAAACGCGCCGCCAATCGCGCCGCGTTGCCTACACGTGTCGCGGCCGCTCCCCCGCACCCGCCCCCGCACGCTCGCCGCGCGACCGACGCGCGCGCGAGCGAGTCAGCAGTCTGCCAAAAAAATTCGCCGATTGAGTTGTGTGCGCGCGCGTCCCGACGTGCGCCGTGCGTCGTGCGGAGCCCGGGCCGGGCGACCGGCATCAAGAAGCTTCCCGCCGCGCCGCGCCTCGACGTGGCACTTCGAGAACGACGTGCTGGATTGTTTTCACCGGCACCTAGTACCAAACACCGCCCGCAGACGCTGGATATGGCGGTTTCTGCACAACGAAGCCCTCCACCTTTATCACATGAGGGTCTAAGATTTGCTGCGGGCGCGGACTACGCGCCGAAGGTCGAGCAGCTCGAGCTCGAGTCCTCTCGTTGACTACTGCGCAATTACACGTTTACGCGGCAGGGATAACGTGCACAACACAAATGCTGCAGTTATTCGCCTTCATTTCCAGCATAGATTTAGTGCATACGTGTGTGAATGAACAGTGAATCCCATGATGTCCAGTGTAATAAATCCAGTGCTCGTGTCGTGATAGCTAGATTGGTCATTGGCTAGCTAGTGCTTGCTTCGGCAATCGTAAAATAAGAAGTTATTGTGAAAAATAGGCACGTGTTTTGACTGTAAAAAATCTCTCACGTCGTTATTTTTTCATGTTAAATGTTTTCGCGGCCGATAAATAAAGATGTACGAGTATTATTATTTCAAAACCAATGTAAAATAAATAATAGAATCCTAATTTTAATTTACCTAATCGTGAAATAATTGTATTCACATACCTATCTGTACAAAAACTGAGCAAGTGCAATGAATGAAAGTTCAAACAAATAAAGATTTAGGTAAGTTTCTAGATGATTCTAGGATGTAATCATCGCGTTGCGTTGCGTGTGCCTGATGTTATGTTTTTTACGGTACTTAATAAATAAAACTTAAAACGAAACTGTGTTTTATTTACTTACGCAATTTTTAGTGCTTAACCACTGAGCGAAAAGCGAATCAGTAGTTAGGTACTTATTAGGTAGGTAAAACTAAAAACATCTGTTTAACGTAGATTTTGTGAGAGTGAACGCAGTCAGGCAGTCAGGTCATTAATTTTTAATAGTTTAGGTATGTATTCTTTTTAAAAGTTTACTCTCACATAAGCTTTGTTATTATCAGCAGGAATTTATTAAATAAACACTACATAATTAGGTAGCTACTTTCAGTTTATCATACCTAGTGTTTTAGGCCTACGATGAATGAACACATACCTATCTACTTAAGTTGAATTTCTGTCTCAGTTTATCATAATAGGTACCTAACCAGATGTTAGTGTTTAGTCAGGTGTTTAGGGATCTGATTTCAGTAACAATTTTAGTTTGTAGGTACACTGAGATACTTTGATAAAGGTAGGTAATCGAATGCAGTCTACTGATGTGGGGGGGTCTAAAAAATAGGCGCGCCGCGGTGCCCCCCTCCCGCTCGCGGTCATTGCACCGGCGCGCCACATGAATGAATAAGATAGGCATTAAATGAAAGAGACGAAAGGCGATGTCGCGTGTGGGAATCTCTGAGAGTAGACAAGACAGGGTGCTCTTTTTAATAATTATTTTTTTTGTTAGGAAAAATTAAAATGAAAATGGGACAGATTTAAAAAAAAAAATGCTTGAGTCCTATTTCTATGATATAGATAGATACTCTGTGAAAATATTATCACTTAAAACGAGGTGACCTTATATAAGGTGTTTTTCTATAAACGGGTCAAACTTTACCAGAACTTCAAATTACTTCAGAGAAACCGGGCCCTATTAATTTTTTTTAAAAACGGGCTAGTTTTTTATTTTATTTTAGCTAGTTAAAAAAAAACGATAGGGCCCGGTTTCTCTGAAGTAATTTGAAGTTCTGTTTAAGTTTCACCCGTTTATAGAAAAACACCTTATATTGTGACTGGAATAGTGTCCCAGAACGTGTTAAATTACATTTGATTTTATAAATTTTTAACTGCAATTTATTTAACTTTACTTTTCAAAATCATAATTTATTGATCACTTGCGATATTCGAAAAAGAAAAACTGCATTTAGCGTTGACAAATTCCCCCCATCTTGTCTCTAGCCGCACTGCACGTGTTTAACTATTACGTACAAAGAAATAGAGTCGCTAGATACGGCATAAAAATTTAATATTGGCAATTAGTTCATCAGAATTTCCAGTGGAACAAATTAGTTATGTACATATGTTACAGATTGAGCGATATATTTTTTATTGGTTTTATCGAAAATATTCTTCTTCTAAAATGAAGATATTCTTATTTGATATTATTAAGGTGTTTATTTGACGTGGTTTTAGTGCAAAGTAGGTACTTTGCACTTAAACAATTGTGATAGGTAGGTACCTATCATAATTTTAGCATTATGACTAATCGTTTTGATGTTAATCAGAACAGCACTTTTCTTTGCTTTCTATTAACCTCTTAAGTCTAAGTAGATAAATATTTTAAAAACTTTTTTTTTATTATTATTTGCACACAAAACAGTTTACAGTTGAGGTGAAACAAATTTTTCACGTAATATAATTAATACTGAACTGTAAGCCCAAACATGTGATTAAGAAAAGTTTATAAGAATGAGTGACATTGTTTCGCAAATTCTACTCTTATTTGCAATATTATATGTAGACACACGAATTTGTGACAAAAGAACCTTGTAACTTTTAAACTGCTAGGTACTTACTTTGATATTATCTTACAAATTTGATAAAACATAACATAACCCTATTATAGTTTATACGTAAAAAAAAGTTTGAATAATATTTTCAATAAACTTTAGTAGTTTGTTAGCCGCAGCTGTTGTCATTTCCAGCCATCTAGTTCCTGCAGCCCAGTGTGCCGAAGTGAATCGCGTTCGTCACAATGGGCCACCACTCTCGCTTTTTTCCTATTTGAACTCACTTAAACATCGCGACTCTGTCCAGCGATTGTTTGCTCCGAACGCTCGCTCTGACAGTTTGCGTTCACATTATTGTATCGGTTTACTCAGATGCAATGCAAATCATATTGGGTAAATAATTTTAAGAAAAAATATTTAATTACTTAGAAACTCAGCTTACAAACTGTTCAAAGGTATGACTGGTAGAGAATGCCATACGGCATTAAGTCCACCTTTTGTACAGTTTTTGGTTGTGCAATAAAGTATAAATAAATAAATAAATAAATAAATGATTTTAAAGATTTTGTAATTTTTTCACAAATGTTATTTTGTCATTCAGTTTTCAATGGGGGTAAAAAGCACAGCTTCCAGGGCTTTATGGTTTGAAAACAAAATATGGCTTCAAATTGTTCAGATTTGAGATGAGCCTTTCCCATTCTTTAATTTTATTGAAATTTAATTCTTCATATTAATATACCTACCTACTTACATAATTACGTTACACACATAGTACTTATAGATTACACATCCTTTTGATATTTACTGTACCACCAATGCATTAAAATACTCCTTTGACAATATAAGCATTTACTATAATGTAGGTCTAGTTGGTTTCATTGCACCCATTAGGTACTTCCTATCTTTCGCGAAAAATATCGCGTAATTTTGATGATTAAAGAACTTCCGCAGAGTGTCTTGATCCGCGCCTGCCTAATCTCCGATCGCGCGTCGACGGAACTATTGTGCCACATTGGCCGACCATTGTTTACCGCTCTCGATAAAAAATACTTTGGCTGGTCTCCAACTGCCCTGGTGCATTCTGTGCTACGTAGTCTTTGAGCATTACTTGAAAGGCTGTCATCTGTTTTGAGTTATCATCCAACACTTCTAAAAGACTATTCTACGGGGCTGTTTCACAATCGAAAAGTAAATAGGTAGAGCACTACTCAGCGTATTAAGTATTTCAATTAAAAACACGTTTGGAATAATTTATAAGTATTAGTAGCCTTACTACTCGAGACTTAGCGATTGTGAAACAGGATGGATTTTTGGCATAAAAACTGGATTTTTCACCAACCATTTGTTACTTACCTATCTATGTGCCACGTTGTTCACCGCTCCCGAGAAGAAATACTTGGGCCCTTCTCCACCTGCCCTGATGAATTTTGTGCTACGTAGTTTGTGAGCAGTGCTAGAGCTGTAACTAATGTTGTGTAGTGTGTTGTTGTATGTGAGATAATTGCTCAAAAAATTTAAATCAGAAGATCATCTTTGTTATTAAGCTAATAAGCACTTAAAATATATGTTGTGGTTGAAATAATACTGGTCATCGCAGACTACATTGAAGTTATTAATGATGTGAAGCATACTTATAGGTCATGTTAGCCTGGCTGGGCCCATGCATGGGCGCTAGTGCTTGCAAAGCATTGCATTTAACCAGAACTTCTATTTTACTATTAAACAAGAATTTCAATTATGTTAACTTTCTTATCAACTAACAAGTACTTCAGATAAATAAATAAATCGTTTTTGCTTTAGACATAATATAAAATTGATATTACATACTTATGTTTCATGTCATGATGTCCAATAACCTTAAAATATCATAGTTTCTTAACGGTACCCAAAAGATTGATTTATAATTTTTGATACGCAAGCAAATACCTATTTGGGTACGTTCTGTAGAAACGAATTCAAATAAAGGCCCAAGAACAATGGCGGCTACATGCGTTTTTATCAATGCTTTGTACGCAGTTAGAAATTGCATGTCACCCGCTGACCACACCACCCTCCTTTATGAATGGAGCAATATTGAATCGCATTAGGCTAATACCGCTATGAATAATAGCACCACTTTATTACATTGTCTATGGGGTTCAGATTTGATTTTTTATTCGAAGGGTGTTTCCAATGTCATCAAAGCCCAATTTTTGTTGGGCACTTGATTTTTTAATCATAATGTGCGTACTTTCACATTCATATTTACAATTCACAGTTGAGTACGACTTACGAGGACACCAAGATGTTCTTGAATGTCTTGAGCTGAGGTCCTAATTAAGCTTTAGATAAGCTTCGTATAAAAATAAATTAAGGAAATACCTAGAACTGAAAGTAAACATTTTATATGAAATTAATTTCGGAAAAAAAATCAAGTAGCCATGCTAGGGGAAATCCTCCAATTTATACATTACGCTCAGCAGAATTGAATAGCGAGTAATTTTGTTTCTTTCAGGCGGAGGTTTGGGTGGATCCTACTACTATTATAAAGGCGAAAGTTTGTATGGATGTATGGATGTTTGTTACTCTTTCACGTAAAAACTACTGAATGGATTTGAATGAAACTTTACCACAATATAGCTTATACATCAGAATAACATATAGGCTACAATTTAGGGCTCTGCAGTGCTTAGTTACCGTATTTCTTACTTATTACTAGACTAGACGGGACGAACCTGAAGTCCACGCGAACGAAGTCGCGGGCAAAAGCTAGTGTGCTATAAGTTAGAAGATAAAAGCGATATTATACATATCGCGAATCCTACGTCTATGAGCTAGGCTGGTTGTGGGACAGTATTGAATCATGAATTTATTACTACCGATATTCATCATTATCATCAGCCAAAGGAAGTCCACTGCTGATTATAGGTCTACCGGGTCTACCCCACGGTTTTTACAGCGACCAGTTGTAAGCGGTCTGCATCCAGTATGATCCTAAGATCTTTACAAGGTGAGGACCTTGTAAAGTGTCCATCTCGTCAGAGAACGTTCTACGCAGCGCCTTTGGTCGAAGGGTTTCCAATATCGAACTTTTCTGCCCCAACGGCCATCAGTTCTTCGCACTATATCAAATCAATCATTTGCCCTTTCCATTGCCACTTCGGGTTACTGATTCGCATCCAAATGTATGCTACTAATAAGTTGAGTACTTTACAACTAACTTTTCCGAATTTTTGTAAAGTACTTACAAAACCAAATACAGAACTGATTTCATAAGATACCATTAAATTGGTTTCTTATAATTATTGCCATCACTCTTCAAGTTCTCTGTTTAAACAATACAGTCGCTACATCTCATGTTCCAGTCCGCGTCTAAGGTCTCGCCAGCTCATTGTGAAGGTACAATGAGGGCGGCAATCCTCCCGGCTCGGCGGTCTTCAATGCGGTCACTTTATACACAGAATTCACATGCAAAGTGAGAAACTATCGTCCTCGAGCGAGGCTTTCTTTCAGACCGTAACTAGCGCCGGCTTTGTTTCAGCCTGAAAGCAGGTGTAGAGCGCTGAATAGAGATATGTATTTTGTGAATAAGTTTCAAATGGCATATTATTAAGGCTTCGCCACACTGGATGCGTAATGCGATCTAGTCAATAGAAACGCAGCCCGCAACTGATCAATATTGTACTGACCGCAGAAAGCATTTAGTGTAACAAATCTTTACTACGAATCCTCAATTCCTAATTCTTTATTTTGCTCCTAAGTATTTACATAAATTTCTTAAATAACATTATTGCACTTAAAACTTTGTTACCGCTAAGGTATTGCAAATAATATTACAAACTAAGAATATTTAATTATACTAAACTTTATGATAATAGAATATGTGGCTTTCTTTCTGCCAGTAAGTTCGGCACCGACACCTCCTCTACCTGCTTTCAGGCTGAAACATTACAAACTGAAAGCAGGTAGAGCGTTGAATGGAGATATATGTATCTTGTGGATTAGTATTAAGTAAATGAATAGGTACACATACTCACGTACTTTTAAATGAATAAGGGAGGAGCATGCAATAATTTTCATTTAGTACGAAAAAAGAAGCAAGTTATAAAAAGAAACAAAAATAGGTACTGAGGACGCGTAGGGAGTGTAAACTTCTTATTACATATTACCAAATATTATTTTTAAGTTCTCACTTAAGACCTCAACACATCTTATCCCCGTATTTACGTAAAGATGCGAACACCACGCGACACTTTCCATCGGAATGCCACATCTCGCGACAAAAGCTAAGAATGAGGACAGAATTCAAAGGAGAAAAATAGGTTAGGCTTGCAAGCCAGGGTAATTTCAGTATGTACTTACAAGCATCGAGTATGAACACAAATTTTGTATGTTCTTCAGACTATAATCAACATTAGACGGTGTAATGAAACCTCACAAGTGAAAACCTCAGATCACTGATAAAATTCTAGAGGCCAATTCTCGTGCAGTTCGTGTACGAAACAAGTTCACGTATCGAGTTTTCTTTTTCAAAGAAAATACAGTTATTGCATTATCCAGGTCACGATTTCTATGCATTTTGATTTCTCTCGTGCGGTATTTTTTTACGTGGATTGTTACTCGATTTTTTTGGTAAAACAGTGAATACTCGTAATCGAATTACCACACGAAATAAGTTCGATCATGCGAGAATAGCCCTCTGATCATTGAAAGATTCTTTCTGTGATCTGATGTGAATACCATCTCAGAGGAATCGAAAATGCGCTGCGCATATGACTTCATCCCAGCTGTAGCGTGCGTGTCTAGTCTAGTCTATTTTTTATACCCACCAACCCATTAGACCCTGTATATGTAAGCCAGTCATAAAAATAATGTTATTTATTCGATTTTCATTCATCTTCAATTTAAAACTAATGATGTGTAGCTACACTCGCATCGCCTAATAAAATTTACAAACTTTTCATCAGTTGGTAACCAATCCATGTGATTATTAGTATTATTCAAGTGTCTGAAATGTTACGAGTGTATAACAATTACCGCCACTCAATAGGCGAATAAATTCCATTCAAAAACAAAATTTTACAACTACAAAAGAGTTGATTGTATGTTGAAATAATTGCGCGGGATAATACCTCTTTTACATTCATTCAATGACTCAAATACAATTATTCGTATAAATTTTACAGACTCAAATACAATTCTTGGCATAAACTGTGCTATGGTTTCAGTTGAGATTATTTTCTAAAGCTGAAAAAAAATAAGTTCTACGGAGAGTTTGTATGGCTGTCCTCGACTTTTCATACCCCTTTCATGTTGTATTTTCTTTGTTTATTCAAAACTTGAAAAAGTTAACATTCTACTCTTTATGTACCATGGTTGTAGTACCAAGTAAGGTTTTGTTTAACCAGCTTTCTCGTCAGTAAGACACAATTCCTTCTATTTATTTGACTTACTTATACGAGGGATATTACATTGTCCTGAAGTTACCAACTAAATAGTAATTAGTATGTTGTCAAATTTAAAAAAAGTTCATACAACAGTTGGAAATAAGTTACTCAATATCATCATTAGATGTAAAGAAATTCAACCTCAGATGGACGTAAAGGAAAACGTTGTAAAATATAATACCTATATATAATATAAATTGCACTTGTTAAAAGCAACTGTAACTCTGTGACAGACGAGGAATCGAACCCCGTGTCTTACGCCATCCGGGTTTATGCCTATTACCACTCGGCAAGTGCAATTTATATTATTCAGTTTGTATAGCGACAATACAATACACTATAATAACAAAAATTAACTACGTTGTAGAATATTGCAACCGCCAAGGAAGGAGGTTCTTCGTTCTGACACTCCGACCGCGAGCCGATACACAAAGAAATCCGCCGAGCTCCAATGACTCAATCTCACGATCATGTCGCTTCCGATAATATACATAAAAATAGGGTATTAAAGTAAACAATGGATAGGAACCAAGACAGGGTGGTGGGGGGCGATCGGTATTTGGCGCTCGCATTGTCGTTGAATAACTTTTGTCCCTATTGTGTAGCTGAAAGTAGAGCCTCAAAGACTCTGGAACATAAACCGAAATTCATCAGAGCGCCGATTGTTCGTCTGTTAATGGTGTTTGAAGCTAGAATTTGTACGGACGGACGTCTGACTAGCGAACTTTTTATATTCTAATTCGTTAGACTTAAATATCGTATAAACATTTCTTATATCAAGTCCAGGAGTCCTTTCCTACTGTTACCATAACAGACAGATCACAAATGATATGCCTAGTTTGCTAAAATCTACAAACGTTACAAAACTTCGATCATCAATTAATTATTTGATTAAAAAAGTCATATCTTTGATTCAATAAATAAATTGCTTGCTCACATTCACACACAATCAATTGCAACTAAAGTTCTACGCTACGTATGTGGAACTGGCCGCAGCTAGTTATCGGGCAAAATGTAGTTAGTAACAGACGCTAACCACCATCGGCGTCAGCTGTTTAAAATCATAAAGCACCTCAGAATCTCCAAGATGACATCACGCTTAACAATATTTCGACAGTTACTATTCAAGTCGTGGCGGCATTGTTACAAAAAGCCTGAGCGCTCCTACAAAAGCTGTAAAGAATGAATGGAAGCGGGGGAGCGACTCAATAGGAGAAAGGGGGTGTAGTTACGTAAGTATGTTTTGTGGTGCGTGGCGGTGCAAAGGAAGCAGTTTTTCTGAAGCGCCAAAAAGTTGATTGGGTGTAACAGATGACTTGCAGATGCAGCCCTACGCTACGCTACATGAGCTATCATAATATCGCATCTATAAAACAGGTTAACCAGGGCTATTCTAAATATTGCAAAACGGCACATCGTTGTCAATAAATATTAACAAAAAAGTTATTAAAACCGACTTCAAAAACAAAATGCACTGCCTGTACGTTTTATCTTTTTTAAAACTTTATTTGTTTAAATTTAGGAATGTGGGAGGGGCTGGTCCTTTGACTTTGTTCTTGAGTAAGCTATATATATACAGAACCCATACAAATGTTCTGGTGTTTTAATTACTAAACTCCCAAGCGTTAGGGAGTTACACCATAAGCACTGCTCTACAAAATGGTGACTATCAAACGACAAGACATGTCACAATTAAGATACTGTGCAATAACAATATGCATCCTTATAAGATATAAAGGTTTTCCTCGATTCGATTATACTTACCAAGATACCATTATCAGACACTGACTTTGGTGAGACCAATTTCGAAGTACCTATGTCCTCTGGGTAAACGAAAAAATATTTTAAATCGATCGACATATGACGGAGATATTACATACGAGTATATACAAAAATCATGTACGTATACTAATTGACAACCTCCTCCTTTTTGAAGTCGGTTGAAAAGAAAAATAAGCCATTTATTTATTTCTATGACTAAACACTGCAATTAAGAGCAACCTGTTGGATTATTTCACAATTACGAAAACTTGTGTTTTGGTTACATTATATAATTATTTCATCGAGTACACGCAACGAGTTACGAAGTTACGAGCGCTTTAGCAACAGTTCAAAAGTTTTACAACCGGTCACGTTTCTCATACCGGTCATAGTTTTTACCGGTAGATACTTGAATGACAACAACAAGCAGCGATGCATTGACACGTGGATTCTAAAACACAAGCGCTGCATACACAAATAGGCATGACTTATGGGTTCTTAGCAGAGGAGTAGGTTCTATAGTAGCCCCAGCCGGACCAAACAAAGGTCTCCGGCCCTCGCGGTTCTCAAGAAGTTTAGTGTGACCCCCACAAAGCGTGGAACGTCATTTAAATGCACACGTTTCATTGGCTCTGAATGCTTCAGGGAAGTAGAAAAAGAACGGGCCAATTACGACGCTTTGTGTGAACCTCTTTCGACTCGAGAGTAACTTTGCGTATGGGGTTTTTATTCGGTTTAGGACTTTCTCGCTGGCAGCCTTTGATGTCCTTTGGCAAGTTGACGCTAATTAAGCCCTTGCATCTCTAGAGCCGTCTGTCTGAAGATTCTGAAGAAGAATAAGAGATACAATGGTGATATAAAAAGGAACCATCAAATCATACATTACATATTTAAGAACAATACATTTGACAATGCAGTTGCAATAAGGGCAATAAAGCGGATTACATGAATATGTAGCTCCTACACGTACTATTCTATAAATAAGTATTAAGGATACTTAAACTTTTTTTTATTAACTGACTCATAATAAATGAAGCATTTGCTTTATAAGTTATTATTTTCTCATCTTCTCACTTCTTGAACTTATAACTCCGCGAGAACATAATTTCCCATCGGTTTAAATTAACTATTTATTACAGTTATACCATTTCAATAAAAGTATTTAAAAAATCTCTCCATTACTGTGCTGGCCTGTGGTCAAAGCACTACGGGGCAAAAGCTTCTGTGGTGAGCTTTTGCACTCTTTCATTTCCGCCTTCCTTTTATCGCCCATTCGTCTTTGCGCTTTAGTTCATCTTTGATTTCTCTTAGCGAGTCAAAGATTTTAGTTACTTTGAAAAATTTAATAATTAGTTCGTGGCCCTTTTGTGGAAATAGTCAAATGATAATAAAATTATTTCCTGTAGAGTTTATATAAGAATAGCGGTCCCCCGCGGTGTTGCCCGCATACATTAGAGTATGTTGTGTCAGTTTCTAACAAAAAGAATACAACTACAGCTAAGTAAAATGACCTATCGATAAGGTACATATTTGTAGATGACGATGAAGGGAACCCCTTTGCGTAGTCCTTTGAGACCACGTGGTCGTCTGCATGTTTCTAACTTCAAAAATCAATAGCGCAGAGCACAACCAAAACCACTCTCATATAAGAACCTAAGAACGTTCTTATAAGAACTCTGCAAGATTGTAACAGATATGCTTTTAATTGCATTTCAGGCGGTCAGTTCTTCAAATTAAGTAACTAGTATTTGACAGTCGTGCGTATAAATAATTAGTTGTGTATCGTCGTCGTAGAACGTCTATCGTTATTTCATCTGTCAATCGGCTAATTGTGTTGCCCATGACAAAACAGGGGTTTTGTTTTGACCCAGCGATTGTTTAGCTTCACCGCGTGCGATGCCGCGACCGCAACCCTTGGAGGATTGCGCAGCAGCCGCGGGCGTCCGATGAAAATGCATTTACGAGCGTTCGGCCGTTCGTTAGTGACCGTCAATACGGCTCGCTCCACCCGCTATAAATTTAGTATTGAGCGGACACACAACAAAGCGCGTTTTGTCTTGCAAATGAAAACGCGCACATTTCGCGGTATTGTGCGCGGCTGTTTCGGTGCCCGCCATTATTAACGGCGAACATGAAAGACAAAAGGTTCGTCTGCAGCACTGAGGCTGGCCTAGATAGCGGATTATTGTACTAACACAATAGGAGCGTTAATTCCGCGACTCTACTATTATTTTGTTGTTTGCAACTTTATCGCCGCTTATTGATGCCATCGCTATCGATTTTCGCGTATGAATGAAACTTTTGTTGGTGGTTTATCCAGCGAACGTGCGCGGAAAAATGTTTTCTGATAATATATTTTGTCATACCTATTGAAAGCTATTCGTTTTTATCCGTTCCATACTTTTACTAATCTGTGATCTATTCTTTAGAATAACTGCGAAATCAACACGCAACATCAGCAATAATACTTAATAATCCTCGTTCAAAGCGTCCCTCAAAACTAGAAAACTCCAACTAAATAGGTATCATCAAAAAATATATAAGAATGCATTCTATTGATGTGCAAACAAAAAAATGCTAATTCTAATAAGATGGTAGCCTAAAAGATTATGAAAAAGAAATCTATTAGCAAAGCACTTTAAGTTTGGAAAAAATAAAGTTCAGGTCGAGCACCTAGCATCGCCATAGCGATGAAACAAATTCAAAAGTATCTCACCCCTATTCGAAGAAACTTCCACAAGCAAAAATAAATGACTTCAAATAAAAACGATATAGGTGAAATTAAGAGACCAAGCACTAAACTACCATCATAAAACTTTCAAACAATCAAAACTGTAAAGCCAATGTAAACAAACAAACTTACCGTCGAATCTCATCCATTTTGCAAAACAACAAATTCCCAAAGAGGCCACAACACTGCACAGATCACCAAAAATTCACACACACTGCACTGTCACCGCATACTGGCACACAAGATTCACAGATGCACGAAAATTAAAAGAAAATTGGAATAAAATAAATGGCGGGAAAATGCGAGTGGTCGAAAAAGTTCGGGCCGAGTGTGAGGGACCGCGCGCCTCGGAGAGCGATCGCGGTTAGTCGCAGGCGGAGATAGACTGCGAGCGAGCCGGCCGGCGAGATTGACTGTGCTTTCCCCTACGGTTTCGCGCAGGACTTTGCGCACCACTCTTGCACCCCTGTGATGTGCAATGTGACAAAAAACTTTTGAAAACACTTTGATATTTGCATCATATGCTACTGGAAGTACTTATCAAAACCGGCCAAGTGCGAGTCGGACTCGCGCACGAAGTGTTCCGTACCATTGACTAGGTAACCTGTTGCCCTTAAGGAAATCGAGCAAAAAAAGACAAAAACATCGCGTTTGTTGTATGGGAGCCTCAATATTTATTTCATTTAGTATTTGTTGTTATAGCGGCAACATAATACACTATTTGTCAAAATTACAACTGTATAACTATCGTGGTTCTTGAGATACAGCCTGTTCACAAACGGACGGACGGGAAGACAGCGAAGTGTTAGTAACTAGGGTCCGTTTCTACCCTGTGGGTACTGAGTACGGAATCCTAAAAATGTAATGTTTCTCTGGGTAATTTTAATGTTGATTGATTTGTCAGGCACATTTTATAAAAATTCATCATTGAGACCCTGGAAAACCCCAAACCAACCAACGGTGGGTGATGAAACAGGTGATGAGATCACGCTAGTTATTTGTTTTAATGATTTTTTTTAATTCTTAAAACTATAATATAAATTTAACTATAGTGAAATCCGTTATCAAATCACTGAGCTCAGAGCTGGCTCCGACCATCAAACAAATGTGGAATATGAGTGTAATATTCCACTATCCGAATATCACTATCAGTTCAACCTTCAACACAGATACCACTACAAATAAGGTACACGTCTCATCAAAGGAAGAAGACAGAAGTAGAAGATACAATGTGGAAATGTTGGGTAATATGTCCGAATACAATGGTGCGAATACACGGCACAAAGCCGCGGGCCGCATTGTGCGATCTCGTACAATACACCTTGCATATGAATACCTACACAATAGCACTAAAAAACTATCGACACACATCCGCAACCTTATTCTTTCGGCATATGTATCATTTAACACTCTTATCTACTCGAATAAAGACGATTTTTATAACTTTATTGCGTGCTAAAATTCTTAACTAACTGAAAATAATGGATACAACGCTCAAGAAAATAAAAATAACTACATAATTAATTATATTAGTGCGCGCGGTGTAATGATCACCCTGCTTATTCCTTGTATTGATGAATTTACTTCGTTAATTTCATATAGCCGCAAACAATGTACTTTTCTCCGTTCATCTTTATTTCTCGTCACATAGTTAAGATATAGGGCACTCATGAGGAGTCACGAATGCTGGGACGGAAGTAAAAGCAACTTGCACTATATTTTTCAGTCAGTAACTAACGGAACTTTCCTTTACATTATAAATATAAAACTGCTGATTAATAATGATATTTTGTAACACGTACACAACAAACACAATACGTACAACAGGTTTTATCAATAAACTGTAGTGTTTAGGGGCTGTCCATTAATCACGTGAGGCTCAAAAGGGGGGGGAGGGGGTACGGAAAACATCACGAAACATCACGAGGGGGGAGGGGGGGTCTCGTTAGACATCACGTGTATTAATTTTTGTCAAAAAGCGCTATTTCTGAACCGAAATTTTGAACGGCGCGAAAATTTGAACGATTTGTAGTATACTGTCCACGAAACGCCCACGCGTATCCTCACGCTACGAGGGAGGGAGGTTCTCTGCATAGTGCGCGAGGATGATGATGCCGGATGAACGAAACCGAAGTTAATATGTCACAAACCTCTTTGCCAATAACAACTGCCAGTGAAGAAGAAGCTTTACCAGTTGTAACCTTAAATGAAAGTCTTGCAACTCCGTGGGACGAAGACAACATTAATTAATTATTATTAATTAATATATTCTTAAATTTTATTGCAAATACATATAAATGTTTTTCGAAGCAAAACGCCATTAATTTGTTAAATATTTTTTTCCAGTCAAAAATAGCCTTTACATAGACTTCCAAAAAAATACACGTGATCCAGGGGGAGGGGGGGGGGGAGTGGTCCCAAACCTCACCAAATATCATCAGGGGGGAGGGGGGGTCAAAAAATGAGAAAAACGACCTCACGTGATTAATGGACGGCCCCTTATCACTCCTGAGGTCATATTCTGAGTGGCGCTGCCAGGGAGTATGCTCCCCAGCAGAGCCACAATCGATGTCCATTTTCTCATTTACTATTACTCGTACAGCGATATCGGCTTAACGTACAATATGTACGTTAAGCGTACGTCTCTTTAGTATATATATGATCTTTATATGTGGTGGCTCTGCGGCAAAGCTCTGTCACAATAGCTATATCGGTAATAGCGTGAATTTTAAATATTTCAATATTTATTATGTTATTCAGTACGAAAACTAATCCAACAAAGTAAAAATCATGAAAATTGGTTAATCCGTTCTCGAGTTATAAGTGGTGTAACTAACGCGACTTTCTTTTGCATATAAATACACAACTGCTGATTCATAATGACATTTTGTAACACGTACACAACAAACACAATTCGTACAACAGGTTCTATTAAAAAACTGCTGCGTTTATCACTCCTGAGGTCATATTCTGAGTGGCGCTGCCAGGGAGTATGCTCCCCAGCAGAGCCACAATCGATGTCCATTTTCTCATTAACTATTACACGTACAGCGATATCGGCATAACGTACACTATGTACGCTTAACGTACATCATTTTAGTATATAAATGATATTTTTCTAAAGGGGTGGCTCTGCTGGGGAGTATGTCGCAAAAAAATAGGGGAATAATAAAACGAGCGAATAAAAAATAACTTGGCGACTGATGATGACATACTGTTTTAATCACTTGAGCGGTATGAATTTGAGTAAGCGAATAATTAACTAAACTAACGACGAATATTGATTAATAATAAAATCCAGAACGAGCTTACAACAAGTGGGCTTTGTTATATTCATTTCAGATATAAAATTTCTATCCGGGCGACTAAATTACTAACTGAGCGACTAGAAATACAGAGAGGGCAGCTTTAATATTAAGATACTTTCGATTTTCCCAATTTAGGTTTTACATAACGAACTACAAAAAAGTTCACTCTGAGCAAAGTTTGTGAGCTGCTGTATTAATGATTATTAGTTACTGATATTCTATTAGAGGTCTTATGTTTTATGCAAACTATAAAATAATTATTATTAACAACACCACCACTGGAAGCAAACATGATACCCATTGGACAAAAATGAAAACGAGGCCGGGCTAGCACTTATCTACTAGTGACGATGAGTAGTAGAGCTCCTCAACCCTCATACCAATTAATGTTCCTTATAGTATTGATAAGAAAATCACTTTTTTTATTGACTGAAGCGTCTTTTTTAGGGCTTAGTCCAACGGAACCCCTATAGTCTCGCCATGTCCGTCTGTCCGCAGTTAGGTGCTAGAAAACTGTAATTTTAACTCCTCGACAAAGTGGTAAAATAAGATTTTGAGAAATATTTTTTTAAAATACCTTAGTAAGCATACATAAAATAAGTAAAATAATTGTCATGTAAATTTTTGCACAATTAAATGCTTACATACATAGTATATACGGAACCCTTCGTGTGCGAATCCGACTCGCACTTGTCCGTTTTTTTATTATTTGATTTAAGTAAATGCAAATTGATTATTATTACTTTTTCGTAATACATTGTTTAATTTAATTACCTATAAGAATATTTAGTGTATCTTCAAATAGTAATTTCATAAGATGATTTTTTAGGGTTCCGTAGCCAAATGGCAAAAAACGGAACCCTTATAGTTTCGTCAAGTCTGTCTGTCTGTCTGTCTGTCTGTCTGTCTGTCTGTCTGTCTGTCTGTCTGTCTGTCTGTCTGTCTGTCTGTCTGTCTGTCTGTCTGTCTGTCTGTCTGTCCGTCCGTATGTCACAGGCACTTTATTCTGAAACTATAAGCATCACGTAGCTGAAACTTGGTAGGTAGGTGTATTTTGTTCACCGCTTTTCGATTCAGATACAAAAAGTAAGAAAAAATAATATTTAAGGGGGGGCTCCCATACATGAAACTAAAACCTAAAAAATTTTTTTTACTCAAACCTATGCGTGTGGGGTGTCTATGGATAGGTCTTTTAAAATGATGTTGAGGTTTCTAAAACCATTTTTTCTAAAAGTGTAAGGTTTGAGATATAGACGCTTCCAAAGTGGTAAAATGGGCGTCCCCCCCCCCCCTCTAACTTTTGAACTAAGAAAGTGAAAATTTTGAAAAAAATATATGATGTAGATCTCAACAAAAACTTGCAACGAAAATTGGTTTGAAGGAGATCGAACCAGTAGTTTTTGAGATATTGCACATTTTTATCAACCGCAAATATAACTTTGTCTTTCATACAAACACTATGAAAAACAAAGTTATTTTTGTTGTCGCAATATATTGTGATGTTTTCGTTAAATGAAAGTAAGTGGACCCTGAATTCAGTTAAGGATGGCACGGAACCCTCAGTGCGCGGGTCCGACACGCACTTAACCGGTTTTTATTTAAATGTGGCCTCATAATACGCTACTCTTTTCAAAGCAGTTTTTGCATTCGAAACACTTCATATAAGATTAAATACAGCTCAGTTTGAAAAATCCATTTGCCAAATATTGAAAAAAAATGCAGGACGTAATGTTGACACTCAATCAAAAATTGGGTCGCTCATATATTATGAAGCTTCTCATTTTGTATTTAAAGTAACTCAAATTATTCTTTGTTAGTTGCTGATCTGTTGATTTCTAGTCACTCGCACTCAGTCGCTCACTTAGTAATTCTATAACCCAAATTTAGTATTTTTGACACTTAAAACATTAATTTACAGTCGCTCGTTTAAATACTACCCAAAAAAATATATTAGATAGCACAACTAGAATGCTTTTAAGACGCTAGCAGCCCGTACCCTGCGCACTAAGAAAGGATCAAAGGATGTACACCGTTTTCGCATGACTGTGTAAAAACAGTCCACCCTATCGTCAGCAAACATTCCCGAAGCACTGCAGTAGCGAGGCAGCCCTATCAGCATCCTAAAAGAATTATTGAACTGCACCCGGAGGGCCTTTATGCCACATTTATCTTGATTTGATTTGGATCTTACATTTTGTTTTAAACTCAGATTCAACGATTTTTGGTGGTGGTGGCTTCACACAACATCCCGACGGCTTGTTGAACTTGTCAGCCTAGCAGATACTTGCGAATGCCTGCTGGATGCCTCATTCATTATGCAAAATATGGACGTCAATGAAACTTTGATGTGGATCTACCGAGTCTACCAAGGCGTCCTATCCTTTACCAAGGGGCATGGGGCTCTGCTTTTATCTATTCAGTGCTCTGCTGTTTGCTCTTTAAGTACCAAAAGTTGTTGTATTTGAGCTTTGATGTGATGATCAGAGAATCGGCCCCTTTGACCCCTTGAATATGTCTCGTACTGTTTTTTTTTTACAACCTGAAAGCCTACTACGAAAAACGAAATCCGTCAATACGATAATCGTTTTGCGGATCCGAAGCATTTCGTATCAAGCATTCCATACTAAAAATCTTTCGGATCCGAAAAACGATAATCGTATTGACAGATTTTGTTTTTCGTAGTAAACCTCCTGTAAAGTTTGTCGTTGTTATCGTGTGACTGTACAATAAACCTACTTACTTAACCCTTTGCTGTACATACAAACAAACAAAATTACAACTTATGTACATAGCTTCGAGATAATATTTTGAAATCAAATGACCAACGCAACGCGCTGAATGTTGTGGTGATTACTATATTTTGTGTTATTTAGTAACAAAATAAAAACTTTATTAGTTCATAGAGGCATACAAGTTTTCTTTAGAAATATAAGTTACATTCTAACAAAGGGCTTAGTATAAAGATGGGGATTATCTAGATACATAAACCCAGCCACTGGATAAATATCCAATCCACGCTATTTTAACCCACCCGATTCCAATTGATACCGGGTATAAATTAAAGCCTGTTTTTATAAATTAAATGAAATATTTTTATTGAAGTTTGTCACTTTTATGGTGCGATTCAATATCTTTTCAAGTAGTATAAAATACTGAACTATAAAAATGGTATATTTTTATTTAAATTCAATAAAAACTGACATTTAGTTGCAAATACAGTGCGTACCTGCATTTTGGTAATCCCAAAGAGGAAGACTGTGTAAGGTTAAACAGTTTTACAGGACAAATTTATATTCAGTGCAGTACATTATGTGTATTTGTTGATTTATGCACTAAGTACGAACTAATTTTATAAATATATACACATAATGTGGTTGAAATTTAAGAAAGCTTATCGACAACATTTACTGCAATAATGAAGCCTAACGTATCGATGTGTAAACCATAAAGCGTTTTACGAAAGGTCACGTCAACGAGTTATTCTGAAAATACTACGAGAGTATTTAACATATTAAAAAGAAAATGAAGTGCTTCGTAAATTCATAACTTGTCAGCTCTACGATCACACAATGGCCATAGTCACACAAGCGATAAGTATGCATACAAAAACAATACCTTTCCAATCCGTCCCTTTATCTTTTTATCTACCTGGAATTGCCACGTGCGCAGTTCTATCGCCGTTGGCTATAACTTGCCAGTTTTGAATGAAATGTGACTGCGCGTAGTGTCTACTATTTTTACAACTCTCGACCAACGACGGATTTAATTAAGGTAGTACTGTCAAACATTGAGTTACAAATCTAACAAAAATAGCGTAGAGCGCATTTATTGTTATTTAATACTTAAAATATAAGAATGCTTTAGCAATTAAGGAATGATATGTTAAAGTGTTAAACGTGCTCAAAATATAATAAACTCAAATACGGATGCAAAACAAAAAAAAAACGACGAGATGCAGATTTACATTGAGTGCTGTCACCTCTACCATGTACCCCGTCATCAAGTGAAGTATTGTAAAGTTGAGATAACTCCTTTTGTCTCTGTCCTGTCCTTTTGTAAGTTATACTCATTTAAAAAAAAATGGTGGTTCATACTACTCAACATTATCCAATTATGTTAAAACGAATAATACACTTAATTTATGATTTTAAGTGAATATGATGACTGACTGTATAGCATAAACGATATTTCTAATCATATTGTAGGTCTAGGTATTCATACACAGCCAACTGATACTCAAAACAATGAGTATTCAACGTAAATTTAATAAATACCCAGCATTCTTAATAAACACCCAGGTAAATTAGGTAAAAATCAATTTTTACCTACCGGGTGGGAATAAATTGGATAAATATCCACCGGATATTTACCCACCCGCCCATCTATACTCACCATAGTTTACAATGGAACCCTTGTCACCTCTTGTCACTGAGAAATATAATATTTTATATCCCGAGCTATAATATGTTTTGGAGCGATTCGAGAAAGATATATTTTCCGCCCCCCGCACGTCCCTCCGCCCCCGCCGTGGTGGACAATCCCATACAAAACTATAAAATGGATATAAAATATATCGTAATATTATTATATCCCACAGTCAAAAGGCAACTTTACGAATGTATACTGTCTGTATCTGTGACCGAAATTTAAAAAAAAACTACCGACGCCATTTGCAATTTCGTTTGCAACTGTTGTGAAACCTGTGAAACTTGTGATGAATAGTTATTTAGAGAGAATTTAATCGGTGAATTTACTAATGTTATTGTGAAAAGCAAATAATCAAAAACTATTCAGGACTCCTGAAAGGTAATGTCAGTTTGTTCTAATCGAATTTCACCGGTTATAACCTTAACACTTTGTCGAATCGAAAAGATGGCGTCCTTCGCCTATTTATATGCGACTTGAATTTTTAATAAACCTAATTTGATCTCATAATTCTTACTAAGATAATTCTAAAACTAGTTTGTGCTATCGCAGTGTTAACTATGGAGCCCTCGTTGGACGCGTCCTTAGTGGCGCAGTCCATAAATTACCATGGGCAGCAACTCCAAAAAACGTGGGAAGGTGAGCGCGGTGAAGATGATCTCACCAAGATTGGTGTGGGTCCTTTGGATTTTGCTGTGTACCAGTCCAGACACAAGCACCTCACGTTTCAAGACCGGTCAAAGCGGCTGAAGCTCCACCAATTTATTGCGAAGGAGGCTAATGCATTGTTTGATGCGACCTTGCTGGAGGAAACTCCATCCTCGTCAAGTTTGGGGGTCGATGCAACTACACCAGAAGATAGTAAGTATCACCAATAGCTTGATTTTTTTTCTATGAAATCTTCCCATCCAATCTTGAGAGAAGGCTCTGCTAAAACATTATCATTTTATCAATTGCTATGCGCAATTTACATGCCATTACCATGTCGATACACTGAAATGCCTAAACACATTAGAATTTTTTAAGTTCTAGTTTCCTATTGAATTTTCAGATTCTATTTAGCTATGTTGAACCAAATTGAATATGTAGTTATCTACTATATTTAAGTAATACTATGCTCTTTATTCCAGATTTATATGCGTTGATGCCCCCCTTCGAAACATTTTTGAATGTTGACAAGTCTGCAAGGTTGAGGCATTTCTTTGATGTAAGTATCCATGGTAACGTTGCTTTTAAATATTATTACCATAAAATGTCCAATCCCTAGACTTACAACAATGTTTTTGTACAGAATGTGAAGACAGGAGAACTGATAATTGGTGCAGTAATCAACAGGACGGCATCTGGAATGATGCTCAAGGTGCTCTGTACAGCAGGGCCCACTTCCAGATATGTAGCAGACATTAATGTAAAGGTAACAAACCCATTGCCATTTCAAGCTAAGCATTTTCCACATTACTTAAAACTATGTTTATAAAATCATAGGCCTGCAAATACAAATTGGTTGTCTTATTTTTACTATTATTATTATTATTTATTATTATTACATAATTATTATTTATTTGTAATATTTGCACGTCTGCTTGAGGCTGAATACATTTACTTTGTTTGCACTTTAAGATCCAATTTTATGTATGTATTCTCGCAAAAAAAAATCTGATTTCTGATTATTGCCTAACAATTTTATTATGTGGTGCAATCAATACAGAACCTTGACTTGTCAAGTTGAGTAGGTGTAAGCGGTCAATTTCATTTCCTTATGAAGTTGATTTGTCTCAAATGAGCATTTGATATTGTTAATGAATAATTTATGTTGTTTCAGGCATTTTTACCTGTTACAAATATCATACCAGCTGTAGACAAGAAAAATGTATCAAGAAACTACCTGATGAATGACACTGTTTGCTGCGAAGTCATTGAAGTAATCCCTGATACGGACAAAATGGTGTGCGGCATGAAAGGAGTCACGCGGGGACCAGACGATCCTCCACCTAAGCCTCCACTAGGACTACTCAGCACTGACGACTTTCCTCTTGTTTACAAGTATGTATGATACCAGCTGCATTATAGTTAATCAATGTCCATACACAATTTTTATAGGATTGTTTGACAGTTTTGTTTTACACATTTTGTATTGTTTTTCTATGTATTTTATGATGTGTGAAGGTCGTGAGGCTATAAAATCAGTGGTATGATTATAATTTACAAGCAGAAGACCTATAATTTTGACTGAGAAGTGGATTACAATAGATTGAAATGATGGTGATGATTTGAAAATCAATACATTTATAAAAAACTGATGGATGTCAAGAATAAACCAAAATCATACTCAAATACTGAAGAACATGAAGATGAGGAGATTACAGAAGAATAAAATCAACATGAAGAAAGATAAAAAATACCTCTGTTTTTATAAACTCGCATGGAACCTGGCTGGTTTTTTTACACAGTTGTTTTCAAATCTTGTGTACTCACTTGGGTAGGTATGCAAGGAGAAGGCTTTGGATAATTGTTTTCACTAGTTTGATCACTTTTCAGTACAAATCACACTTTACCAAATATGTGAAAATGATTGCATGGTATTGATCAAAAGTCGATGACAAGAAATGAGGATGATAAATGGATATTTTTCTATGAGTTGAACAGTAGGAGTAATACTCATTGATGGTCTTCAAGTTGTTCCAAAGCTGAAATCATTTACACATAATTCTGTTTTATTTATTTATGGAGAAGGTCAGTACAACATATACGGGTCACATACAATCTCTGTAACAGGAAACTTTTGATTCTCTATTAAAGCTAATATTTAATATTCCAGCAATAAATCGAACCATTTGATTGGACTTTTATAATGAGCATTTCTTGGATGTTGGAGTTATTTATTTGTAATAAAGAAGTAGCTACCGGCAATTATCAATTTAGCTGATGTGAGGCTCCTGAAACAACATGTTGTCTGGCAAGACATTGCTGCAGTTGTTTTTACTTCAGTGGATACCAACATATGAACCCCCGAAAGGACAAAACCTCCCTCCACAATTTTAGGGTGTTCTTTTCTAGGTATAGCAACAATTCCCAAGACTTGTCAGTCACGCTGCTGCATCTGTGACTGTAGCCGAGGCACTTTGGTAAAATTAATGTCACATTGTCGAGGCGACATCACTAATCTATGATGTTTTTGTGTGTGAACAAGTAAAATAACATTTTTTGAACAGCTTCATGGGAACAGGTGAGGATAAACGTATGCGTGACATTAAAAAAAATAGGTTAAATGCTTGATACTTCTTTATTAACTTTCAGAAGATGATACTATCAATTCACTGAGAATACTTCATGAAATTAATGACGTCGTCTTAGTTGTGCGTAATACGTTTATATTGAATATGTTTTGTTTTCTGTCAGGAAAACTATGGATATGAAAGGAGAGAGCTATGAAGCCATTTTGGAGAAGAGCCCAGGCTTCAATAACCCCAACTGCGTCCAATATCTCTCTGAACTGCTTGGGATTGCCAACATGCACTGTACCAACTTCCAATCACTAAGGTAATAGGAACTGCTGCATATAGAGTATGTTATGTATACCGCTTAATTCTTACTTCGCCTGCTGCGGGGTGGGAAGGCGAGGGTGGCAAGCGGGTATCCGCACCGCCCGCACCCCTCACGCACCCCGCTCTCGCCGCCCCGCAGTCTCACTTTCGCGATTTACCTATCTATAGTAAGTCTCCCTACTCCTAGTTATCATACTAATGTTTATCAATTTTCCTAGGGGAGGATTTCCGCCACCGGATTGCGCCGACGAACTTCGACAAGCCCAGGCTAGCAAGTGGGCATTCCGCTCGGTCGCAGAAGGTATAGAACATTTCAAGGCAGGAAGACATTCTGAAGCATTCCAATGTTTAAACAAAGCTCTGAGTATAGATCCAAGAAACGTAGAGGGCCTAGTAGCGAGAGGTGCTCTTTACGCGAATAGCGGAACGTTTAAAAAGGCTATAGAAGATTTTGAGACATCACTAAAACTGAACCCTAATCATGCTAATGCACGGAAATATCTCGGTGAAACGCTCGTTGCTTTAGGGCGAAGCTACGAGGACGAGAACAAGATTACCGAAGCTCAAAAAGCTTACGAAGACTGCTTAGCTATCATTCCATTCCATGAGGAGGCTCAGAACTCGTTAGATTTCCTGAAGAGCAAAACATCTGCTACGAAGCCATTGATTGAACCTGCTGAGTTACTGCTCCCTGGGCTGACTGGTGCAAAGTCATTTGAGATGAAGGAGACACTGAAACAGTTGTTGAACTTGACAGAGAAGAAGGAAAAGAAAAAGAAGAAGAAGAGAGGCAAGGGCAAGAAGAAGAGATCTAGCAGTTCTTCTTCGTCATCTAGTGACTCGAGTAGTTCCAGTTCCTCCTCGGAATCATCGTCATCATCTTCTGACAGCAGTGGTAAGTGTAAAATAAATATAAATAAATAAATATGCGCCAGACAACACACCAATTGCCTGGTTTCGTAGTAAGGAATTTTCTTCCTTGTGTTACGAAGTACCAGACAACGATTATGATAAGGGCGTCTCCCATAAATACTTAAATACATATCGCCTCTTTACAAAAACAACGTGACATCTCATCAAAAGCGATTTTTGTATTATTTGATATTCAAAATCGCGATGTCAAGTTTTATTTTCTACAAAAACGCGGCATTTTAAAAGTGAATGTTGGAGAAGTGATGAGTGAAAGAAACGACAAGAATGTGGCAAGTAGCGGTTAACTCGTTGTCTCTTTTGGTCTTGCGCTCGACTTCGACAACGCGACACAACAGTTGAACCCGCACACGCGTCGAGTGAAGTGCTCCCGCTTTTCGCGAAAAACGTGACATCACGAGTATACCACGTTTTTAGTGCAAAGGTATGTTTCTAGTTCGTATTTAATTTAACTTTTACAGTGTAATATAGTTATTTAACTCGTTTTTATTGTAAAACTCGTGTGTATTGAGAATGAGATAGTTGATTTTGTCACATTATTTATGAAAAAGTAACAAGTTTTCTTCGTGATATATTTGATTGTAACCATGTTGTTGATAAATCGTTTTAATATACTATGGGTTATTTTATTTATTATCATTATTTTTGAAAACTGATAGTTTGATCTTATAATTATGCTAAAATGTAACATTATACATGATAAAATAAAACAACATTTATGGTTTTTTTTTCAGATGGGATCGCGATCTAAGAAGTTAGTTCAATTAGCTACAGGTGTTAAAAATAATTTCAGTGTACAATTAAGAAATTCAAATGCTCTGATGAATATTTCAACATAAGACGAGAATGGAAATGCTAAAAGCTCGAACTTACAAACATTAACAGATGGTATTTTTTTAGGTAAATATTCTCGCCCGTCACGCTACTCTTAATGACACCATCAGAAGAGCTCTTGCCACTATTAATGTTCCCTCCACGGTGGAACCACGTGGTTTGGTTCGTGATGATGGCAGGAGACCCGATGGCCTTACGCTCATTTCCTAGGGCCCGACCGGCCCTAGTATGGGATGCAACTTGTGTCGATACTTTGCCCCCCTCCCATCTCAGAGAATCAGCCCTTAAAGCTGGGGCAGCAGCGGAGTTGGCTGAAAACGACAAGCGTCGCAAGTACGTCTCACTTGCAAGTGATTATGTATTTGCGCCGTTTGGCGTTGAAACGTTTGGGCCGTGGGGGCCTTCGGCTAAATTGCGGTTTAGAAAAATTTCGCCAAAACTAAATTCTGTTACGGCCAATAAAGCTAATAAAGCTGGCTAGTTCCTAACTCAAAGGATTAGCATAGCTATCCAACGCGGCAACGCAGCCAGCATTATAGACTCCTTGCCACAAGAAAATGGTTTCGTTTTTGAATAGGGTAGTCTTATTTTTTTATGTTGCATGTCTTAGTTCTGATTTTTTCTTGTTTGTTATTAGAAATAAATACTTATTCGTCATTATAAGATCAAATTCAGACGAGAATGAAAATGTATTATTTGTTCTAGTTATGTTCCTTTAATTTAATTTTTTAAACCTCTTAGTAGACAAAGACATCTGAGTCGATTCCATTCGACAACCTCGCAGTAATTCGATTAGTAGCAGAAGAAGAAGATCAAGAAGTTCTTCAAGTTCCTCAAGTTCTAGCAGTAGTAGTGGGTCTTCAAGCAGTGGCCCATCTCTAAATCAAAGAAAGTTAGTTTAAATATTGTGTATATTGATTTTGAATGATGCAAGTGTTTGTTTCACAAATTATATAATACAAGTAGTAGCTCTAGAATAGTTAGATACGGGATTGCTACCATGTACCTTATTATTTATGAGCTTCTGATATTTCGGCACTGTTGCAAGAGCCATGATCACGGAGTAGTTACTCCGTTCGTTACAACTATTATAATGTTAGTGACCATGAAAGTTTAAAACAAGTAGTAGCTCGTCGTAGTTTTTACTTTCTAAAAGGATGCTGTGAGAAAAGTGGGATCTAAACTCCAAGAAATTGATTGCGTTTTTAATGTTTCAGACAACGACGACTCAGTAAAAGATCCTAAATTCAAAATTCAAATTCAAATTCTTTTCAATTGTATTTCTTTAGAAATATTATTATTTAATGAATAGGCACATTTAAAATGATTTTGAATGATTTTTTTTGTTGGAGTTAAAAGATAATTTTGTTAAAATCTATACCTATCTAAGAAGGAAGACGGCAATGCTTCTATTTTGATTTTTTAATACTATTAAGCTCAGTGCCATAATTATGTTAGAAGTTATTTATTGGGTACTTTTAGATAACTTAAAATTTTTGATATTTTATTTGTATGGGAGTAAATTTTTAGTTTTCTTATAACTTTACATTAACTCGTCAAGTATGTGTAAACGAGACACAATAAAAATTCCATTGTTATGCGACTCTCGGCATTCGTTTGATACCTGACTGATTAAGCGAGTACTTAGTACCACGTGATTGCTTGTGATCTCTTGTTGATTAATCATTGTGCCTTTAACTAATTTTAGGTAAGCCATTGTTTTGGTAAATTTGTATTTTTAATACACAATATATTTTGACACTGTGTTTTATTTTACTTATCACACAGGCTTCTAGCTATATTTAACACCTTCAATGTGATATATCAATAATGTAACAAGCATCTTGTGACATATTTTCATTAATAACGTGACATGTGATTCTGTTTTTTTTTAAACCATTTTTTTTACTTATTACTGATGAAACTGGGCTTTCTTATTCTTATTTTTAGAAAGAATATTAATTGCTTCTACATTTAAATTGTTTTCCTAAAGTAAAATTATCATTATTTTAAAATTATCAACACTTAAATGTTTGAAATTGCTTTCCTGTAAAGTTGTGGTTTTTAAAATACCACGTTATTCTTGTAAAGAGGCGATATAACATCCATGACTTAGGTACAAATGTTCGTGCTCATCACACAAACATTTGCCCCTTGCGGGATTCGAACCCGCGACGGCCGGCGTAATAGTCAGGAGCGCTAACCAATACACCAAACGCGTCGTCAATGTAAATATATAGATTTTTTTGTTAAATTATTTATGTGTTTTATATTATTTACCTAAGTTACATAATGTCGATGTAACAGCCCTTCTATTCATCTCAAATTAAACGATACTTTTTCTGAAATTGTATACCTATTGTGCTTTAGAACTTGATACCTATTTTGATTTAGTTTTGATCACCCTTAATCAGATATCTCTTATCACAGATTCGGAAGGCCCCAACCGCAAGAAGAAGAGGCGTTCGCAGTCAAACAACAAGCGGCAGCGTTCCCTATCGCCGCTCAGCAAGCGGATGGCGATGCTCGGAGACGCGGACTCGGCCTCTCGCACTCACAATTCGCAGTTTAACCATCCATATGGTTACCAGCCACCACCGCCGCCTATAGAAGAAACTAATGTAACGCCTATGAGGTCACAAGCCGACATAGACTATGAGATGAAGGTATGTGCATCCTTAGACAGAGTATATCCTGGTAAATCGAGCACTAATCTGTTTTCACATTATCATTACTAGCTGCAGAATGTCTACTACTGAACATGCCTCCAAGACATTATTCAAGAGCAACTAGTTGCGAGTATCTGCATAATATGTGACCCTGTAATCTTCACAGATTTTATTGTGTCCATCTTGCTTGTGTATGTCCTGACTGTGCTTTCTTTAGAAGAGTCTCCAATGATCTTTGGCGACTAGTTCTTCATTCTATGTGCACATTGCCACTTGAGCCATTGTCTTAGTTATTCTGATTATAAGTGATAATATCAGCGCGTGTCTTGAGCAAGTAAAATATATGTGGGACAACAAAATCAATCAATAATTATCTTAAACATAATCCATATGTCAGCTCTAGTGCTATCCGTACGCTAATGTTGTCTTCTGTAGTTATATATTATTATGCCATAATCGATTTTCCGTCTAACATAATGAACCGAATATATTCCTACAGGTGCGCAAATTCCTGGAGATGACGAAGGAAGATTCCGACTACGAGGACAAAGTCCGCAACTTCTTGGAAGAGACGGCTCAGTACAAGCGCAACCGCAAGATGCAGGAGCTTGGCCAGCAGCCGCAGCCCGGCGCCGACCACGACAAGAAGAAAAAGAAGAAGAAAGATAAGTCGGTGTCGCTTGTTTATTTATTAATTATTGACTAGCGGTCCACCGTGATTGCGTCCGCGAGTTTTGAGTTTCTTCTCATCTATAAAAAAAACTTTATTTCAATTTAGGTCATGAAATGACAGTTATGAACGTCAAATATACAGTGAAAAAAATAAAAACAAATGTCGTAAAATAAATGACCGAAACATGTCTCCTTATCTTTTGGGCCCTACCAGCGCTTCGAGATAGAACACAGAAAATTAGGCAAGTGCTGAAAAGAAACGCCGAAACAAACTCAGTCACCACTAGCTGCCGTAAAATCAAAATCATCAAAATATCAGTCCAGTAGTTCCTGGGATTAGCGCGTTCAAACAAACTCTTCAGTTTTATAATATTAGTATAGATTATATTGTACATGTTTAGGGTTTGCGCCGTTCTCATGACATGAAAGAGGAACTATTTATGATGATGATACTTGTTGTGATCTCATCAGGTATTTTTATTGGTTGCATGCAATCGTAACTTGTCACTTTACGCGACACGTCTAACTCAATGATCTGCAGGCCGTAGAAATTATTTTTGTATGTGTTTCTAACAAATTAATACAACATTTGCTTTGTGTTAACGAAACTTTGTATAAAAAGATAATACATATTATTTTCTGAGCAAATAAAAATTATGTAACATCAACTAATATACATAATTAATAAATAAATAGTAAAATTTCATAAATATATCAAAATGAATAGTACGAAATTCAATAATGTAGCTGTTTTGTCTACTAGCACAATACATGCACAAAAAGTGTAAATAGCTTGAACAAACTCAACTGTGCAACCACATTAATCTAGTTGCATGACACTTAATACAGGACCTTGCACAATTTTTTGCTTTTGACTGTCTGTGGCGACTTGTGACTTATTATAAACGTAATATTTTGTAGGAAAAAGAAGAAGGAATCAAAGCGAAAGCGCAAGGAACAAGAGAGGGAAGACAAACGCAAAGCGAAGCTAGCGCGCCAGGCCGCCAACAACACCGAATATAGTCTGCGCGATTTGGAGAATATGAGTGACAAGAAAATCAGAGATGCACTCAGGTAAATACTTACTATTTTCCAGCACTCTAAATGCATGAAATGAAAAAAAAAATGCTTTTGCAATGAGACTGGTACATTATGATAACAGGTTATTTAGTCAGTTTGCTGGGCGTTTTCCGCACTTAGCCGCTCAATTTGACCACTGTGCGTGTGATGATAACAGGTTATTTGTAATACGTTTAGGGCAAATGGAAGGGACTAAGCGTATGTTGGGTAGGCCCTGTATGCTGCTATTAAACAAGTTAATATAGCTGCTGCTACAACTCAAGCAACATCTAAAGCTATAACTCTGTTATCGTAAGAATGTACCTGTCACTGCGCTGTGATACAAGGAAAGGTGCTAAAAAAAACTGTACAGACGAACGCGGGTGGGTGCGCGGGGAAGCGGGAGGGGCGTGACATGCATTACGGGTCCATTCTTACGATATCCGGGTTATACATAATAAGTAATCGTAAGCTCAGAACCTGATCAAAGTATTAATTTTGCAGGAAAGAATTGAAAGGGAAAAAGAGGGACCTCAGTTCCGATGGAGAATATGACCGAAAACATGGGGATAAGAGGTACCTTCTACATTGCTATTGCACATGCTAAATAATAAACTGAGCAAAATTTTTTAGCATATACAGTTGCAAGATAATCACTAAAATTCACATCATCATAGCCATAACTGCTATTAAAAGCTGGTTAACAAATAATCTAATTAAAAATTTTGTATTAATTTTTATTTAATTTTGACATTTGCCTCTTGCAATTTGCATAATATCTGTAAAATTTACAATCAATCAATCATCATTTATTTGCAAGAACACAGTACATGTTTACAAAGTTTTTCATTAGTGGATCTCAGCTTTTGTTGGCTAGTTTGTCATGCATATCCTAAATCCTTTATTTTCATTGACTTCTTTGTTACATTGTGACTATACTGTCCAAAACTTATCCCTCGCGTCACACATCCACTCCGCTCAATTTTGATTTCTCATTTCTCAGCCAAAACCCCGAACCATCTTCACTATCCTTACTCACATACACCTCTATCTTTTACCAAGCATGTATCACCCCAGGATACTGGACGAGATGCACGGGCTCGAGGAGTTGGAGTCGAAGCTGAGCGCGTACCACGTGATGGTGGAGAAGGAGATGGGCGGCAAGCGCGACGGGCGCGGCTCCGGCAGCCCGCTCGACCAGGCGCCGCCGCCGCCGCTGGAGAAGCCCAAGTGGAAGATGTCCATGAGCGCCGTCAAGGACTCGTGAGTGTTGAGCGTTGAGGGCCCGGTTTCACCGTCGACAAATAAGCACTAACCAACTTATAATTCAAATATGTAACGTCATTCCGAAGTCATTTTATGAAGTTGTGGACACAACGCTGACCAGAACTTATCAGGACATGGTGAGACAGGCCATTTCTCTCTAGTTTACGAATTCTACGAAATGCACAAAATTTTTAAATCAACAATGTCATCTAATGATCAGTGGGCGAATGAAGTTTTACCAGCGCACTATTATTTGGGCAATAGAGTTTATTTGTAATTAAGCTACTAAACAGAACCCTCTCCACCTGAAAGTTGAATTTATATTTGTGTTTTTTTTATCAATTGATATCTGCGTAGACAACAAAAGCAATTTAATAATAACATCTAACTTAAGATTAAATTAACCAACTCCACCATTTAATTTAACAATTTCTTGATACTACTTATGGGTCTTTACTTTGAAATTGATTTACATATTTTTGAACAAGAAAACTAACCCAAGTTCATTAGTGCACGATCTAATATTTGTTTTCTCTGTTGGCAGAGTAAAGAAGAAGGATGCCCCAGCGCAAAAAGGATACAAAGAGAGATACGCGTTCGAAGACAGTTCAGATGATTCGCAGGATGCACCAAAAGTAAGTTCCATACCTTTGTATTGTAGGCTAGGTAGCTCTTGACAATGCATGACCGCTCCACGCTGATTGCGATGTAAAACGAATTGCTCAACACAGGTAGGTAGT
>OY757253.1:4368390-4470186 GCA_963584085.1 Pyrausta aurata | reverse complement strand
GTCCTGGCACGGTCCTGGCATTAGTGCTATTAGTTCCTTGCAAGCATGTATTGGAATTTATTGTAATGTTTTCATAAATACGTCATTAAGATAATTTTAGCGTTGGTAACTACCTACTAACTATTATTTGTCTGATATTACAAAGTTTCCAATGCGATAGATGTCAGGACCTTAGAATAGGACCCCACTGAAAGACCTAGAATGGGATTTCTAGATGAAAAATATTATGGATCAAAGCATATTTTCATGACAGTATTTTCTGCAGGAAGATCGTTAAATATTTTAGCAAGAGTGATAAGGTCTAGATTATGCGAGGAAAACTTGCACTGCAGAAAATTTTATAAGTTACCAAATTTATAATATGCCAAATATTTCACGGGTGCGGTTTTCCTAAACACATTCTCAACGTGGACCGAATCAAAGTGGATAATTGAGATGTTTTCGAATGTAAATAAATAATAGATGTAATTACGACGAAAAACGGTATATGAGACGACAATTTAACAAGAATATGTATCATATAACTGTAAGATATAAAGTGAGGAAACATCAAAGTGCGCCGTGGATTTTCTAGACGTATTGTTGGACCTATGAAAAAATGCTACTACATCGATGGAATACCCAAACAATAATATTCAACAACAGCCTATCACACCCTTAGCTGACTAAGCATCTTGTCTAGAAAATCTTGTAGTTTAGACTTACTAACGACTTACTAAACCGACTGCAACGGCCGTCTCAGTTTTCCTATGAGACAATCTTTGAGATATGCTACCATAATAGTCCTAACATCAATAAAATCGAAAAAATTGAGATTCTTGTGTTAGATAATACACTAGCGAGACACGTTGCTAATGTTTATTAACTAAACGGCGCTTTTATGAAAGCGTTAGAACAAATGCTAATACATTATAACAAGAAACGCATATCACCAATGCCAGGACTAAGTTGAGGTCAAAATACAGCTAAACGACATACGACAAAACATCAAAAACTTTGTAAAACATTTAAGAAATGTCAATTTTCAATGTCATATAAACTAACTTTTTTGTAGTTTCAGTATTTTTGGTTTTCAGTAACTTACATTAGGTGTCTTTAATTAGTTGTTCACATCACTGGTACACTTATTCTGCTCATAATAGATTTAAGGTCAAAAATTACGAAAAATAGATCAATGTCATGGCAAATAGTAACTCCAAATTATACGTAAAACCCATATGTTTTTTTTACAACAGTTGCTGGTTTCTATGTATTCATAATACAAAATTATTGGAACCCATAACTTGATGAACATACAATTTTCAAAGTGTCTTTAATTAGCTGTCCACCACTGTATATCAAAATTAATAAACCAACCAAATTGATGCAACTCTTCTTTCTTGTAAGACACAGCAGTGTCGTTTTTTGTGGAAACCATTCAAATTGATGATGATGCAATAGATAGGCCATAATCGACTTGAAGTGGTAACCTGCCTGTAGCAGGCTGTTTTAAAACACAGTCAAGTCGCCTTTACTGTCTGAGCGATATTATCAGTAAAGTGGTTAACTAAAATTTTTCTAAACTAATTTTACTGCAAACAAAATCACTAGACGATCAGTCTTTCATGTAACTTTATTTATTTATTATACGCAATTCGTGAGCCAAATATTTTTCTACTGACATAAAATTCATAAAATGGAAAACAGGTTATGCTTTTTAAGATGAAGTTAATGTTATGTTAATCACCGCAATATTTTTCCTTTATGCTGGCGATGTTTGAAGCAGGATTCAAAGAAAGTAAGACAGAAACACTCCACAATCTCTATTAATTTTCATATCTTTTCTGACCTTTTATTTTATGATTATTACAACATGTAGACCGATTGATAATTCATAAAATTTGCATATCTCATGGAACAAAATATTTCATTTTTGTTTCTATTATTTCCTCTTTTTTTAGTAAACATTTTACACACTTTATCTAATTAATATATGGCCAGCAAAGCTTCGTGTAAGGAATAATAAACAAAAGTTAAGATTTGAATCGGAAACTGACCTAATATGACCATGTCAGCAACCTCTGACATCATAGATTGACACATACCAACTTCTGGTAACTTATGTTTATTCCGTTTTTTTTTGCTTGTCCATTATTTTATACAATATTTTTAATTATATTGGTGAAAAAATTAAATAACTATTTGATTAAAAAATCTCTTGGTGTACAATGATGAATTACCAATTAGATTGTGATATTTCTGTTAATCTTATTTTAATATGATTATTTTGTTAAAAAATTATGTCAATATTGTTAACAATATTGGACTACGAAAGAAAAACTGTCTTTAAAAACAACAGCACGTCAAACTTACCCCGGCGGCGTCTATTGCCGTTTTTTTTTTTGCTATTTTCCTACAAAGGTATAATCTGATGTGTCCGTAGCAATGATTCCATCGACTCTACTCTCCGACATGATAGATTATCACATCAGTTTCGTCCACAGGGGCCGGCGGTCCAACCGCCGCGGCAACTGGCGCGGCCGCGGCGGCTACGAGCGCGGCACGTACTACCGCCCGCGCTTCCACACCTACAACGGCGGCGGGAACAGGGGGCGAGGCCGCGGCGGCGGCGACTTCCGGCGGGACGACGGGAGGCGCTTCCAGCACGAGTGGCGGGACAACCGCTCGCGGGGCGGGCGACCGTTCAGGCCGAGGCGTGGAGGTGGAGGCAGAGGCAGACCTTTTCAGAGGTAAATTGGCGAATAGTTTGCCATTAAACTATTATATTAATTAAACTATTTTAGGGAGTATATTTAATGTCTTTAGGTAAACCGCTTCATTGTAACTTCGCCTGCGGGGCACAAAGGCGCGGGTGGGGACTCAATTTTGCGACCTACGTATAGTGCTTCTATTTTCCTAATATTCCTCGGCAATTGACACCTTCAAAATATACAATTTTTCTGTATCAGTATTGAATTTAAGAACTGAGATTATTTTAGCAATAATATCGCCTCAATTGTGCATTTCGTTTAAAATAATCAATTATCTGTATCAAAATTAAAACAGCACTCTTATTTTAAGAACAGCTTTCTTGTAGATTATTGGACATTGAAAAGATATAATTTTCCAAATAAAGCCTATCTACTGATGTGTATATTTGTTACAGAGGTGGATTCCGTGACTTCCGTGACCGGCGCGGCGGACGCTACTCGCGCTCGCGCAGCCCCGACCGCACGCGCCGCTCGCGCTCCTACAGCCCGGAGAGGCGCGACAAGGACAGAGATAGGTCGGTGCCTACTTCGACAAACATCCTTGAGAACGACCATAATTTATTAATAACCTATCTAACCAGATAACTGTAAATACAGGGTGACTTTGCAAGGGGGTGCCAAATTTTTTGAAGTGAATCATAACATCAATGTGAACAACTTTCACTATGGGGTCATGGTCGAAATCTTAAATAAAATTTCAGGTGCCCCATACATTATCGACGATAATAGAGACAGCTGAAGAATGAGACAAAACAGTTTAATAGTTAAAACAGGTTTAAAAGACTGTTTAAGTTATTATGAATAAGGGGGTAAGTGTGTTAATATTGATTTAAAACTGTGATGATACTATACATAAAAAACCGGTCAAGTGCGTGTCGGACCCGCGCACTGAGGGTTCCGTGCCACCCTTAACTGAATTCAGGGTCCACTTACTTTCACTTAACGAAAACATCACAATATATTGCGACGGCAAAAATAACTTTGTTTTACATAGTGTTGGTGTATGAAAGACAAAGTTATATTTGCGGTTGATAAAAATGTGCAATATCTCAAAAACTACTGATTCGATCTCCTTTAAACCAATTTTCGTTGCAAGATTTTGTTGAGATCTACATCATATATTTTTTCCAAAATTTTCACTTTCTTAGTTCAAAAGTTAGATGGGGGGGACGCCCATTTTTCCACTTTGGAAGCGTCTATATCTCAAACCTTACACTTTTAGAAAAAATGGTTTTAGAAACCTCAACATCATTTTAAAAGACCTATCCATAGACACACACGCATAGGTTTGAGTAAAAAAAAATTTTTAGGTTTTAGTTTCATGTATGGCAGCCCCCCATTAATATTTTTTTTTCTTACTTTTTGTACCTGAATCAGAAAGCGGTGAACTAAATACACCTACCTACCAAGTTTCAGCTATGTGACGCTTATAGTTTCAGAATAAAGTGGCTGTGACATACGGACGGACAGACAGACAGACAGACTTGACGAAACTATAAGGGTTCCGTTTTTTGCCATTCGGCTACGGAACCCTAAAAAGTATTATTACAGTTTTAAATTAATATTATCTCGATAGGTTATTAATTTCGGTTCTTAGACGGACCAAAGAGGTCCCGAGTTCGAATCCCGGGTCAGGCCGTTGCTCTGGGTTTTTCTGTTTAAACTCATAAATGGCAGTCGGAAAGTTGAGGTGTGAGATACCCTGTGCCTCCTACCTCCTATTACATGTTATGTTGCCATCTTACTAAACTATGACAGCGAAATAAATGCCCACACAAATGGTTCCCAGATAAGATTGGCCACTGTGGTATACAGACGGGAGGACATTATTATTTAATTTATGTAATGTTCTGATTTGATTTATTGAAATTGCAACCGCTGACCCCACGCTCACCTCATCTCTCACTTCCGCTAATTCGCTACTTATACTCGACGCGCTGTGATGTCTAGACATAATAACATCCGGCTTTACTGAAGTTGTGAGGATAATCTTGACTACAAACAAAACTTCCATCTAACGCTATTGAAATCCCTTTGCTTATAATAATGGTTACTATTTCTTTAGCTACTCCCGCTACTCGGAACGCGACAGCCATCGCAGCGAGGGTGAATACGAAGAGGAGAGGTACGTCGACAGGAAAGAATACGACGGGAAGTGGGCCGACGGGAACGAGCCAGAGCGTCCCCCGGCCGAAGAAAAGCCTGCCGACCAGCCCCCCAAAGAGTAAACGCACCGGCGCGACAGCAGGATAGAACCCTACCCGCCGGAACAAGTCATAGGGTGCCGAGTTACACTTCGCACGGTTTTCGCTTTACACAGTCACACTGTATTCTTTATCATTTAGTTAGATGTAAATATAGTTTCGATGATAAGACAATTAACGTTTCAATATTGGAAGCCCATTAATTAATTGTAAGTCCTATGTTATAAATTCATAACAATCACGGTGATTGTATTTGCATTTGTTCGGTTTAAATTAGATTTGACATTTAATTTTGTGGTGCCAGATTATATTGCCAATATGTTTTTCCTTGAAACATGTGTACTAAAAAATGACACTTGTCTTATTCCAACTTGGCAAAACTTAATAATCCGTGTTTTTTTATTATGATTTTGTCCCATCATTGGTAGAAAACATATTGTGTAACTAACAAAATAAATAAATTAAATGTGTATGTAATTATTTTGTTTTATTTAACTTCCATCTCTGAAAAGGCTGAAGTAAGTATCTGTAAATCTGTCAGTTTTAATTTTCTGAGTTATGATGAGCTCATATTAAGATATTGTATTTAACATAGGTACATGGTTTAAAAAAAAAAATGTCATACTCTTGCTTTGAAATTAGGCGCCGTAAACACAATTTTGGCGCGCATATCACAACTTTGTGTCGGGAATTTTCATATTTTTTATCGATTGAAAAAAAAATCGGTAATGAATTGATTTTGCTACCACCTGACAGAATTTATATTACTTTAGCGTACTACCAACAAATATTATATTTTGTGGTATACCACCCTTTAAAACAATGCCCACAACCTTCCTTCCGCGGCCGCGTTCAGTTTATATATTTTGTGCTCCAGTACAGCATCAACATCATCAAGTCACAACAAATAGTTGTGTGGTTTATGACCTATAGCCACAGTGAAACATTACTTCTTCAGGTAGGATAATATCTTCCTACCTAACATAGCTACTCAAGGCGTAAGTACTAGCTTATTTGTTTCAACAGTGTCATCAATCAATAACTGTATTACTTTTCTCTCTTCTACAGTAGATGGACTTCTTTGAATACTAGAGCTTTTTGTATTCGATTTGGGATTTGCGGCTTAATACTTATAGTTACGCTCCCGACTATTACGCCGGCCGTTGCGGGTTCGAATCCCGCCAGGGCCTAATGTTTGTGTGATGAGCACGAACGAGACGCCCCCATCATAATCATCATTGTCTGGTACTTCGTAACACAAGGAAAATAATTCCTTACCAAGAAACCAGACAGACAATTGGTGTGTTATTTGGGCATATTTATTTATTTTTAATTTGACATTTAGAAACAAAATATAGGTAACAACCATAACATTCTGGTTGGCCTTAGCTTCCATATTAACTATACTGAATAAAAAATACATTAGCTAATAAATATTTTTATTTATTTTATTTGCTCTAATAATTGAAGCTTCAGAATAATTGACAGTCTTATGTTCGTTTCTTCTTCTTCTTATTCTTGTTTTTGTTACTCTTGTCAACATTCCAATACCAGAATAATTGCAGGACTAGAGCAGCATTAGCTGCTGTTGATACACAATAAGTAAGAATGATTATGAAATCACCAGTCTCTTGAATGGAAGTGAAAATTCTTGCAATGCTGCCACCAAATAAGAGCAGACACGTCACAGCTGACAATTGACCTGTGCTCCCATTTTTGTAATTTGTAATAACTTGAATGGCCTGAAATAAAAAGAATAATTTTATTTATATCACTGACATTGTCAAAAATAACTTTTAAAATTACTATAATTTTACCTTTGCAAGTACAATAATAGGGATATTCAGTGCTTGCATACTCCACAAGGCATCCTTAGGAGTTACCCCACTTACTAAGGCAGACACTATACCAACATAGGTTGTCAAGAACAAGGCAGCTTTCCCTGAACCGCCACCATAATGCAGCACTAGGGCTGCAATAATTGCTGTTTGTATTGCAAGAAATGTTCCATCTCCCCATGCACTGAAAAATAATTGAACTTACTGAGATGTATTTAATTGTTTAACTTAAGACAACTTTACTAACTTTGTACTGGCATGAAAAAGACACATGGACAATGTTTTATAAAATGGAATTCAAAAGAATTGTACAAACCTAAATGGGAAACCCATAACATAACTGTATGAAAAGTTAGCAGTAATAGCGAAGAGCTCCAAATACACTCCGTATACATTTATACCCTCCGCGCTTTTACTGCTAAGAATTTTCAGTATTTGAGGAACTTTGACCAATATCGATCCAGCTATGATACCGATCCCAAGCCCCTTGCTTAAGGTTGATTTGAAGCACGGTACTGAAACGGAAGATGCATCAGATCAGATATGTTTGTATGTGAACAAAACTGGGTTATTTATTCACAAAAGAAAAGTTATCAAACCATCCGCGAAATTATATTTTATGAAGTACTCATCGTAACACTTTTCAGATAAAACTGACAGTAAGAGGCCCTTCAAAAAATCAACCATGGTGTTGAAATCACTACGATTATTTATGTAACTTCAATTGTTATGCGTTTAAACAATTTATTGATCGCAATTTCACTATTCCATTTCCTTTTTGTTCGTCAGCGGGGCAGCGCAAGGAGTGCGACGGAGTCTTTTACTCTTACTAATCTGTGGTCTTTTAGACATACTCTTACTAACCTGTGGCGACGATGTAGCGAGGCGGGTCCTTAAGGAACAAAAATACAAAAAAAAAAAAAAGTAGCGAGGCGGGCGGGGGGACGATTACCTGTCACTTTTTGACATATGCAGGGCTGCCAGCATTGAATAATTTTTACACCTCGAATGAAATCACATCTAAAGGTATGAAGGAGGAAGGAATAGTTTGTTTCTTCGTTAGTGATAATGACGCTAGTGTACGTGAAAGTGCTAGTCTCCGCCAAAGCCATGATGAGATATGTGAGCTGAGCAGTGAGAGAGACCATAACTTTTGGGTTTCAATAATTTTGCAACCTCTAAGTATTTGTTCGCAATTATTTGAGCACCTAATACATACCTACATTCGGTTGTTGTTTTATGTTATAAAAAGGTGCGCCGAAATATACTATTACGTAATTTACAAGCTAGGGCTAAGCAGTAGCTCATACCTTATTAAAATACATGCTTGCTAGCAACCAAGGCAACGGCAACAACGGCATCAATGCCAGGACTAAGTTAAGGTAGAAATGAGTAATTGAGTAATTTAACTTGTAACGCTGTTTTGTTGACGTAATTAATTGGATGACAAAACACAACCTGGTATTGAGTTATGAACTAAGCATATTCAGCGTGTCCTGCTAATATGGGTTATTTCCTTCATTGCGGGATTTGAGGAAAATTTAAGGGTCTGAAAATTACAGTTATATATCATTGCTACACTTTACAGCAAGCTATCAGTGCACAGCGTCATCTGTTGGTTTCCGCACGTACCCTTAAATGCTATCCGATGTAGTGCTGACTCGTTGTTAAGCTCCCAAAATTATGGGTAAATAATTTATAACGTCAACCCCGTAAACTGGATTGACATTCGTGGCAGTCAACGTGTTTTGCTTACGTTCAGAAACTTACCTATCAACTTTTCAGATTATATTTTGTCGTGTCGTGCGTGGGATACCTTGTTAATTTAATGTTTTAAAAAATGGCATTACGAAGACACTTGCTTTTGGGTGTAGAAATACTATTATGCCAGTACCAGCGGTCGAGTTCGAATCCCGCACAAGGGGCAAATGTTTGTGTGATGAGCACGAACATCAAGTCATGGATGTTTATAAAAGTTAAGTATTTGTGGGAGACGTCCCCGTCATATTCGTCTGGTATTCGAAACACAAGGAAGAAACTTCCTGTTGTTTTCTAGCGCATCTGAGGGATAAGATCAATGATGTTTAAAAAGTTATAGATACGTTACCCGGGAGCGCTATGTGAAGACGCAAAAAGAGCCTAATTAGGATCTCTTGCCCCCAGTCGGCAAAAAGCGATACAACGAGTGTGACGTCTCGGTTCGTGATTGTGAATTGGTTTGTATCTATCAAAATGCCATCGTGCGTGAGTGTTTTGAAGGTGTACGAACTATGACAAAAAAGTTTAAAAAGCTCAGTGCATGTAAAGACAAGTAAGTAAACAAGACTAATGCATTTCTTTTTATTTTTTTTTAATTTAGTATGGGTTTGCTCTTGACTCCAGACCAAGCCAAGTGCGACTAAGACGGAGTCGAAGATGGAACGAGCTCGCCCAGAAAAAAATAAATAATAATAATAATAAATCATTGCATTTTATTATTTTTACTTAAAATTCATTTCACAATGCGATTACAAAGGCGAAAGATTAAGTAAATAGTTTTTTTACAAGTGTGAAAAGGACGCAATGTCCTGCTTGGTGCCTCGATTTGTTGAAGTGGGCCATACTCTTACTAATCTGTAAAGTGGGCAGTGCATTTTATTAGTTACCTTACCAACTATCTCTTTCGTTCTTACTGTTTCAATAATGCTATCTATTTCACCTCAGTCTAAGGAATGTGGTTAAAAAAAATTGCGCATGTGTGCAGTCGCACCGTTAGTTCTGACTGTCACCGTTGGCCAGAAGATCCATGTCGCACTGTTTAGCTGCAGCCCGGGTTAGGCTGCGTTTCCACCAGAGATGTGCGATGGAAATGTGTCGTACGAGGATGTCTAGCTGTGCTGTGAAAATGTGTGGGTGTTTCCACCAAAGCTGTGCGGTGAAAATGTGCCTACGAGGATGTGTAGCGGAGCTGTGGAAATGCGCATTAATGTGTGGTGCGAGGATGCGTTGCGAAGCTGTGAAATGTGTCGACGGGGGTGCGGTGTAGTGGGAGCGAAGTAACGCGAACGCCTCACAGTGGTTCCAAATAAATAAAAAATGGACTTTGATGCTAGAAGCTTAAAAATTTTTCTGATGGTTTACACTAAGTCAACTAATATGACAAAAAAATATATATCATCCTACCACGAGTACATCGTAGTAAAAAATATAAGTATATATATTTTGGCTGGTACAGTATGAAGAAGACTAATGAAGAAGTCTTGAACTTGGTAAAGGAAAAGAGAAAACTAATTGAAACAATTGAGAGTAGAAGAGGGAGAATGCTGGGACACTTGATACGACACGACAGTTTCATCAGAACGATAATAGAGGGAAGAATAGAAGGAAAAAGGAAGAGAGGAAGACCAAGAATAAGCTATATGCATCAAATAAAGCAAAAGTTGAATGTTGCGTCGTATCAAGAGGTCAAGAGAATGGCGGAAGAGCGTAAAGAATGGAAAAAACTCCACCGACAAGAGCTTGGCTCTTAAATTAGATGATGACAGTATGCGCAAACCTCGCAACACATCCCTCGCACACATTCCTCGCACACATCCCTCGCACACATCCCTCGTACACATCCCTCGCACACATCCCTCACTTGTTTTGTATGCGCAAAAACCTAGCTCCGCTGAGCCGTTTCCACCAGAGCTGTGCTGACCGAGGCGAGGTAAATGAAGCGATTCTATTGGTTCTTTACAAACACATCCCTCGCTACGCATCCTCGCACATCTCTGGTGGAAACGCAGCCTTACGGTGTACCGCCGAGTGCCGACAAACCGGTACCTCGCTAGTGATGTGCCAAGTCGTCTCGGTATTCGTTAATTAAGACTCAAATTAGGAACCGAGTCGAAATACATTTTAACTCGTCAAGTATGTGTGAACGAGACACAATAGAAATTCCATTATTATGCGACTCCCGGCAGTCGTTTGATACCTGACTGATTAATAGCGAATTCTAAAATATTCTTTAAAAAACCGGCCAAGTGAGAGTCGGACTCGCGCACGAATGGTTCCGTATCTTTGATGAACGATTATAACTTCATCAAAGTTCCGTATCTACTATGTTATGCAAGCACTTTTATTGCCCTAATAATATGGCATGTAAAGCATGATTAAGATTGCATTGAATTAACAATCACGAACCAAGACGTCACGCTCATTGCATCGCTTTTCGCCGACTGGGGATAAGAGATCCTAATTAGGATCTTTTCGCGTCTTCACATAGCTTGCCCGGGTAACGTATATATTACTTTTAAAACATAATTGCTAAAGATATAAAATGGTTTATATCTTCACCCGTTAAATAGTTACCTACTTGTTCGTCGTTATTACTCATCTTATAACTCGAGAATGGTTCAACCGATTTTCATAGTGTTCACTTTGTTTGATTCGTCGTTATCGTGTACAGTTGAGGTCTCTCAAGCCTAACCATTTTAACCCAAAATTGGGATTCTTTGGCTCCGGGGATCTCGACTGTGTAACAATAACGAAAATAAAAACGCATTAATCACTATATTCAGGAATTTATTGATAAAAAAGTTGATAAGATTGCATATTATATAACAGAGACTTAGATAGAGCATATAAATAAATCCAAATACATTTATGCTAAACTGAAAGAGGTTTTAAGAGTTTTGGTTATTTACGTCTTGTATTTTTGATCAGCACATGAGTGATTGTTTCATCACAAGTTACTGGTTTAAAAAAAACTAGCTATGTAGCAAAGAGCTGAAGGCAGTAAACGCCACAGGGCCCACGCGGGCCTAAATCTGGTTAGTTTACTCCCTTTAAGTGCTCAACAGAATACATACGAAAACTTTACAATCCACACATAAATGGAAAATTATACTAGAAAACTAGCAACACCTCAGTTTCAAAAATCCTACACAGTATCTAATTGTAATAATGATGTCCAAAGCGTATGACTATAATTTAAACAACTGACTATAATTTAAACAACCTTGTTGGTACTGGATTAGAGGGAATGATGTTAACATTATATAAAACTCTATAAATCCTGTACTATTGTTAGAAAATCTAATGTCTGACCACATAATATGATACCTAAATTATCATCATTTACAAATATAATTATTTACAAAACTTATAAACTATGTATTATGGATTTATTATTAACTAACATTTCTCATAATGTGATCTAGTTTGCTCGTATGCCTGTAGTCTAGCTTATTTCGTTTTTTTTATAAAATCTGCAAATGGACTTTATTTTGGCATACATTATAAAAATATTATTTTGAAAGAAAAAAACGGTGGACCGAAAGTAGGTCAGAAGTAAATTAAGTGAAAAGTAAGGATATTTTACCTTAAAAAATATGCATTATACTAATTAAATCTGGCTACAGTTTCAGTGTATGAATCGGCAAAAAGTCTACCATTTTTGGTATCTGCTTACCATAAATCAGAATCATTTAAGCTAGAGATGGGAAAGTTATGATTCCTCATTTCAGTTACATTCATGAATCAGTGATGTTTGTTATATTAATAAAAATTATGCAGTGCAAAACTATAAACTAATTATTTTATATAATGCCTATGCCAGCGAATTTTCACTTAAAAGCATAACAAAAACTGAAATCGAATTTGCATAGTCTGTAAATAACAAAAAATTATAGATCTGTACAATACCATAGTTCTGAATGCACAAGTCATACTGTATTACAAGTTCTCATGATAGTGGCTTCAATGAGAATGATAGTTTAGGTCTTGAATTATTTTTGCCTAAGATCTTCTTTTGTTCCTCTTTTACTCTCTTTTCTTGCTCTTTTTTGAGCTTCTGTCTCTCTTCATCCATTTTTCTTTGTTCTTCTATCATTGCTAACCGCTCCTCAGCCTGAAAGAACATTAAGATGATGAAATGTTTAAAGAAAGGAATGTTTATGTATACAAATCAATTGACAATCTGACTGAATATACATACCAGCTTTCGCTGTGCTTCCTCAATTTTTTTATTGTTTTCTGCCATGATTTCCTCCAGTTCTTTCCTTTTACGATCTTCTTCCTCCTGTTTAATAAAAAACAAATGTTAAATTGGTTTTTACTAAGATAAAGAAACAAAAACCTAAATGCCATTATATCACAGGATATTAATGGTATTTTTTTATGATTGAATCTTAAATCTCTATTATTTTTATACTGTTATAAATCATTTGTTTCTGAGGATTAAATAATATTCCATAAATATACCATATTTTGTAAGATTCAGATGACATAAATAAATGCATCAATAAATGCTGAAAAATTCCTATATCTTTATGATCTGATCATGTCACTATGCTAATGTAAATCAAAATAATGTCTCAGGTAACACAGGCTATTAGAGCTCACCTAGTGTCAAAAACGGAAATATGTATTTTTATACAAAAAATATGTTAAAAAATACCTTCAGCATTCACGTCAGGATCCTCAAGCAGCATCTCCATAAAATTCTTACAGCTTCTGGCTCTTGAGCAGTCTTCTGACCTGACTTATAGACTACGTGACTGCCAGGGACAGTCAAGCGAACAATTTTAAAATGCTAGCCAGATGCCTTCTCGGCGAACTTACATTACTTTTTAGTGAAACAGTGTGCCTCATCAGTGTGAATGACATACATAAAGTCATTGAAAATACCAAATCAAACTATCAGAGGTGTCTGTCTCAGTAAATGAAATTGTAAGGAACTCAAGAAAAAAATTCTTGAAATCACTCGAACTACACCTGACTGGACCTTTAACAGATATGATCGAAATAATACTTTTATTAGTTCTTTGTATAATTGATATTAAACATTGACATTATACATTTGGTGTTTGAGAGATGCGAGAACAAGCAGCATTGTTTTCGCATTGTATTTTTTGGGTCATGTGTAAGAGCAATGTATGAATGGATTGCCATTGCACATGACTGTGAAAGGAAGAGGGCAGTTACCTGTCGAGCCATTTCCTTGCGCCGTTGCTGTTCTCTTTGCCTCTCCAGTTCTTCCATCATCTCTTTCTCCATTTTACGTTTGGCTTCTTCCACTCTTTTTGCCACTTCTTGTTCAATCTCATCTTTTCTCTTTTCTAATTCTTCTTCTACACGTTTTTTGACAAGAAGCTCTATCCTCTTAGCTGCTTCTTCTTCCACCACCTTAAAGTTATTATTTGAAATTAGAATTCTACAATAAGACAAGGATACCAACAACTATTGTAGTAGAAGGCCGTCTAAACTCATTAGCACAAGTTTGCGTTTGTTGGTTGCTTGTGTTAGTTTACTGACCTTCTGCTCAGCTTCTCTTACTCTTCGTTGTCTTTCCATTTCAGCTAAGCGGTCAACTTCATCCATTTTGCTGCGTCCTTTCGATTTCTTTCTGTGACTCCGGCTGCCATCGTAGGAGCCCTCACTACTCGTAGATGATGACACCGAGTGTGACCTTTTCCTGCACATAGATGCACACATTATTATAGATCTACCTACCAACGATTATGTTCTAAAGATTAATGATTAAATATCGAGAAATGTATGTATCTTACCTAGATTTAGAGCTACGTTCTCTTGATTTTTCAGCATGTTTAGAACTTCTGCTGCGAGATGTTGAGCGGTCCTTCGATCGGCTCTTCTTACGCGAGTGTTTGCTACTTTTATGGTGACGCCTAGGTGACTTACTGCGTGACCTTGATCGGCCCATTTTGATTAAATTTTGGAACACTCAAAAATCCACCACGCGACATAAAATCACAGAAAATGCAAATCGAAATTCAATACCTACATCAGTTTAATAAAATGACAACTGACTGAACCACAGATAAGATAGATTGACCGACGCCATATTTGAGTATTACTTGATCAAAAAATATTTTATTCTATTTCTACCAATGAGCAGTTTTCATGTCATGTGAGTTGTTTTTATCTTCGAGAGATGGCGCTAGCGTCACTACGCCAACAAGATTACATACATGATCAGTGACGCCAACGTAAAACGGAACGATATTTCGTTTTAGTCACAGTCAGTCAGTCTTATAGCTGGGTGCTATAGATGGCGCTGGCCGGAATTTACTCGCGCTAAATCTGAGATTTTTCCAGTGGTGTACTCACCGTGTCATTATACAAAACGTTGACATTGACGTTTAAACGTCGTTTCGTTTCTTAAAATTTTTAGAAGTCGTCGCTTATTGATGCTTCGACTAACGTGAAATTGGGTGTTCCGCCAAAACGTGAATGAAAGAAAAACCTAGCGACCTTAACGCCATGTAGTGATGAGAGAATGAGAGCTGTTAAACGATGGGAGAAAACTGCTCATAGTTCGAATAAAGCAGGCAGGCAGGTATAATAGGATAGGAGTAGGGGAGGAGATACAAGCCAGTCAACCAGCAAGACAGGAGCTGCAGGAGGGTGGAAATCATTTGAAATACAGCTCTTGCTTGGCAGCCAGCAGAGTATGTACGAGTCTATGGTAGGTACTTACCACGAGAGTTTTGCGCGAAAAGAGAAGAGAGTTATAAGAAAAGTGTGTTGTTGTGTTGATATTGGTGTTATCCTCTTTGTTCGAAAACGTAGAGATTACTACTTAGTTAGTAACCTTGTTGTTGTTGAACTGGTTTTAAGTGGTACATTTGCATAAAGCTAATTTTATTTTGCTAATAAATCCCTCGACGTGTAAATACTGCACACGTGTACTGTATTAGCCTGTAGTGTTTTGGACCAAGTTCGTCGCCAGTCGCCCGCCACAAGTAAACATCATAGAGAAAGAAATACTTAGGTATCAAAAACTCACTGCTCTGTGCTGTGAGAGAGAAAAATGTTCTCGTGATTGTGTAGTAAATAGTAAAATTATCCTGATTATTTGTGGTGCTATTGAAAAAACTAATGAAGATGATCGCTATTCCCGCTTGCTTACATTCCTTAACCATTTGAAATGAGTGGACCAGCCTTGCCAGCCTAGCCATATTAATGTGTTAGGTTAGATTTGTTTTGTGATATTCAGATTCACATAACTACTTCACTACCTCCTGCCTGCCTGCACGCATATTCACCCAGAGCCTCAAACCCACCATGGCCAGTGGTAAAATTCCTTTGGAAACTATCTAGCTAGTTAATGAACGATACGAGTACTATTATATTTATAACGTTTATTGATAGTAATCACACATGGCTTTCCCCAAAATATTCTTTCTCTTTCCTATTTATAAAAGATACAATTTTATAGGTGGCCTTAAGAATTTCATCTTGAGTTTTGTCTAAGTAATTATTGATTGTAATGTTTGGTCTCAGGCTGCCGATCATTCTTTCGCTACGTTTGAATTTAGTAAAGCTGCTTTGGCCGTGAGGGCCATTATCAATGCTTGCTCTTTTTTTCGATGCAAAGTGGCTACAAGACTCCTTGAGTATTGTTTTGATGTCAGTCACACTTTGCAGCCGTTTGACCGTGACGTCGTTATCTTTCAGTGAATAAGACGCCTTGTTGTCTTTGGTATTGCAACAGCAACTGCTATCTGAACGCACACGGTCCACTATCGCGTCTAACTGCTCATTGATCACTGTAGCTGCAACGGCTAGCTCATTTTCTGATTCAGTATTATGATCACAAGGCATAGTATCAACGTTAGGTTCTTCATTATCATCATCATCGTCGTCTTCTGGTTGAACCATAATATCTGTCTCATGGATTTTTTTCAATTTGTTAAGCATTGCGTTGATATCTCGGTATTTTTCAATGTCAGCGTCATCATAGGACTCTTTGATTTCCACATTTCCTTGATAAAAATAGTTCGGGGGCAGTGTGTATCCACGAACGAATAAGTCAGCTGCGCCAATTAGGCGAGGTAAGGATATCGGCTGATGATATATGCATTCGAATTTTCCTGTTGATGCATTGCTATTATCAGCATAGTCGATGACCACTATAAACAGAATAATTATTCGGGTTATTTCAATAAATTTACTTAATCAATACATTTATCAGAAAAGTCAATGGTGCTGTTAGTCTATCTACTTATGTATAGGCCTACATAGTGCAGACTAATGGTACCAATTCACATTCAAAATGTCATCATACCTTACCTTTAATAATATCTGAAACAACCGCAGGACAAATCCTAGCGGTAACTTGAGTAGTGTGATTCAGATCTGGGCGTGAGTTGATTTCAATAATCCAGGGTCTGTATTCTTTGTCAAGAATAAAGTCACAGCCGTACAGTTCAAATCTGTTCTTACTGACAGTCAAAGAATCCTGGCAACTTAACATAATCCCGATGATAGATTTCTTCATTCCAGGATAAATAATACGATCCCATACTGTACTTTTCCCAATTTTTTTAAGATATTCTTTGTACGTTTCGGAATGCCACATATTGTTTTGTGGTAGCTCAGAATGACGTCCTATACAGTTTTCATACTTTCTTTGAACTGCGTTATTAGTGAGATGTATTGATTCGTGATAGTTTTTCAAATTATATTTCTGAGAGCTGAATTTCAAATAGCAGTCTGTGTACATCCATATTACCAATGGAAACGTACTAGTGACCAGATAATATTGTCTTATATCAAACTTGGTGTCGTAAATAAGCAATGGTTCCTCTGTAAAGAAATTAAATGGTTGCTTAATTTAATAATAATTACCGTTCGTTGAGTTTATGTCAGACACGTGAAATAGAATTTAATATTTATATTAACTCGTCAAGTATGTGTAAACGAGACACAATAAAAATTCCATTGTTATGCGACTCTCGGCATTCGTTTGATACCTGACTGATTAATTATAGATTGGGTAGTAAGTTAAAGTTTCAAAGCCCGAAGAAACTTTTATTTTACGTACGGAATATTTTATTATCATATAGCTATACGCAATCTAAAGTTAAGACAAAGAGCATCAAGGGAATTATTAAGTCAACATTACGCCTTACGCTTCAGTGATATTACCACAATACAATACAATACACACTTGATTTTAAATTATATTAAATTTCGGCAAAGTTCAATTATATGTCATGTAATGTTGACGTAAAGTGCCTCATCTTGGCTCACGGGCCGTAATATTGTATGAAAATCCATTACTAGATAGTCGGTGGCACAATTCGCCTGCACCTTTATCCAGCGAAAAGTTGATAGTTCTAAAATTGAACGCCACCACGCGCCGGTATCAGAAAAAATATTGCGTAATTATTTGTACAATAATATTTGAAATGACTTGTTAAAAGCAAGGATGGGCAGCTAATTTCAGTTGTGTACATTTATTTTATTGAAATGATTTGATACAGCGCAGCGTGGCGCACCGGTGCATACATCCGACTTATAAGTTAACATCATTGTATTTGCCTCACAGAAAGCGTGAAAAGCAGAGTATTCACCTCGGGCATAAAGGTGTCTTTGTCTTGGGCGAACGAACTTAAATCTCTCGCTACACTCAGGATTTTCTATTACCCCTACCACAGATAATATAATACTAGCCCCTACCTACTTTACAATTCTCACGCTTCGCTCGTGATTCAAGGTTAAATTATATTATATATATAATTAAAACAAAAGGAAAGATCTATAAAACTGCCGTGCGACCCGCTTTCATGTATGGCTCTGAGTGCTGGGCCGCAAAGAAAAGCCACGAGCAAGCACTACATGTAAATGAGATGAAAATGCTGCGTTGGGCTGGTGGTGTCACGAGATTAGACCACATAAGGAACGAACACGTCCGTGGCAGCTTCAAAGTCGCTCCAATACAAGAAAAGCTCCGAGAAACACGGTTACGTTGGTTCGGACACACCCAGAGAAGAGGAACAGACCATGTCGTCAATATAGCCCTAAGTCTTCCAGAACACCCAAGAGGAAGAGGTAGACCGGAATCCACATGGTGGTCCAATATAAGAAACGACCTAAAAGACCTCAACATCCCTGCAGAGACAACCCAGAATCGTTCGCTCTGGCGCAGACTGACAAGGAGACCCGACCCCACGTAGGTGGGACAAAGGGAAGGAAGAAGAAGCTCGTGATTCAAGGTGGCGCCCGCGCCGAAAGACACAATTTTACGCCCTAGGTGAATAATCTACTATTTATTCGAGACCCGACACTCGAAGTAAAAGGGGGTGGGAATGCTTACCAATGTATTTTTGAATTACATATTTTGCGTTGGCCTTATTTAATAAATTAGTAATGACTCCTAATTTAGAAGCCAGTCTGATACCTCTCCCTCGGCAACAATCTGAAGGCTTTATTATCCAAATATTATGACAGCCCTCACAACTGAGTTGAGGTCGATATTTATGAATTTCTCTTAGCAAGATTTTAGCAAAACTTAAGTAAAGGGGTAGCTTGTTGTCTTTATCCTCCTGGAAAGCATCTTGTTTGGCAATTATTCGGTAATATTTCTTAAGAAACGAAGTCCATTGTCCACAACTAATTGTGCTCAGTGACCTATCGATGTCTTTATGATGTTTTCGGAATAAGTATTCTTTACATCTATTCAGTGCGAATGCTAGTACATTCATGGTAATTTTACCTGATTTAACGAACACTGGCCTGTCATTGGCGACCATAGAAAGAGTCCACTTTAGTAAACTAGTGCAAGCTGTTATTTTATAATCCTTTACAAACCCATCTACTTCACCCACGTCGTAACTGTTGTATGTGCGAGGACAATTGACTTCAGCCAAATCCTCAATATAAAACCAGTAATTTCTCTTTAATGATGAACATAAACCTTGCTTTGAAGTCCACATAGCATCGGTTTTGAGTTTATTGACAATAGTGTTGCATTCTCTTGTATTCATGTCTATCAATGGAGGTTCCTGTTCATCTTTAACTCGCCAAATGAAATTAGGGTTGTATTTTTCAACTAAATTCGATAAAAGCAATCTTTCTAGCTCCCCATGTATGTCAGCTTTTTTTGTAAACGTGCCGTTTCGTATTTTTGATAAGTTCATCCGATTGGGAGGGATTTTCTCTACCCATCCCCGTTCAAGTAAAGCTTTCCGAACAGCGTCACAGCTACCGTAAACGGAAAATATTTTATTTTCTTTAATAGCAGTCGATGCTAGGGATTTAAGTGTCACATATCGCGCTGATCGCGCCTGGCAGCTGCAAATTATATAGGCTTTCTCTTTGGGAGAGAGACCCGTAGACCGGTTAGTTTTTTGAGGACCCATGGTATTATATCTTTGTCCGTCCGCTATTCGAATATCATTCTGTGCAAAACGATTAAATGGGGACATAATCCTCAGGACGCCACCGATGTCATATTTTTTATGTAATGATTTCTGAAATCATTATAAAAATTGTCATCTATTCGAATACATATTTATTGTAAATTTCAGAAGAAAATAAACGCTTATTTACTTACTTTGTAAAGAATTGAAGGGTGCCCTTGGATTGTGGGGTTTCGGACATCGCCATTTGCATGTGCAGAGTGTTTAATAGGAAATGAACTAGAATCTATATTTTTCTGCGATATACAAAACGATTGTTTTGTTAGCATTAGTTATATTAACTCTTACTATTAAATAATATAATAGTCTGTGTTTACCTTTTTCTTTCTGATACATTTCTTCTTTTTGGGTGGCATTGTGGTAACTCATCATTATTTTTCTAGCTTGAACCTTTAAATCCTTGTAAAGAAACTTGGCTGTGAAAACTAGATGATTGCTTCTCTGGCTTGTGATTATAATTAAGTTATGAAATTTGTGTGTTCTTGTTACATTATGGAACCACTTTTATACTTACTATAGTGGCCTTCTCGGTTAATGGAAACATTTTTTAGCTTTTGCATGATTTATTTATTGTTGTTTGATTACCTACATTTTTAAACACCGAAAAATTTGACGTCCTGAAATGACAATGTCAAAATATTCATGTCGCCCAGAAGTTGTCATCGTTATAATTTGTGAAGTATAAGAGTAGCATCAAAAAGGATTTTTTAATAGGTAATGGGGAAGTCGACACACAGGAACAGTTGGATTCGGGATAAAGGAGCACCTGGAAAGTAAGAAAACTAAGGTAAATACATAGAAATAAAAAAAGATAAGTACTTACACTAGGTATATTTTATTAAAATTCAATACTTATGGAGTTAATAGAATTTGAAGAACCAACAGCACAAGAAAAATATTATTGTAACTTTTTTAACAATTTTGAAAAATTCCAATCTCACTCAAAGTTTTGAACAGATCGTTAGGCTTTCCTTTCCTTTTTACCCGACTGCGTCAGAAGGAGAGTTATGTTTTTCGAGCGTATGTATTTCGTCAAGACATTTTAAGAATTATTTTTTCTCGTGACGAAGTTTTGCTGAGATTCGTCATTGAGAGGAGTTACTACAACGCGGTAGGGAGCATAGATAGATGCACAGCTTTTAGAATAATTTATCGACTTTGGTTTATTTCTACTTTCATCTCTCAATTTACAAATATTCCTCCCAATGGCGCTCAGTTTCTTTATAGAATCAGCGTCTACTTCCCCAGTACGCGAGGACGAGGACATCAAATGTGATTTCTGTGAGCCCACGATACCTGATTTAGTTTGACGCAAGGGGATCATAGCATGAGCTGTATCTGATCTACTAGAAATTTTGTTTTGTACTGAAATAGTTGGACGTAGAATACTAGCCGTTTCCCGTTCCCAATCGACTGGATCAATGTAACATCTTTTGTTACCAACCGACCTATTTATCTTCTTCTCCGCTTTGCTCGCAGATTCAGTTCGAAATTTTCCAGCGTTGTTTGCGGATTTGACCTCATCGGGCTGGCAACACGAGTGAGGCACAACACGACGTTTAAACTCTGGCATATTTCTTTCTCGCCTTCTTCGATGTGTCCTAGAAGAAAGGGAGGTTTTACGTTTTTTCGCGGAGCTACTCAACGCGATGCCGGATTTGACGACAGTGAGCGCCTGGCGTACCGTGAGGGAGTCCTTTGGTCCGATTAAAATTCCGTCTTTGTTGGTTGGCAAGGCGTCGTAAGGGTTTAACCAAGTGAGGAAATCGGTGATGATGGGTCCGCTATACTCCGCAGGCACCGGCTGGTCTTGGTCATGGTTGGTGTCGCCGGACGGTGCTCGAGGCTCCATGGGCGTCACGACCTTTGACTCGTGTCGCCGTTCTTTCGTTTTCTTGTAGAGTTTCTTTCCGTTCACGCACAGTGATAACCCCAAATAGGCCGGTGCTTTCGGAACAACTTGCCTATAGGCTAACTCAAATGTTCCCGTGTCAGCTTCTGGGTTGTGTCGACGATCAAGAACGACTGCAAATAATGGAAAAATATTTGATACTTACTTACTTACTTGCGGTAAGGCCAGCAGTGGGATGTTTACAGGCTAACTTTACTTTTTGAATACCAACAGTATGAATGATTTAAAAAAAAGCAGTATCTACAATAATAGCTATTTCTTACCCTTCACAACGTCTTCAAGACATTGAGGACATAGCCGGGCAGTTACAGAAGTTGTCGGAGCCAAGTCCGGACTGGAGTTGATCTCTATTAGCCACGGTGTGAAATCATCGGTCAGCATGAAGTCTGCTCCGTATAGTTCGAAACTGTTCTGTCTCTTATCCATCGTCTCTTGGCACGCCAGCATCGCGCCTATCAAGCTCTGCTTGATCCCGGGATATATCTTGGAGTCCCACATCTCATACTTTCCTATCTGTCTTAAGAAGTTGAATATTTTTTTAATAACTTATCATTGTTAACACGAACTGGTAGAGTTACTTCATTATTACCTAAGGTAGGCCTTAAAAGTGTGACAATCCCACATGTTTTCATCGGGCAGCGCTTTGTCGCGATCACCGTTATTCTTGTATTTTGTCTGTACTGCGTTATTGGTCAAGTGGACAGACTCGTGGTAATTAGACAAGCTAAATATTTGAGAACTAAACCTTAGGTAACTGTCTCTGGAAGAAATATCAAAAGTGGTGATATAGGTCAGTTAATTTACTATTCAAAAACATTCATTTAGTAGATATATATTGTACTTGTATATCCAAATGGTTAATGGTTGACAATTTGTGATCAGGAACCACTGTCGGATATCAAATTTTGTGTCATAAATAACCAGTGGATTTTCTGTAACAAAAACAAGTTATGTATTGAAACGTAATATCGATAGCGATGACGTCATAATGTATATCTTGCGTGTCCGCGTTGACGGTAAGGAGGCGATACTGGTCGCAGAATATTATTGACGAGTCTTGAAACGTTTGAACTATCAATGGCAGTTATTAGCTCCACTAGGCACACGAAACTTTGGGTGAATTAAATTGAATTTGAATGAATGTGGTGAGCTGTAAATTGTATCAAAAGAGGTGAGTTAAGATGCGAATGCAATGAAGTCACCGATGTATTTCTGCACAACGTATCTAGTCTTCTGGGCTGGTATGTTGATGAGGCCAATGATGTCTTTGATGTTGTTCATGAGCTGTATTCCTCGGCCGCGACACTTGTTCCCAGGTTTCACGATCCAGATGTTTAGGACGCCGTCAATGTCTATCTGCGGCCAAAACTTTGTCATCGCCGCCAAAGTCTTAGATGCTCGTCGTTCAAGTTGTCTAAACAAAAAAAAATTGACAGAGTATGTGGTAGGCATGATTCTATATCATTTTTATGTACATTGTGTTGATACATAACTAACAGGTATGTATTGCTATTTTTCACAAGACTGTGTCAAAAATCTGTTTCAAATAACTTATCTCATCTCCATAGCTGGGCACCGTTAATCAAATAGTTAACTTCGTTAATCGTTAATCCGTTACAAAAAAAGTTAGCTTCGTTAAACGTTAAAGCGTTACATTTCGGAAGAATTAACGCAAGTTAACGTTAATCGTTAATCCGTTAATATGTGTAAAATTTCATTTTTTTATCGTTGCGTTAGTGAACTTATAAAACCTGTTAGTTTAGGTTCTGGGAGGTTAGGGACAAAACGAAATACTTGTGTAATTTAATCGTCGGGCATTTCGTGCATATTTTCCTTCATGCAATTGAAATGTTGAAGTTCTCATCTGGGTGCCAATTCCGCTAATTGAGTCTTCACTGAGTTGTGCATCACTTGTACAACGATAGTGCTTTGATACACCTCACTATTCTGACAGCGGCTGCTGTAGTGACTCTATCGTGCTACAGTAGTGCGTGATTTTCTGCTAAGTAATTTGACAGCTTTTTGAAATTGATTGATAATTCTTCATCATCATTATCATCATCATCAGCCGAAGGACGTCCACTGCTGAACATAGGCCTCCCCCATGGCTTTCCACAACGACCGGTTGTGAGCGGTCTGCATCCAGTGCGATCCTGCGATCTTTACAAGGTCGTCTGTCCATCTTGTCGGTGGACGTCCTACGCTGCGCCTTTGGTCGAAGGGTCTCCAATCTAGGACTTTTCTGCCCCAACGGCCATCAGTTCTACGCGCTATGTGCCCTGCCCACTGCCACTTAAGCTTACTGATTCGCAGGGCTATGTCCGTTACCTTAGTTCTTCTACGTATCTCCTCGTTTCTGAATCGATCTCGTAGAGAAACACGGAGCATAGCGCTCTCCATCGCTCGTTGTGTGATTTTGAGCTTCTTTATGAGGCCCATAGTTAGAGGCTGGTTGAAGACTGTTGTCTTCAGACACTGAGGTAATTGAGACGAGAAGATGCTCTTGCGCAGTTTCTTAACGCTGCCCAGCCGAGTTAGATTCTTCGATTGACCTCTTTCTCAAAGTTACCTACCTAATTGGATTACTTGTCCCAGGTAGACGTACTCGTCAACAACTTCGAGAATTGAGTTCCCAACAGATACCGGAGTGGGCACAACACGGGAGTTCGATATAATTTTCTTCTTTTCCATATTCATTTTAAGACCCACTTGTTGGGATACTCAATCAAGGTCTTCGAGCATAGTGCCCAGATCATCCATGCCACAACGACTATAATATAGTGACTATAATATGTTCTCATCGGCAAACCGGAGGTGTGTGATGTATTCACCATTGACATTGATGCCGAATCCTTCCCATTCCAGGAGCTTGAAGGCGTCTTCCAGTACCGCATAACGTCTCCCTGTCTTACACCTCTTCGTAGTGGAATCACCCTCGTATTCTGTTCCTGTACTCGGACCGACATGGTGGCGTTGTCATAACAGACACTTTAACACCTCTATATAGGTACCTATAGTCCATGTGGCACCGCTGAAGAGACAGAAGCACCGCCCAAGCTTCGATCGAATCAAAGGCCTTCTCACAGTCCACGAACGCTAAGCATAGAGGCATATTATACTCCTCTGACTTCTGTATAATTTGCATAAGCGTATGGATGTGGTCTATGGTACTATACCCTTTTCGGAATCCGGCTTGTTCGGGAGGCTGGAAGTCATCAAACCTAGGTGCGAGACGATTCGTGATGACCCTTGAGAGCAGATTGTAGACATGGCTCAGGAGTAAGATGGGTCTAAAGTTCAATAAGATTTTGTCTCCTTTTTTAGGGTTCCGTAGCCGAATGGCAAAAAAGGAACCCTTATAGTTTCGTCAAGTCTGTCTGTCTGTCTGTCTGTCTATCCGTCCGTATGTCACAGCCACTTTATTCTAAAACCATAAACATCACATAGCTGAAACTTGGTAGGTAGGTGTATTTTGTTCACCGCTTTCCGATTTAAATACAAAAAGTTAGAAAAAAATAATATTTAAGGTGGGGCTGCCATACATGAAACTAAAACCTAAAATTTTTTTTTTACTCAAACCTATGCGTGTGGGGTGTCTATGGATAGGTCTTTTAAAATGATGTTGAGGTTTCTAAAACCATTTTTTCTAAAAGTGTAAGGTTTGAGATATAGAAGCTTTCAAAGTGGTAAAATGGGCGTCCCCCCCCCCCATCTAACTTTTGAACTAAGAAAGTGAAAATTTTGAAAAAAATATATAATGTAGATCTCAACAAAAACTTGCAACGAAATTTGGTTTGAAGGAGATCGAACCAGTAGTTTTTGAGATATTGCACATTTTTATCAACCGCAAATATAACTTTGTCTTTCATACAAACACTATGAAAAACAAAGTTATTTTTGCTGTCGCAATAATTGTGATGTTTTCGTTAAGTGAAAGTAAGTGGACCCTGTAAGGGTGGCACGGAACCCTCAGTGCGCGGGTCCGACACGCACTTAACCGGTTTTTTGTAGAACAACACAACCACACTCCTGTTCCATGCCTCAGGTGTGATGCCCTCTAGCAGCACGGAATTAAACAGCTTCTGAAGGTCTTTGAGTACCGGTGACAAATACCCCTTTAATAATTATTTTTTATAATTTAAAAATTTATAAAAAATACAAACTAAAAGCGATCCTCGTTTTGATGTTAAAATGTTTTCACCCGTGGAAAACAGCCGTTCAATTGCAGTACTTTAGGGTATAGCGGTATTGTATTTAATGAATACATTTATGAATATCTGTTCCGCGAGAAATGCAGTATCGTTGAACGAGTCTTTTGATTTCATGTCCAGCCACATTTGAACGAGACTTTGCACTTTACTCGTTAGAGAGTTGGAGCTTTTTGGTTTTTCAATAGACTGTGTGACAGAATTATCAAAAAACTTACTTGTCTGCACCTGTTTTTTGCGCCGCGCCGCGGTGCCGTGCGGTAAATAGTAGGCATTGGATTAACGATTAACGGACTTAGCTGCATATTAACGGAAGTTAACGTGTCCGTTAACATTTTTGTAAGTTAACTTAAAAGTTAATCCGTTAATCAAAATGTTAACATCGTTAATTAACGATTAACGGATTAACGAGTTAATGCCCAGCTATGCTCATCTCTACCAGTGTTAATAATGTAACGTCAAATCTTCATAGTAATAATCCAAAACATGATCTAACTAATGATTATTAGCTAGACAGTGACTCATCATCATATTTACACAATGTAAACACATAATGCTTACCTACCTTACGTTGGTGGTTTTGTCCTCCGTAAACTTCGCTTTTTCGTGTACCAGAAGGTAATGATGTGTAAGAAATTGATCCCATTCATGTTCCCAAACATGCTGAGCTTGATCTTCTGTATCATCTATGTCTCTATGTGTGAAGAACGATATGTACTCGTTGAGTCTAGTTATGGCAAACTCTATTGAAGAAAATGGCACCTTTCCATGAGGCATGACCAGACTTTGTTCCTCGCCTGTTTGCACCGCATTAGATAGCCATTTTAGGATACTGATGCATGCCGTTATTCGGAAATCATCGATAAACTCCTCAAGGCTATCGGAGTTGTGAATGTTATAGCAGCGTGGGAACCTCGTTAACGCAACCCCGGGCTCAGTATACCAGTGCATTTGGGTCAACGATGTTGTCAAACCTTCCTTAGTAGTAAATATCGACCTGCAGAATCTGAAAAAATACCAAAACATTCACGAAACACGCCACGAGTAGAACATCTAACCATCGATCAGTGTCATCGCTTTAGTACCTGCTAATAATAACTTCTTTGTTACTTAGCAACCAATCGTATTTGTCCCTTTTTGTTGTCCATAGAAAGTCCACAGCATGCTGTTCCATAAATTTGTATAGAATCACCCTCTCAACTCTGTTTAGTTCTTTACCTGTTGCTTTTTTAGGATCCATATTCGCCGGTGGATGACGTGCCTAAACACAAAATTACTTGTTATAGCAGTGTTTGGTAAATATCATTAAAATATTTAAATTGCAAGTGTTAGTCATACTCATATCATATGAAACTTTTTTTCTTGTGCCTAGTGCAAGTGCCCCTGCAGATTTAGTGAAATATCACACAAGTATCAGTGCCCAACAATCGGTTGTGCAATGAATGAGCCAATGGATGTGGAACAGTAAATTTTTTGATCTCACTTGGAAAATTTCATTGTTGGCACTTGCAGCCCTGCAATCCTGATTCCGTAACGAAAAAGGAAGCGGCCCAAATCAAAGCATATCGTAACGTTAGCAACAGCATATAACGATTTTCTACATAACCTTACAGGACATGAAACGTCTAGGGGTAATCAATAAAAAAACTGACTACATAATTATGTGTGTTTTGTATAATTTATTTGTAATTCAAGACCGCCTCGAAAATCAGATGGCAGAGTTTATTTTGCACGCCAGCAATATAGTTTTGTCGTTAGGTCTGATTGTTATCTCGGCATCAATAACTATAATCAGGCTTGAAAAGCACTCTTGATCCGGATTCTGTCTGTGATTGTGACCTCGATAAACTTGGCGTTAATATTTGAGTGAGAATCGAGACGAATATTGTCTCGTAACTTAAATTTACAAAATGTGAATGTGGACTGTTCATTAGGTCCTACGTAAATCACAGATGTGAGTGAGGGCTGTATTGTTTATTGTAAAATACGAATAATTGATAGAATTCATAAAGCAACATGAAATACTCAGATATAACTAAGTTTTCTCGTATTAAGGACCTAATCATAGAAGTGTAGAATCTGTTAAGTTTACTGCTTTACCTAAGTAGTGGGTTCACATTAATTTGCAATAGAGATGCGCCGAATATTCGTTTGGTATTCGGTATTCGGCGTATTCGGCATTATTTCCACTATTTGTATTCGGCCGAATTATTCGGTTTAAGTGCCGAATATATTCGGTTTGAGTATTTCTATTTTCTTGGCTACATAACATGGAATAGAACTAAAAGACAAGCTTCATAAGTATGTTTTAAGTTTAGCCTGTAAGCATCCCACTGCTGGGCAAAGGCCTTACCTCAAATGTGAGGTAGAATGAGCCATACTCCACCACGCGGGCTCAGTGCGGATTGGCGAAGGGGTGTTTGCAAGGCAAGCGACCAACCTTGTTGTCAGATTTTATCAAGCCGCACATATGGCCTCTGACTAGGCTTAACGACTAATACCAATCGATATTAGCCGGGACCAACGGCTTAACGTGCCTTCCGAAGCACGGAGATGCTCGTGATATACGTCACTTACAGTGGTGGACAGCTAATTAAAGACACTTTGAAATTTGTATGTTAATCAAGTTTTGGGTTCCAATAATTTTGTATTATGAATACATAGAAACCAGCAACTGTTGTAAAATAATCATATGGGTTTTACGTATAATTTGGAGTTACTATTTGCCATAACATTGATCTATTTTTCGTAATTTTTGACCTCAAATCTATTATGAGCAGAATAAGTATACCAGTGATGTGGACAACTAATTAAAGACACCTAATGTAAGTTACTGAAAACCAAAAAAATACTGAAACTACAAAAAAGTTAGTTTATATGACATTGAAAATAGTATTTTTTTAAATTTTTTACAAAGTTTTTGATGTTTTATTGTATGTCGTTTAGCTGTATTTTGACCTTAACTTAGTCCTAGCATTGGTGATATGCGTTTCTTGTTATAATGTATTAGAATTTGTTCTAATGCTTTCATAAAAGCGCCGTATACTTAATCAACATTACCAACATGTCTCGCTAGTGTATTATCTAATACAAGAATCTCAATTTTTTCGATTGTATTGATGTTAGGACTATTATGGTAGCATATCTAAAAGATAGACATTGTCTCTTAGGAAAACTGAGACGGCCGTTGCAGTCGGTTTATTAAGTCGTTAGTAAGTCTAAACTACAAGATATTCTAGAAAAGATGCTTAGTCAGCTAAGGGTAAGATAGGCTGTTATTGAATATTATTGTTTAGGTATTCCATCCATGTACTAGCATTTTTTCATAGGTCCAGCAATACGCCTAGAAAATCAACGGCACACTATGATGTTTCCTCACTTTATATCTTACAGTTATATTATGATACATAGTCTTGTTAAAATGTCGTCTCATATACCGTTTTTCGTCGTAATTACATCTATTGTTTATTTACATTCGAAAACATCTCAATTATCCACTTTGATTCGGTCCGCGTTGAGAATGTATTTAGGAAAACCGCATCCATGAAATATTTGGCATATTATAAATTTGGTAACTTATAAAATTTTCTTCAGTGCAAGTTTTCCTCGCATAATCTAGGCCTTATCATTCTTGCTAAAATATTTAACGATCTTCCTGCAGAAAATACTGTCATGAAAATTATGCTTTGATCCTTAATATTTTTCATCTAGAAATCCCATTCTAGGTCTTTCAGTGGGGTCCTATTCTAAGGTCCTGACATCTATCGCATTGGAAACTTTGTAATATCAGACAAATAATAGTTAATAGGTAGTTACCAACGCTAAAATTATCTTAATGACGCATTTATGAAAGCATTAGAATAAATTCCAATACATGCTTGCAAGGAACTAATAGCACTAATGCCAGGACCGTGCCAAGACTAAATAAAGGTCAAAATGCAGCTAAACGACATACGACAAAATATCAAAAACTTTGTAAAACAATTGAGAAATGACTATTTTTAATTTCATATTAACTGACTATTTTGTAGTTTCAGTTTTTTTTTGGTTTTCAGTAACTTACATTAGGTGTCTTTAATTAGTTGTCCACATCACTGGTACACTTATTCTGCTCATAATGGATTTGAGGTCAAAAATTACGAAAAATAGAACACTGTTATGGCAAATAGTAACTTCAAATTATACGTAAAACCCATATGATTATTTTACAACAGTTGCTGGTTTCTATGTATTCATAATACAAAATTATTGTAACCCAAAACTTGATGAACATACAATTTTCAAAGTGTCTTTAATTAGCTGTCCACCACTGTATATGGTCGGAATGAATGATTATGTAAAAAAATGATTGTGTAATGTAAATGAAAGGAAGTATGATTTATGATTTTTAGAAGTTAAATAAAACTTGCCGGCTATCGGCAAGACATGTTGATACTCAAACCACAGAATATATAATAGCACTACATACTTCAACTAAACAAACACCTGTTATGTACATGACTACACATGTTTTGAGTAAGTAAATGCATCTTATCTTATCTTGCGAATAACGTTTTAACGTGTGAACGTGAACGCTAATAAATTAAAAAAAATTAACTTGAAATCAACATGTATTTTAAAATCTTAAGTCCACATATTTATTTCTCGACCTATAGTACAGTTAACATTCATTTTAAAATTTAATTCAACATTTATTTTTAAGCCATAATGGCTCAATATTAATTTTACTATTTACTTTAAAACTTATTTTATTTAAACTTATTTACTCCTTACTCGTGCAATGTTTTAAAGCAAAGTAACAGCGCGGTGTGTGCGCGGGTGGCGGGCGGCTAGGGAATGATTCTGTGAAAGCGAGTGATTCTGTGAATCGCACTCACAGAATCACTCGCTTAGATATGGCGAGTTATGGAGATTTTCGTTCGAAAACACATTAAAAATTAACGAAAATCACTCAAAATCTAGACGTGAGTACTCATAAAATTAAGCAACGATTTTTCAAATCCTTTTTGTGTAGATTACAACTGGTTTTCATTCCAAAATTCGACTTTAATCATTGAATATCACTCGCCATCTTGACGCGAGTGATTCAAAAATAGGGCTCCAGGTACGGCTCGCTCGCAACTAGCCAGGGGCGACAGGCGGCGTGTATGTTTGAACCTGTTTACGCGGGAATGCAGTGTAATGGTAAACCGAATAATTCGGCCGAATATTCGGTTCGGTAAAGATAGAACCGAATAGTATTCGGTATTCGGCTATTCGGTGAAACCACTATTCGGCGCATCTCTAATTTGCAACAATTTAGATCACAATTTGGTTGAAATAAATAGACATAAGTACCAAAATACGATAAGAAATGTATATTACAATGAATATAAGTACTTTCGTCACCATGTACTTATTATGGGTTCATGACGTCATCAATGTAACAGATTACTTTTAATCTCATCAATGTTCGCGGTTCACGATGGAAGCGAATGTCCGTAGAAACGAAACAAAGTTTGAAGTTATAGTTTGGGGGGTATCATACCTTCTGTGATTCATATTTCTCTAGCCAGCCCCTCTCAATGAGAGCCCTGCGCACCGCCGGGAATCCTCCGCCTTTGATCATGAACACTTTCCGTTCCTTCATTGCGTTTTCAGCTAATTTCTTCAGCTCACTCCATCTTTCGTTGCTCACCCAGGTTTTGTACTGCTTTAATTGTTCGTTAGAACATGCCGGTTCTAGGAAAATTATAAAGTTAGTTTTATTCAAATTGGAAAACATAGTCCTTTCATAATACATTTGCTTTTTACAAGTGCAATTTATATTTCGATGATACTGTTGTGACCGTGCTGAACATTAAACCGAAGTTCTGCATTATTACGATGCATTTTGTAAGATAAGGATTATGTATCTAGAGGATCTAAATAGGTTCGAGTAAGTACTAGGTAAAATATAAAAAAATAGGTACTGTTAGGTACTTCATAAATAAAATGCAGGGAAAATCACTGAACACAAACCTGGCCCATGATCGGATTTGGAGATCGAGACAGCGCTCGAGGGCCGCAACTCTTTCTTGGCCGTGCTATCCTTGTGTAGTTTCGAGTCTGACACGCTCTCCTCGAGTTCCATCGTTACAGCCATGAGCCTCGCTTGCACTCCAGAATCCTACAACAAACCAAATCGTCTACCTTTACCAACATGTCGGATAATAATACTTAGTTCACATTGAGGTAGGGACGTGTAAACGAATTGGAAGACGGTGCTGGACTGGCCGCCTACCACCAGCCACCAGTGCAATAACCAACTTTAAAATAACCTACATTTTCGGTCCGAGGCTATCCGCGAGTCCGCGACCCATCCGCGCACATCCCCGCCTGGTACCTGTATGAATGACGTCACGCCCAGGAACCTTTACCGTAAGTTGCGAGATACTTGCGATAGTCTACGCGGAAATTAATAAGCCTAGGTTACTCTTACCTCCTGTAACCAGGTCGTCAATTCAGAAAATTAGGTTAAACGATACGCAAAAGCGCACATATAAAATAAAGGATCATAGCAATAAACGACTATAAATTTATTTTGTCATTTTTATTTGGCATCTGTTGAATTGGCACATTGGCATTTTTTATTTTGAAGTAGGAGATAGAAAACTGGGTTCCTTGTTTTGGACTACGGACCACAGTTGAACCATAAAAAACACTAGGTATGACGTTGGTAAAATAATATACGTAAAAGATCACAATTATTATAAAAAAGTAATATTACTAATAGTTGCTATCAAATATTTTAGCCTATTCAGACCTTTGAACTACTAATACATTCAGACAGAATCTGGCTAGGCTAGGTCGGAAACTTTTTGAACATTCCCGCCATAACAAAAAACTGCAAGGGAGACTCAGTGCTGCCAGTAACTAGTATATAAAAACCTACCAAGTTAGATAGCATATTATAAGAAAAGTTACATACTTACAGGCAAACACATATATTTAGGTACCTACTATAATAAAATATTAAAATTAATCTAAATGTCTATAAAAAAATACAAAAAGCAGTTGGCTGAACGCTCTTTAGATCCTGGGAAAACATTTACGAAGCTAGTTATTCTGTTCAGTTTCACAATGTTGTCTAGCATGTCGTTGACGGCTCGGCTTGACGGCTTTTGTAAATTGTCAGATTGGCACCACTGAATATGACATGAAAGCAAGATGGCGAGCGAGTTCATCTCCGGTTGATAGCTCTCTGCGATAATTCTTCCGTTCTCAGAGAATTTTCAACTTGTTTCGGAATAATCTCTCAAGTCCTAAATTAGATAAAAAGTTGTCATTTGCTTTAAAGTGTTGAATATATCGGTGTTATTATCTGACTTTAGAAGTGATTCTAACCCACCTGAGGAATGTTGGTTTTTTTCAGTGATTTGTGATACGGTCAGGTGTTTTCGTTTTAGTCAAAATTTTAATTTTGTTCCTGCGCAGTGAGTGAAGTTACAGAGTTCAGATGTATTTGTGTCGTGGGGATGTACTGTTTTCAATGTGGGAAAACAAAAGCGTGAACTATTTGTTTTGATCGACCGTGATAGAATAGAATCAGAAGGTCGGGAGGAGAACGAGCTCCGGCCGGAGTGATGGCCTTCAGTGAGGTAAGTGCTCGTTCGTTACCATCAGAATGCAAATGCATTATTATTTGGCTACTTCATCAACATTTACCACTGCATATTTGACCTACATAAGTAACTGCAATTTATCATACTCACTAGTAGTATTAGGTACTTAATAGCTTAGTCTTATAGTAAAGGTTTTAGTTTTTATATTTATCATTTTAAAATTTGGCTGCAAGTAGAACATATTCCAATCTCTATAGTTTTGTAATTTAGGTTAGTTTACTAGAAAATCAGCAGCCGCCTATCAAGCATTAATATAAAGAAATATTTGTATGTTATTCATCAAGATAAACATCAAGTGGTATAATTTATTGTTTTAGTTTTATCTTCATTTTATGATATCATGGATACTTGATAATATTTAATCATTATAGAATTAAAGTGTGCACCTGCACTGTGCCACAGAAAGTATAATAGTACCTGTGCTGATCTGAATATAATTAAGGACATAATCTATTGACGCAGGTAGATAAAGCTTTCTTCTTTGGCACACAGATACTTGTTAACTGTTCTCATCATAAGAAAAACCAGCCATGCAATACCATGAAAAAATGTGTCAATGTTTTAGAACAATTCACACATAAAAATTCCATTGATTCAAATTTTTGTATTGGTGTAGGTACTTGTGAAGGTTAAATATTCTGAAGAACTTAGTTTGATTGATCAATCTCTGATTCTGAATTAAATCAATTTATAGCTCAGGTACGCATATTACAATCCATTCCATAATACAATCCATTTTCAATATTACCACCGTTCTACTTGACCTGATGGTTTGACTGGCAGAAAATGCTTTAAACATTAGTTCCATACTTTGTAGATTTTGTTTCCATACTTTGTTTCTTATTTTTCAAATTACTATAAAAATGGTTTTTGTTGCATAAAAGCACATTGTTGGTTCAATATTATTTTCTGAACAATGTATCTGTATGTAAATACATTAAAAACAGCATTTAGTAGGTCTAACTAAATGATGTGATGTTTTTGTATGTTTACTTATATGTGTAATCCAATGCTGATTTTTGGTTACAGAAAAATTAGTTTAGGTGGAATAGGTTAATATTTCCAAAAAAATATTTTCTTATACTAATTTGCTATTTTGGAGTACCTAAATGTAATTTCTTTACCTAGGTATACTTATTAAAACATTCTGTTAAACAAAAACCATTATCTAAACTATTATTTCAAAAATATTTTACAAAATGGCTGCACTCAACATCTATACTGATATGAAAAAGCTGAAGATTTTGTTTATACAAACATACAAACTAACTAACTTGGTACAAATGTTCATGTTCATCACATAAACATTTTCCCTGTGCGGGATTCAAATCTGCCAATGCCAGCATAGTAGTTTAGAGCGCTAACAACTACCACTACACCAAAACAACATCATCAACCTGGTAGGTAATTGACTTATTTGAATCAATTAAAAATAATAGTTTTTTTAATAACCTGTCCAAGAAGGTAGGTAAATATGTATAATTTATTTTTATCTCTGTTCTGCCATTTCCTATGTTTCACCATAGACAAATTAGCAGTAACCAACGAATAACAAAATTTTAATTGTGAAATGTCATATTGTATGAAGAAGTGGACAAAAAGCTACATATTCAGAGTTCAGGCCAAAAAAACAAGTTCCAAGAAGTACATTTTCATAACACCTACATAAATGTCTATGAACATTCACCTTTTGATGTCATATTTTTTAAGTTCAGTATTACAATGTAGGTTTAAAACCAGATCATTATGTACACAGGTATTAGTAGTATAATGGTTTACACAGGTATTAGTAGTATAAAGGTATTAGTAGTATAAAGGTATTAGTAGTAATGAACAGGCAAGATTCCTTTGTTTGTAATTTATGTTTAATTTAAACCAAAAATTGTAATGTTGCCTAGTTATATTTCGGTCAGCTTAAACTTGACATAGTGGCAGCTCTTCTTAGACATTATTGTTCACTTGATTTAAGGCCAGATAGAGGTTTTTAGTTTTTTAGTAAGTTCAATATTTCTTAGGTAGTTCGATGCATTAGGCATAATTGCTATCACTCAATAAAAAAATATCGATCTGAATTAACATCAACGTACTGTTCCTATTTCTTACGATGCCATCTTAAGCTACCAATTTATAGGAATTCGATACGCAAACGATCATGTAACGTAGAAAATGTCAGCAAGCAGCAAATGTGTTACGTTGCAGTGGGTGTAGTGACGCAACAACCGTTATGAATTCACACGGACCGGTTTGTTATTCTTCGGAGACTACCACTTAGTGGAGTTATTTAGGTTTAGGTGAAACATCCTCGGTGGGATTGGTGGTAGGCGTTTCATAACGTTTAGCGGCTGTTTCCCACGGTTCGATTGTTATTCCGAAGTCGAAACGAGGCCCGAGAGCGTCGTGCGTGGCGCGTCGAGGTGCCGGTGTCTCTGCGTGAGCTCGGAGCCGCATCTACTACCTACCCACGTTACGTTTTTGGAAATGGGGCCGTTATACATAACTGGCTATTGTTTGGCTACTAAGAAGGTTGAGTAATTTTTAACCAATTAAAAAAAAATAAGCTATTCGTTTTTGCTTGGATAAAAGTTTACTCGAAGTCGAAACAAATATTAATATACCTGCAAACACTTGAATTTACAAAATAGTGCTAACCGTGGTATTGATACATATCAAACAAAACCAGTGTCCATTTTTTTCCTGTTAGCATTTGGGTTTGATAACCGACAACTCGCCTTGGAACAATTTTGATGATAAAGTTGTATAAAATATAGGTATACATATGTATTATTCATAGCATGTAGTATCATTAAGTTGATGGTAGGTATTATTATATCCTTCACCTTAAAAAGCTCAAACTTGCCAACGCTTCTTTTCCAACGCATAATTTTCGGTTTACCATCGACACGATAAGAAAAACGCATGACAACATTTATTTCTTTTTCTTTTCGGCTAATTGACTAATCCAGCTTGCAAGTCCGGTATAATATTGATTCATGTTTTTACCTTGGCCGAATTCGACTGAACCTATTTCTACTTAAGTTTTTGCACTACCTCTTATAGTAAGTATGATTTTTGTAGTAGGTAATAGGTATGACTGGGTTTTCAGGTTTTGAGTACAATAGTTATCCTTCTGACTTACAGAGTAGTAGGACACTATACCTATACGTCAGACGAGTGTGTCATTGGGAAACCTTATCTTTGTGGGCCGTGGTTTCCTTGTAGTATTCCCGATAAATCAAGTAAGGAGTAGGTATTGGGATCGGAAAGGACTAGTCCGTAATTTCAAAACCACGATAGAAAAAACAAATTGGTTAGTAATTTTCGTTTTTTTTAACGTCATAATAATAAATCATGTATTTCAGGCCTTTTTGTAGCCCATTTATGTAACCAGTTAGTAAAATAGTTCTTAGCCATGGGTAAAGCAACATAATATGCACCGAATAAAATAATAGTAAACAAACATTAGTCATTCATTTGAGATGGCGCAAAAATGTCGTCAGTTTTTTTTCTCCCATCTTTGAGCTCTAGCAGCGTTCCCTCGATAATAGCCATGAAATGACTTCTGAAAATTCGATTGAATATTACCGTCGTCATGTCGATTCAAGTAAATCTCAGTTAGACAGTCGTGCGCGCAGGGTTGTTGACCCGGACTTATCTACAATCAAATTTGTAGGGCTCCCGGCCGCTGCGCCGTGTAACTTCAAAATATTTGCATAGGAGCTATTCACACCTCGGCAAGACAAAAGACCTCCAGATATCCCATTTGTCGTATCGTGTATTGTTGTACCTATACACATACGGTGGGTATGGCTAGGAACGTGAAATTTGTCAAAAAGGCAGCTATACTCCGCTAATGTAAACAGTAAACCGAACATATAAGGATTTGGATAGTTTCCAAGGATGTAGAGATGTGTGTGTACAGTGTCATGTTTGTCGTACTTTGTAAACGTCTGCTGCAGTTAAATATTTTACTTTTTTTAATTGCTCTGTATGTACAGGACTTCTATTATGATGTTGTATAATCTCAAGCTTTAATAGGTAGAAGGTACTGATCAGAGACCTCATCATGGCCTCTCATAAAATTACAAAGCAGTAGGTATTTTTTAAAATTTAAATCAACTTTTTTTTAAATACATATACGAACTAATAAGAGTACTATAATAATTGATAGATATAGAAACAGTTAGTCCATAATTGTGATTGAGTATATTAGAGTTTTATTAAATACAATGAGTTAACAACATATAAATCGTTAGCGCAATGCCATTTGAATTCACCTCTGACCTGTAGCCCTACCGCGCAAGTGTCGTCGACTTGAATCGTCGAAAACGATGCCGATGCCGACGCTGTCAAATAATCCGTACCGCGCAAATAATTTAGCGTCGATTTGCCGAGCGTCGAGAACGAGAATGAATGGAAAATAGCCGTCGACTTGCGGTCCGTTCTATGCAGCACATTCAATTTATTACAAAAATGTTGTTGAAGTATTTTTACGATTTTGTTGGTTGAAAAGCACTCCAAGGAAAATTTAATCTGAGTTTACTTGATTTCATAAAAAAAGTCACTGAATTCCGTGGTGTTTAGTGTTTTTTATTCAATTTTCATTAAACGCGTGATACGGTAACGGAACGTAAAATTTATTATTCTATTATAATCTGTGTTTGTTGACATAACACTGACAGCCGGTTAAATAATTTTTTGACGTTTATATTTCGTTTTATATTCTGTGATTTCGTGATGAATATTTGAGGAAATGTAAACATTGTTTTGCACTTTATTACTTACTTACTCAAAATTTGTTAGATAATATCTAACAAATATTATCATAGTGAATTCATTCGTATGTATTTTGTAGATGCCAGCGGCAAGAAAGGTAAGTTTGCTGCAGATGTAGCTCCTCGTGAGCTTCATGGAGAGACAGGAGGAGGTCCTCCTTCCACTGAAGTTTTAACTCCAGTGGAAGAGAGGATTTTTTCCATCATTGGGAGACAGGCAGTGTTGGGGATGAGGTAGTGCGGATCCCATTCGATGTATGTTTTTGTTTTTCTTAGCTTACTTCATAAGCCTTGTATTCATGGTAAACTTTCATAAAGCAACAGATGAAGAACAATAACCAGTCTGAATTGTTAAGGCTCCTGACAGTTTGTGAACGGTCTGATACGAACACTTTGCTTTGCACATAATGCTTTTATTTATCTGCAACTAAGCAGTTTCGTTTTTCTTTGTAAAACTTGCGCTCTGCGACGGAGCGCGGTGCATTGTGTTGACCGCCTTAAAAATAGTATCGGTTCCGACATGGACAAGGGCACTGCAGGTTTGTTTTCAGTACCGTTTTTATTTTTCCAGACCCCGCGGAAATTCCGCAGCCGCGCTGGGCATGGGAGGCGAAGCAAAACCGCCTTGCCCTGGACCAGCGCAGGCTCGAGGCTGACGAGTGCAGGATTTCGCTCTTTGAGCGAGTGGTGGCGCTACTTGGGCGCTCAATCGTGGCCCAGGAGAGAAGTGCATCCGCGCAAGAGGATGCAGCAGCTACACTTCTTGAAATAAAAAACCTACTACTAACTATAATAATAACGTTGTAATTTATTTATTTATTTATTACACTTCATGCACAAACAAAAGGTACATATGGCGGACTTAATGCTTAAAGCATTCTCTACCAGTCAACCATTGGTCTATTACAGAGAAAATACAGGCGGCGCAAAGCAATTTACTTACATTCTACAAAAGTTTACATACATTGGGTAGGTATTGAAATTAATAAGTTATTTTTCAATCAATACCTTTACTCAAGAACCCCTAGCCGTAAATCAAAACTACCACGGTGTAGTAGCTTGATGTGCTGTCGCCCGTACCTAACTAAAGCTATTGAAAATGTTTTTTCTTAATATAAACACTTGTTTTATTAAAAATGTTTTTCTATCAAACCCAACTCCCAAAATTCCTTCTATAATCATCTTCCAAACACTCTTTAAAGGAGAGGTAACATAGATTAATCAGAATCATAATTTTAAAATGAAGTTTGGTTAGCTAACACTTTTAAAATGTCATTTATTAAAAAATATCTACCCAATTACATTACACCAATTACTGAGAAGAATGGGCAAGAAACTCAGCCGAGAATACTTACATTTCAAAGACCATATAAGCAGAGATAGGAATAGGTAGGGCTTATTAGCCTAAACTTCGAAGAACAAAGACAAGAATTGGAGACTCCCTTACTACATTTTTTTTCTAGGACATCTGTTGAGACATCATTAATTAGGTACATAAATAATAATAATATTTTGAATAAGTGATCGGTCTTTGTTAACTTTAAGTTTACGACTGGACAAAGTGTAACAATACCTCAAAAAGTATTATGGCTACTACATCTATCTTTCCTCTTTATAATATTAGTATATATTATTATTGGTTGTAAGTTTAGTTTTTAAGTTTATTCATACATACTGTACTAGTGCTGTGAATCTTGTAATATAAAAATTAAAATAAAATAAATAGACAAATAAAATTCGACTCACATATTATTTGATGAAGACAGACAGGAGCAATCTTAAGGCAGCAAATCGTGTTCTATAAATTCATGCCAAGCCGTGGTCTTGACCACGGGCCCAAGACCGTCAAAAAACACAAAAATGTAATTGGACCAGTGCAAAATTGAGCATGTACGTACTTAAAAAATTGGAATCGACTACTTACAATAATTCACGATAGCAAGTAATCTGGTAATAACTTACACTGGGCGCATGAAATTATCTGAAGTCATGCCAATTTTGTATTGCTCTGAACACAGGTACTCTGCTACACACCGCCTCCGTAATCTACACTATTTTCAGAATACCAACGCACTGTTTCACGCACACTCATGTCAGCTTCGTCATGTCACTCCGGTTCTTAGATATTGATATATCTAAGAACCTGCGTCTGCGATCATTGCTCACGCGCACGCATCCCGAGACAACCATAAACAAATAAAGCACTTGACTTACTCACCGATATTTTTATGGATGAACACTCGTTATTTGAAAAAAACACGTTATCAATGTGCGAAAGTAACAGATAGTGCGGCTACCTAAGTTCAAAAGAGACAAAAGTTCTTTTGTTCGGTGCCGGGTGGCTCGCAACGGCGCTAACCATCTGTTTTTGTAGCTTTTTTATGAATGAATGAGGTGCGCGCAATCTTAGATGTTTTTGAGTATGATTTTGTAATGCTTGATTTAATTTTAATCAATTGTTATTAGTGAAAAATAGCATGATCATTATTTGGATGGGTGGGCCGTTAACTGTTCTGTATAACAATTAAATGCAAATTAAAACTGTATCTAGCAAAAAATCATTTTTTTTAAATATATTTTTCCTGTATTCTAGACTCGACTCTTAATCCCCTTTTTAATTTGGATAGTACTTTTTCCACACCCTGTATTATGTCCAGTCACAAAGTTTGGTATACATAAACTAATTACTTATTCCAAATAAAATTATTTTTTGATTTACTTAGATGATGTCCTATATTAGTCTTGATATGAATCTTGGGACAGTCGTCTCGGAAAAAAAATACTATCATAAAAAGACTCCGATTCCTCTCTGTTCTGATTCGAAGTTTAGGTAAATAAGCCCTACCTATTCCTATCTCTGCATATAAGTCAACATAAATAACATATTTGAACTTAAGTATTTCAGGATAATAATTTACATTTTAAGGACCACATAAGTCCACTTAAATAACAATTAAACTTAAGTATTTTAACTTAATCCTAATTATATTTTAAGTACCATATGAGTCCACATAATATCTCACTGCAAGAACATTATGGGAATGGTAGCTCTTTCTGTTGTAGAATGCCTCTTCATGATCGCTTGGTCTTATTATAGCCACATGGTCCCATCTATACAGCCGATGACCCCAGGAAATTCAAACTTCTTATTAAATCTGAAAATAGCTTAGTATTAGGTATTTCAATATTTTTATTTATTGTAACTTTCTACCATTAATGCAATAGAATCAAAATTAAGTACCTCAGTGCTACAGAGACTCATTCCGTCTGGGTTCGAGTAAATTTTATATATTTCCTCAAAATGGCAGGAGTCTTGAGAGCCTTTGTTACATCACGCAAGCAATCGGATGTTGATTGTTGGCTCAGGTGAAGAAAGTCATTTTCCCTCACACTACTTTGGTAACTACCGGTAGCATAAACTTCAATGCAGTCAGTATCTGTAAACATAAATATATGTATGAGGTCACAATTGGCCCTATGTCTGGAAGAATCATTGAATATGCCACATTTTGCCACCACCAATTGTCCACGTATACATACGTACCTTAATTTCGGGATTTATCCCACTGGTCCTTACATTTGTGGGCAAGAGTGGTACAATATCTTCACGTAGCCTCACAAAATTTGCTTTATATAAGCGAAACCGTCCGATGAAATCGTTGTCGGGAAGCAACATCGGCCGGGCCTGTGTGCGCTCCATCCTTCTGCGTCTGATGTTTATCTTCTTCAGCCACTGTTTCTCCGCAGCCACCATGAGTGCCACCCAAGCCATGGTATCGCCGCCTGCCTTCTAAATCACAAAGAAAACAAAACAACAACAGCAAAAACAATTAAGTATTTAAATAAAAAGATAAAGTGTGCTTTAAACCGCTAGAAAGCAGAATAATTCAAAAAAGCAGGCTAATATTGGAACAATCAAACGTTTTTACAAACAAAATAATCAAATCGACGACTCATGAGATGCCGTATTGAAATGACATTTCAAGTCGACGGTTCGCAAATCGACGTCGATTTGGATTTCTTTGCGCGGTACCATTTACTGTCAAACATAGCGTTTCATTCGTTCTTTTGCCCTATCTTATCTGTGCTTTCACCGTCGACGTCGATTGTTAAACTGACAGCTCGGCTTGGGAAGTTGCGCGGTACGAAATGTGCCGTCGGCTGTCAAATGAAGTCGATGCCGATGCCGACGACACTTGCGCGGTAGGCCTACTGGTCACGTCGTGATTCGTATGAAATATTGACATTTAGGCATAACGGGTGAAAGGACAGGGTTAACGCTTTGTACCAAAGATATCTGAACGCGCATGCAGACAGGTCGGCTTATTTGTAATATCAGCATTTACTGCGTAGAGTTTATGTCTACGAAATACTTTAATTGCAGGATCTCGTAAAATGTTTAGTAAATGGTTTAATGAAATAAAAGTTTGCCGTATCCTGACCTGATATGCCGGTGCATGTGTTTGTACTGGATGATACAAACTGTCTATCTAATGTGTGTGGGAGAAGATAACATTTTTTTTAAAGAACAAGACTTCCATATCTCGTTCGCCTAATCAAATCACGTTCTCTCTAAATGTGTGTTAAGTGGGACGATGATTGTGACGTATGCTGAGCAAACGGGTTTTCATAATGTTTTTATTTTTAAAATGCAATTTAGCGAGGTTTTTTTTCCGGCTCTGTAATTGTGCAGATTTAGAGTGTTCGAGAACGATTGACAAACAAACACGCGTGAAAGAATGTGGAGTGAAATTGGAAAGCATCGTGTTTGTTATTGTTGTTACTCCTACGCCTGATCGTTGTGTGATGAAATAACAGCTGCGTACTTATTGTTTGATTGGCGTATTATTGACAGAATACGGTTTCATATAATACAATAATGAAGTGAACTTCTAATTGTTATAATGGTTAGAGATCTTGTGAATGAATGAGAATTTTATTTAAACACCATCTAGAGATAATATTGTCGTGGCCGTTTAAATAACGACGCAGTTTAAATATTCATGTCATGTGAGTCGCGCGATTCCATCAATATTAATAACTTGCCACCAATGGTAATAGAAAAGCCGTTTACAAATAATTTGGTACACGCTACATCATATTGATTAAAATTATTTCTTACCGAACCTTTTTAAACTTAGGAATACTATTAAATATTCTGTGACTTATTTAAGGTGAATTTGAAGTTAATTGTGGGACCTCTTAAGGAGTTCTTATAATTAATCTCAATATAATAAACAAACATATCCATCATCCTTGAGCCGGTATACCCAAGCAATCAATCTACTCGTATCATCGTATGATAATTTTTTTTTGTAGCAATTTTGTCTTGTCTGCATTATGGTCACATAACTTGTATGTCGTTTCATTAATGCTGCTATCGATTAAATACTATTGGCGACAAAAAAATATCGTGTATAAAAAACAAAATAAAAACTTGATCTTTTCGCTTCGTACATACAAATAAAAAAAATGTGAAATTATATTCCTAAGTATCTTCGACTTCTAAACATCCGTATTATTATCACGGTCACAAAACATTTGGTTGTGAAGTTTGTGCTCGTCATTATTATCAATTACTTTCGTGTGTAGTTGGCCGAGGTTGCTCAAATCGTTTTGAGCCTTAACAAACCACCTCGGCTTTGATAGTGTAGCGGTTTGTGGGCCACGTAACTGTAAGCTTAAAACGCGGTTAACTGATTCCCAATAAAGCCGAATAATAATTAAAGTGGCAACCAATGTGGGTTTTATCATCAACTTTTTGGTTAGGCTTTAGCTGAAATAAAGGTTTAACCCGCTTACCCCGAAAAAAAAGTATTTGTTTGTCGACTTAACTTCAAACAAAGATTTTGGGGCATTATGCCCCGAAATTTCGTGTAGTTCGGATATGAGAAAAATTTTAAAATAATTACCTCTTCGTAGGTTATTGTCTTATTATTTAGCATGATCGAATTAATGACTTTTAATTTGACAAAATTCTTAGTTATTTGATTGACATGTACTATTAATAAAAAATAAATTAAATTGTAATTAACTTTAAAATTCACGAATACCTCGTTGAGGTCATAATAATGTAACTTATTAATCATCTTTTGCCTAAATGTATTGACTGCTGTTATATTATGAAGTGAATAAATGAATATGAATATATTCTCCTGATTGAACGTTTTGAAATTTTTATCTGATAAAAATAACGTATATATCAATTCTGATTTACGTATAGTAATAACGGATTACTTAATCTCTATGCATTTAATTAAATAATTTAAAAGATCCAACTTAATCTAGGAAACTGGTCTAATGCGAAATCAGTATATCTGTTCTGGTAAGAAATTACTTTGAAAAGCTGTTTCTCTCATTTAGTTAATTTGAACAGAAAACTTATTTTTTATATTTATAGAATCAATTAAGTGTTAAATCGGAGGGGTTTTTCAAGGCAGCATTTTGTGGATACGTCGACGTGACATTGATTTACGATTTACACGATTAAGTTAGATTCATTAAATGATTGAGTAGCGTAAATAATACCCTTAGAATACTCAAAAACCAGCATTAATTGGATTGCGTGTGTTTTCGTCCTTGGCCTTACGGCTATCATTGACTGTCCCGCACCGCACGCAAAGACGTTCCACTTTGAGTTCTGCTATAAATGCCGTGTTACGCTATTAATAGGTACAAATGTAAGATATTAACAGGACTCTCTTGATATTTATTTAGTTAGGTGTAGGATTTTTTGGATCAGTTAAATCACTTACTGAACTTGCAAGTATTATCGGATCTGGAGGCCGACTACGAAAAACGAAATCCGTTGATACGATTATCGTTTGCGAATCTGGAGCATTTTTAGTACGCAATCCTTACTACAAAATGCTTCGGATCCGCAAAACGATTATCGTATTGACGGATTTCGTTTTTCGTAGTAGGCCTTCTGCTTCTTATAATATTAAAATGAACCATCTACATTTCGTAAGATAGGTACATATATGTGAGTATAATTTATTAAAACTCTTCTTTTATGTTTATTGTCAATGCATAATCTCTGCATGTAATCATAAGACGTGTAGTTTACTTAACCTGGATGTGTCACGAATACCTCACAATTGTGGAGTTACTGTAGGTTTAAAATATGAACTAAACTTGACTGACTTGGGAAAACAAACGCCATCTTCTTGAGTAGGTCGTTAGCTGTTAAATGTTTCGTCATACAGTTTCACGTGGGTGTGCATTTACAAAGTCCATAATATGCATTGCGTATTCACGATGGCACTGAATGTAATACATGATAATAATTACACTCGCTAGTTTCCGATGTTAAAGCTTAACGCGGCCTTGACTAAGTTGATTAAATATGTATTAACATTTTTTTCTTTAAATTATAAAATGATAATATTTTGTGCTATAGGTACATTTTGTTTTAAAGTCCAAATTATTTAGCAAAACATCTACTATTACGGTAAAAGTAAAGTTAAATTTTAATTACCAATGAGCTCACCACTACTCCGGAGAAATTCAATAATCGTTAGGTAGACTCCGCCAATTGTAGCGAAAGTGGCTGGCTTTTAATATTTATAATTATTAAGCAAATGTCCATTATCAAGTACTTTCGACTTTAATACACCTAGATCAGGCGGTCTACTACGAAAAACGAAATCCGTCAATACGATTATCGTTTTTCGGATCCGGAACATTTTTAGTATGGAATCCCTACTACGAAATGCTTCGGATCCGCAAAACGATTATCGTATTGACGGATTTCGTTTTTCGTGGTAGGTCTTCAGTAATGTTATTATGTACCTGAAATATTCAAAAGGTACCTTTCTTAATTAACGATGTCTGGATTGGAAATACTCGATCGGGAACCGGGAATACGACTAGGTAACTACAGTTCCGCAGGGATTACAACGGATGAATTAGGTTTCAATAGAATCGTCCTTTATTAAATACGGGAATGCTTTAGCAATCAATTAGTGAACATTAATCAAAATTCGTATTAAAGAAATCTCGCATAAAATCGTCTATTTTTCTTTTAAAATACAATAAAGTGGTGAATGAAGATACACAATATTAATGTAACGTAAGGCTTGAATAATACTTCAATATTCACACATTGAGTATTAATTTATGCAAACATTCTAGTAGCAGCACGTACCTACGCACTAGCCGCAAGCCGAACACGATTTTCAATACATGCACCTGCCGTATTTAAAAAATGATAATATCAAAATGTACTACTCTTCGAAACTGTGAAATTGACGAACTCTATAATATTATCTCTTTATCTATTAAAATTAATTTCATCGATTTTATCCGCTTTCAAATTGGGAGACTATTGTATAAGGAAGGTAAATTAATTTAGTACTATCTTTCCCATTTACTAAGACGTACAGCCTTTCAGTTTACTCAAAGCATCCGATATTGGCGAGCGAGACACGTACGGTTTTTTTTTTACTTTTTGGATTCTCGCCTCCGGTGAAAATAGCTCTTACGGACCATTGCCGCTCCCGTTCGTACCAGCACACACGCTTGTTCACACTGAATAATCGAGTGCTCTTAAGCTAGTTGCTCTACGAACGTGGAAATTTTATTCAATTTCTTTACATTCGTATGATTTTATTACGAGTACGAACAGGTTTTTACTTCAAAAAATATTTATGTGTGTTACAGTTTTCAACCCTAGAGAGAAAGAGAGGGAGAGAGAGAGTAGGGTATTCTCAATATAATTTTAGTATCTCGTACGCATATAACTTGCAAAACTTAATTTAGATTAGACTCTGTTAATTGTGTAAAGTACATAGTAAAATACTATAATAAACGACGCGCCAGTTACGCTCTTGATGGATCCTGCGGGGGTTGTAAAACGCCTGTGTAAATGTATACCCAAAGAGACAGACTAATAAAGTGATTTTGTGATGTCGTGTAGTAATGTAATTGAGATGTGTATATTGAAGCGCACGTCCAATTTTGGGAATATTAGCCATTTCCTTAAACAATCTATCGTGACTTAATATAATAAAAGTAAAAATACAACATCATTTATGATTGCTTGGTGTATGACATGTTTTTTTTAAAAAGGTATTAGCATAAACATCAAGGCCTGTGTGCAAAATTTAAAACAAAATCTATATGCACGATAAGCTCTTCCTCTTCCAAAATGTTTTTTTCTCTTTACTTATTAATTTTTCTTACATTTCTTTTCGGCTTTCATTACTTTGTTTCGCAAAATGAGGTCCTGAATATTCGCAATTTCTCTAAATTAAAGGAAAATATAAATCATTTGATATCGTAGGCTGTAATAATCCTATAAACTCTAAGCTTTCATCTCTGAGATGTTAATAAATAAAAGTTTAGTAAAATTTGCTTTTGTTAAATCAAGATTTTCACATAATTGCGTATAGCATACGCGTAAGCAGATCGGATATTATAGTTTATTTTTGTTTTTATAGTGTTTTGTCACCATACAAACTGAAACAAAAATAACCAAAAAACAAAAATAAACTATAAATTGGCTTTCATCATCTTAACTGATTGTTAAAATATTTTCCTTCGGATATTGTGAGAGCAATCTCACAACATTGATGATGAAACGCAGCCTTCGCGTTAAAAAGCGCTTGCAAAATTCAACAGGCTTGTTAATGTGACGGTGGCCGAGTGGTATAGGCATACGCCCGGATAGCGTAAGACACGGGGTTCAATTCCTCGTCTGTCGCAGGTTCACAGTTGCTTTTTACAAGAGCAATTTATAGATCGGATATTAGTTTAGTTTTAATTATTAGTTTAGTTTTAATGTACTTCCATTATACTACTAGCGATCCTTCGCGACTGCGTCCGCGCGTTTTGAGTTTGCGCTACCTCCCCTCCTGACGCAGCATGATATTTTATAGCCTCAAGCCTTCCCTGTTAAATAAGCTATACAACACTTTTTTTTTAAAATTGGTCCACTTATTCCTGAGATTAGCGCGTACAAACAAACAAACTCATTAGCTTTGTAATATTAGTATAGATTGAATAATAAACCGCCGTTGATGTATCATATTATTCTACTGTAGGATCACTTGCAGTGATCCATAACACATGTCACTGTTGTTCTAATACTGCCGGTGTTATGCGATAATGACGGTGGAAGCGGCCTAAGCGCTGCAACACGGGCGCCGTTCGCTACCGGTAGGATATTGCGCTCACGCGGCGTCGTCAGTCACCTAATGCGTTTCCGATGTGACGCAGATGGGATGTTTTCTGCCTCACTAGCGACGTGCCAAATGCTCAGGTGCTAACTGTAAACGAGCACAATTTACACCTACAACATTTATCTTTTCTACTTACATCTCCAGTACTATGTTTACAGTTTATCCGAAAAACAACTTCATTAGTTTTATTACCAAGAAGCATTCGCAAGGCTTCCAAAGTACTCTCGCTAATTCTATAATTTTGTGAATGTTTAGCGCGCCGTGCAACGGTGCAATACTAGGGTATGTTAAGTCCGTGAACAGTGAAACTAAAACCTGGAAGATAAATGTATCCAAAGCGCTTAGACGATTTATTTCCCAAATGGTCCGAATCGTTGCCGAACTGTTGGAACGTTGCCCTATTCACGAGTATTGTTACCATGTTTTACATTGCGATTCGAATGGTAGTTCCTATGCCTGCAGCGTGAGTAAGCAAATACTGTTGTATGATTTGATCATATGCCGCTTTTCTTACCATTTTACCATATCCATTTTGGAAGCTGAAGCATTGCGTAATTTCATGATCCATTTCAAGAACTAGATTTATTATATTTTTCTAGAATTCTTATCTACATTGCAATTGTATGTTAATCAATCAATGAATCACATAAATAGCGACCTCAGTTTGCTAAAAAGATGCTCCCTTCTTTTGCCATTATCACTTCTTTGCGAAAAAACACGTCGTTAATTTTCTTTTGACTTTTTGTTGAAGACTATTATTGTTCCTAGAATGTACTGTCCCCGTTCTTTAATACACATTGGCTGTCTTCGGTCGTCGTTGATTTTAGTCACGCGTAGGCATCGAAGTCTATCGGATGCCTTTGTTTTTATTGCTGATAATTTGTTACAAAATAAATAAGTTACAGTGAGTGTGGTATGAAACTCGAAAATTATTTTAGTGAATAAAATCGTGTACGCAATCGCACGCTTGCTTGTTGCGTTAGTTTCGTGTCACGGTCGAGTTATTAGTGCAAAGTTTATTACTATTCTCTTTACCTTATAAAATACTTCAAACCAGTTTAGTAATACCTAACACTGCTTTTCAAGGCGTCTTTTCTGTATAATGTCGTGTAGAATGCGGAACAAAAGACATAACTAGGCATACAACTCTGAATTCCTAAATGGTGCCCACGCAAGGTTGCACACCTGTTGAGTATTCATAGGTATCTTAATGAAGCGGTGAAATCAATTTCATCAAGTGCGTTTTCTTTTTCAGGAATTTATCCATTATTTATTGCTCTATATGCATATTAGAATGGACCGTGAGACGTGACAAGTACTACAATAGGATCTAACGGGCCGTTAACCAAATAATGTATGTGTGCCGCATTGCCCAATGTCGCACGGTTATGGCGATGCGTAGCGCTGCTGCGAACGCATGGAATGCCTCGAGACCATAAGGGTCGGTATTCAGTCCACGGCGCGGGCGGTGACTCCTCAGGACAGTCAACCCTGCTGCCATAGTGCCATCGCCGCTGCGGTTAGCACTCGGAATACTAATGCCTCCTATTGTGCGTTCAAACTCGACGCTCAACCGTCGCGGCCCAACGAAAGTTTTGTAACGCCTTTGTTTTGCTGACTTTCGCGCTCGCTAACTGGAACGCTCTTTTGACAGATTGGCTATACTTTGCTTTTTGTGTTCTTACTATTTGACAGTTATTGATCCTCGTGATATATTATAACGTTTTTGTCACAATTTAATTTAAGACTGAGAAAGTTTTCCTGCCTTTGTACGCAATGTGAATGTGACAAAAATATGCCGTCGATCCGTCAAGCGCTCTCTATTCATGGTCATTAGTTTAATCTTTTCACTCTGACAATCAATGCGTGGTGCGACAGCAGCAGAAATTAGTCGTGCGTTATGAATATGTAAGTACTGCTGTTGGTTCATTTCGAGTTTCGCTGCATTGCGCTGACCAAGCAGCGGCTACTGCACGCTTCGCTGGCGCGCACGCCGCCCGCGCGGTTGGCTCTCCCCCGCGGTCCCTTGCGAAAAAATCATAATGCAATCGCCAGGGCGGCCGGCGTGGAACGATCGGCTACCACTCTCCACACGCAACCAGTGTACATTCAAATGTGTTGGTACTCACACGCCGTCCATCATGATGGATTGCGCGTGTCGGGAAACTGATTTCTCTTGATTTTGCCCGCATAAGTGGAAATCTCCATCGTACTCGCTAGTCGCGCGTTGTGCTTTGCATTGGAACAAAAGTTACCATTGGATTGTAAATATTCAGTGATGTGAACTTCGTTCAGTGTTTCTACTTGATTAGGAGCCTCTTCCTCTTAATGACTCATCTGCCCATTATTAGGAAGCTTGTAGGTCTTTTCCTAACCGTGATATGGAACGAAAATCTATTACAGTAGGCAATAAAGCCACCTCGACCTGATAAGCTTCCATTTTCGTCCAAACAATTGTCCATCAAAGACAAATTAATTCTTAACGCGTCTCGTTTGCGTCCGGCGAGGACGGCTGCTTTCGAGGCGTTCATGTTTTCAAGCTGTCTTTCCACCGCGAACAGTGGCCTGGATCGCTCGCTGCCGACTGGTAGCCGATTACTGTGCGCGTTATCTTCAAATAGATGGATTTATAAAACGGAGCTAATTATTATCATGGAGCGATAAGACGTCAATGGAATGTTGATAGGTGTAAGTGTGCGACCACTGTCGTTGTGATGAGGTGAACAGTGACTGTGTTTTGTGCTGTGCCAGTGTGATAAGTGTTTAACGCGATGTGGGGGGCGGCTGTGTCTAACCCTCCTCACTATCATTACGTTCAGGGGCCGGGTGGTCAGATGCCGCCGAATGGGCCAGGGGGGCCGATTTTGGCTGGACCTCCAAATGCGAAGCACCTGCGGCCGCAGTCATCTTACTCGCTGCCGCACGGAAGCAACGGACCTAGTCGTTGGGGATGGCCTGGAAATCACGTGTCGTCGTTTGATCGGAGGCAGTTGAAAGTGCCACCACAACCGGTTCGCCCTGCGCCAGTTCGCCCATCGCACAGCAGAAATACAGTTGCTAGTGTAAGTGGAGGAACAACTTGTTCACTCAAGCCAATTACTATCGTTATTATGTATGTTTTATAAACCAACAACTCAATTTGAAAAAAGTTTGATTCAGTGGGCTCTCAATATTTTCCAAAGATATAAAATTTCATGAATACTCGAAAACAATTGATTCTAAACAACTCGTTGTAGTAGAAAATGAGTGCAATTACCGTCGTACATGCATTGCGTTCACTAGTTTCACATCCTGGCGCTATGCGTGAGCCTGCTCGGCTGTTTCGTATCAGTAATTTATTTCCTGGTCTCTCGCAATGCGTGTCGGATGTCGGCTGCGCACGCGTCACCTGACACGAAAGCGTTACTCTGATACTCACTCGCGGTATGCGGCTTCCTCGATACTGTCTACGATACACATCTAGCGATAGCCATATTCATTTTTGAAATGTCAAAAAACGTGATTTTACCAGCGCAAATCACAATGCTATTTTATTTTAATGACTCATTCGTTTTTTTCTTATCGTGAAATTAATCGCTTGATTTGTACACCAGCGGGAAATTAAATTCATCCTATTGAAATTGTTGCTTTTGTTTATTTCTTTGTGCAGGTTTTGTCTTATATAACATGTTACGAAGGCTTTATAAAAAGTTGGTTCGCTTGCACATACCGATAGACCGTTTACAGAGCGGTCGTGGACGGTTTCCTATTAGGGATCCATCTAATGAATATCAAATGTAGTCGTAAGCGAGGCTGCTCTCTTTACGGTGCGCACGCGCAGCCGTCGACGCAAAGGCGACTGAACCTGATACTGTTACACGTAGATCAGAGATGCAATCTAAAGCAGTGCACATTACAGCAAATCACGACTTTCGTCCGTCCAATGTAAAATTTGGGAGTTATATCCTTGTCCAACAACAACAACAGCCCATACAAAATATCGCATTTTTAATGTATTTAATACTTATACCTGTTATTTTATTGATGTCTCACTCATACATAAACGTAAGCTTTCGACAACCACTTAGTGTACTTAGGTAACAAAGCAATTCATTTAAAAATACTTTTATGATTGATGACAAAAGTTTATGATTGCAAAAGTTATCAAAGTGCGAGTAGTTTTATCTATTGGGTTGCGGACGTCATATTCATCAGTAATACATTACGTTTTGTCGCCTGATTGATAATTTTGTTTTGCACAGAAAATTTTGTTACTATAATTGAGATTTGAGATAATATTAAAAAATATAAGGATAATAGGGTAAATACTTATTTGACAGCGTATACATTATCATATCTTTATATAAAATTGAAGAAGTTTATTCTAAAAGTTTAATTTGTGGTAACTTTCCGCATAAATTGAAAAGTTTCTTACAATGTTAATAGAAAAGTTTTAATAGATTGTTGGACTGTAAATTTCTTTCAACGTCGTTGTTTGTATTTCAAAGAATCGTTACTTGTCCTGCTTGAGTCATCCACATGCCTGATCATCAATGACTGAGATTTCTTATATCGAAAAAAGTAGTATTTTATTAGTTTTGAAACAAAGACATTTTGATTGTTACAGAGGTACATTCGTTGCTGTGTTTCTGCTCCTTTAAAATATGTAACATTACCGCATCGTTTGTATATTCGTTAGTTTCTCTACTGATGCACTGCAAGGGAAGTACATTTTTTTTTATAATAGATAGCCAGACATTTGGCTACGATTGCACCTGATGTTAAGTGACAATGTAGCCTAAGATGGACCATGTCTGCCTAGTAACAGCCTATACACTCTCTTCTTGAAAACGTCTAAATTGTAGTTTACATACCACAAGTTGGCTAACGTAATTACGATATACTGCTAATACCTTTATCGGTTCACACCACTCTCATCGTCAACCCTTCCTCTGCGTTATATGGGGCTGGCGCGTTCGAAATTGGTCTCAAAAACTCAATAAGCCTTTTTGTTCGCGCCACCCGTGAGCCGCTCACTTATCATCCCCTGTTGGCTGTTGGGCTTTTACGGGTGGTATTTTAAAAGGAATAATGATGTCGCTTTATTTTGTGCCTTATCCACCAGTTGTCGTTTAAATTGAATTGAGGTCTTGGGCTTTTTGCGTGTTCTGTTTTTTTTAATGTGCGCTGTTACAATGTTTTCAATACAAAACGCCTTATGACAAATAAATTAGACAAGGTATTGGATTAAATTTGAGACAGATCGTTTAAAATCAATGTTAAACAAGTCACATGACATATGGGTGAAAAAAAATCTTGATTAAATAAGAATGAAAGAAAAAAGAAAGAAAGAAACATTTATTTGACACACAACAATACATACATAGTAAAAATTATAATATAAAAAACATGATTGTGTATCAAAAAGGCTCCCGCTCAGCACTAGTCGTGATAGCCATGTGTAATGTTTATCACGACGCTGATTTTCAGCGGGAGCCTCGATACTGGGACGCAGCACAGTGGCGGTTATAAAGCAAAGGCTTTTATGTTAGCAACGTGTTTACAATATCGGCTTGACTTCCTTATTAGTTTTGACTTCTATCTACTTTAGTTTCTATTATCCGATCTTCCGCTTCACCCTACTTGCCCTATCTTGCAAAAAATATGTTTTTGTTTTTGCTTCGCCCCAGGTAAACAACCTTCCGTTTCGCGTTGCCGTCATTCGTTTGGCGTGTAACTTTATTCTGGGAAGGCTAGATTAAAAACGTAAAAGATTTACGTCTCAATATGCGGCGGCGCGCGCTCATCATGAGTCCGGTCACGTCGCGATGTAGCCCGGATAGCGCCACGTGCTCGACTTAGTGCCAGGAAAACTATCTCGCTTTCCCTCAAATCTGTTTCGCTGCAGAATTCTCTTTTCGATTAAATGATCTTCCGAGTTGGAAGAAGTTGGTGGTGCGCGCGTTTGAACTGTTCTTTATTGTTTGCAAAGATTCTTTGGAGATCTGTAGACTCTTGCGATCGATTGTAGGTACTCAAGTTGAAAACGTACTATATTAACTGTTTTTATAGTTTTCTAAGGTTTTTTATGTACTGTATCACGCTCTGCCTTTAAAAATTCAAAGAGTAATCCTAATATCGGTAATTTAAGAAATAAACTCGCTCATACTTCTACTACAAAAGTTATCAATGGCAATAAACTAATAATATCTGTTATAATAATATTACAGCAGTTAGCAAACTACACTATTTAATCACAATATATGTATGCTTGATAACTAAATATTTTCTTACGTGTTATAAAAATAAATCTTACATCAATTTAGTTCAAAGGTAGTGAGATACATAGGAAATGTTATGTACCCATTATCACATAATTCATGCGGTGTAATTATGCATGACCCCAAACTGGAATATGCATACGAGATGCGCATGCTACATCTTGTCCCTCATCCAAGACGCTAACTGCTGTTATGCGCTTGATTTATGCAACGCTTACGGTTTACAGTGTATGCACACACTTGAGTACAAATCTTGTTAAATAGTTGAACCCTATTGCTTGCGAGGGAAACAGTGTTTACGCAAAGACGGCACGTAGCAACTACTGCGACTGAATGCCGGCCAAGCGAAGCCTTGACTCAGCAGACAATGTCAACCAAATGCCAGTAGGTTGACTCGCTGTGAACTTTGAGGAACACTTTTGACAAAGAATGCGCGTGCGCAAATTCCGTATCCGTAATCCGTCAGTATTATTATTACTATAATCCCGCTATTTTAAGCGGAAGACGATAATCTAAATTGGATTTTTCTATTTTTTTCTTGTTATCAATACACGGTTTCGTACTAAAACACTAAACTTATCTTTCTTATCAAATTCCATTACGAACTTTTTAGGATAGCTATTCCGATACTATTAGTCGATACGTATCAAAAGATAAAAAATTTAAATTCATCAACAACATAACATCTGCTTACTTTGTGTATTAAATATGCATTAACATTAATTAATATTTATTTATTGAATGTGATATTTGAAGGTGTAATTTTTTAAAACCATATCGATGTACTTATTGTCTGTAGAAATTGAAAAATATCGCATTGATCATGATGAGTAGGTCTCTCAGATCTATTCGATCGTAGGGTTTTTGAAGCATTACTGTTCTTATGATAACGAATGATCAGTCAGTTATTGAATTGATTCAAACAAAATAATAAATAGAAATCGACTATTTGTTTCTATGTTGACGATTGGTAGCTATATTACAAATGGTAGTACCCTAATAAAAGCAGTAATATAAATGTAGATGATTCAATTTAGTATAAAATTAAGTTCTGGAAGGTTTCAATCATTCATTATGCATGTGTGTGTACTGAATTTTAAATTCATAGTAATTTGCGGCATTATTCAGCTTAGATAAAAGAGAAGCTTCAGCCCACAACGAGAAAAAAATCCTCACAATAATTTGAGGCGCCCGTGTATGTGAATATTTTATGACACCCTATGAATAATCAATCAAAGCTTTGAACAACCTATTTGCGTATAAATGAGCAAGCAACCAACCTATAAAATATATTTATCTTGAATTTATTTTCATCATGGTGTCAAGTTAATCTTTAGAATTTAGAAGTAAATCCATAAAAAATATTCCCACGAAAAACATGATAAAATCAAAGATATGATTAGAAGTATATTAATCTAATATTAATTTATTGATAAATTAGGTTTACAATGCTGTGTAGCCATCCTAGGAACAGAATCCATAAGATTATACGTTGTTTACCAATATGTGCTTAGGCGTTGTATTAATCAAAGGTTTCTCTTTCACAGAAGGTCGACCCCGAGCTGATCTTCACGAAACAGGAGAAGATCGGCAAGGGTTCCTTCGGCGAGGTGTTTAAAGGAGTCGATAACAGAACCCAGCAAGTGGTCGCCATCAAGATCATCGACCTTGAAGAGGCTGAAGATGAAATCGAGGACATACAGCAGGAGATTATGGTGCTGTCACAGTGTGACAGCCCATACGTCACCAAATATTACGGGTCATACTTAAAGGTAAGTCATACTAATTAAAAATACATAACGCTTGTTCACAATTTCATACCTAAAAAGCTACATGACACTGCGCGTCCTCTCAAACATGAGTGATATAATGAAAGTGGTTTGACATGCGGCCGCCGGCCTGTTACAAATTGCCGCTGTCAAATATAATGTGGTTCGTTTGAAGCTCGTGTTGCATTTACCATTCATTACTTTTATGAAAACCGATAGCCCCGTGTGTTCGTATTAGCTTACATAGCTAGATAAAGCATGTGCAATACACAACGGTTATCGCGTCCGTCTGGCCCCGGCACGGCGCATCAATCATTGTCTGCGAACCGAGCTTTTGCCTGTTTATCTGCAGAAGACCCTTTGTGAAGGATAAGGATCACTGCTTAATGGACTCCATTATGCATTGTATACTCCTGTTAAGTGGTACTTCAAGATATCTTGACGCCACGTTTACATATCCCTCGCTGCAAGTTTATTGTCTACACTTTTGAGGACAAGTATTGATTATGTCGCAATGTGAACTATATTTAGTATTGATATAATTAATGATTAAACGAACTTACCTGTACGTGAAGTTCTATCATAATTATACGAGTGTTTTCGTCCGAAGAGATTGGCATAAGACATTGTAGTACCGCCCAGGTTTTCGCCACTTTTGAGAGGGTATAACTTTTTTTTTTTTTTTTTTGCTGGTAGTAAAACAAAACTTACTCGTCACCGGCCGGTATGACCGATCTTCATTACGTTTAGAGCTTATTTATAAATTTGGGGGAGGATGGGAGGGATGCCAATCTCTTCGGACGAAAACACTCGTATAATTATGATAGAACTTCACGTACAGGTAAGTTCGTTTAATCATTAATTATACTTATGTTTTCGTCCTCGAGATTGGCATAAGACATTGTAGATATTGAGAAAAGGTTAACAATAATAGCCAAATTTTTAAAGGCAAATGAACATAGTTGACTATATACCAGTTATTCGGTAATTCAAAATATTAAAGGGTGAAATAATGTGATCCTTTTATTAAATATTTTACAAGTTAATACATAAACCAGAGTAATTATTTAATGACAAACAATTAAGTAGTACATAAATAATCGTGAAAATTATTAAGGTAAACATAGTATATTTTACTCAATTATTATCAGTAGCATCATTAACTGAGCTTGACAAAATCACCATACCAAATTCATTGTTATCAGTAAGCTCGTTGTCAACCGCAATCCTATTATAGTATTTGCCAAAAACCTGCGAGCTGCCAGACCAGCCAGCAGTCTTTCTTATTAGATCTAAATTAGCGCCAAGTTTACGAGCCTTTGACGTCGCAGCATGCCGTGTGCTATGCGCCGTAAATATTGAGACATCTATGCCACATTTTTCTAATACAGACTTTGTCCATCGGCTTAGGGTTTGCGGACCAACCGCGCAGTAGGGCTTTCTAAAACTTATAAAAAGGTTACTCTGATTGCCACGTATATTTTTAGACCGTTCTATATAATCAGTCAAGGTTTTGCAAGGACACAGGGCTGGGTTCTGACAAAAAAATGGCAATGTAAGAGTTGGCTGTAAAGATCCGTTTCGAGATGTCTTGATCAGGTCTGGTATCTTAATTACAATGTTAGCAGAGTGTTTCTCAATGTTGAAAATATTTATCTTAGATAAAGTTTGCATTCGATGCGCTGTAACTAAAGCCAATAACGTAATTAATTTTTTAGTTAAATTTTCGAACGTTATTTCCAAATTAGGGTACCAATTACATAAAAAATTTAAAACTACCGATGTATCCCATGTATTACTATATTTGGGCAGCGATGGACGTAGTCTATAAACACCTTTAAAAAAGCGCTTAATGCGATCATCATTACCAATTTGATTTCCTGAAATGAGTGATAATGCAGACCTGCAACTATTCAGAGTCCCATATTGAGCACCTTCATTAAATAAACGTGTTAGAAATAATATTAAGTTTGGCACAGATGTCTCAAATAAATCAATATTATTCACATTACAATAATCAAACCACTTTTTGAAACAAGAATCATATTGGCGCAACGAATTTTCAGACAATGAGGCCATCATTATATTTAGAGAAGACGGTGGTATTCTTCTCCTCAGTAATGCCGTGCGGATAATAAAGCGGCAACCAGGGTAGTTTGTTGGTGTACGAACCGGTTGCTGGAATGAGATAAAATTAAGTTCTCATTTTGTGAAAACACAATTTTTTGACCAACTATTAAGCTATTAAATAACGGATACCACGGTTGTGTGGGCCATAAAGGAACTACTAGTATACCGGACGCTTTTTCTGCTATAATTTTTCTTATGATCTTTAAAATTATGGAAAACGGAGGAAACGCATAAAAGAATAATTCCGACCAGGATATTGTAAATGCGTTAATTGCATATGCGTCAGGATCTTTATGCCATGAAACATATCTGTCGCATTTTTTATTGACACGGCTTGCAAATAAATCTATCTCAGGTTGCCCGAAACGCAGTACAATGTCCTGAAATGCATAACCCGCGAGCTCCCACTCGATGTCTGGGTGTACGCGGCGCGACTCGGCGTCCGCCACACAGTTATCCGCTGAGCGGATGTAAGATGCGAATACATGAATTGACCGAGACTCGCACCACTGCCATAAGTCTTTCGTTACACGTGTCAAGTGTGGAAATTGCACACCACCCATCCTATTAATGTATGAGATGGCGGTAGTATTATCAATTCGCAGAAGGATATCACAATTGCGTTTGTCTTTTGCAAATGTTTTCAGAGCTAAAAATGCTGCTAATATCTCTAAATAATTAATATGATTTTTTTGTTCCCTTACGCTCCACAATCCGCTAGCTTTGTTATTACCGCACGCGGCCCCCCAACCAGTCGTTGAGGCATCGGAAAAAATTTCTAAACAGTAACAATCTGTCTTAATTTTACTGCCGGTATTACGAGTGACAGCTTCATACCACCATTTTAGGTCGCTCGCTATAGAATCAGGCAAGATCATACACTTCTCGTAATTATCGTCATTTAACAAATTTAAATATTTAATACGTTCAACCTCCTTCGTATACAATCGTCCATATTCAATAGCATTGCAAGCAGAATTTAATAAACCTACCAAATGAGCAAAGTCCCTTACTTTACAGTTCTTTAATCTTTGAAATCTTAATAATTCATTCTTTATTTTTATTACTTTGTCTTCTGGGAGATAAATACGCAGTTTTATAGAATCAATTATGAAACCTAGAAATTTGCAAGAGTTCTTAGGCTGTAGATTGCTCTTTTCTTTATTAATTATAAATCCCAAAGCTTCAAGGAGGCGAGTCGTGTCAAAAATATTATGTATACATGAGTCATAATCAAATCCGACTAAAAAATAATCATCTAAATATACAGTTGACAAATGACCCCTACATCGTAACAATTTAATGACCGGTTTCATAACTTTGGTAAAAATAAATGGTGCCGTACATAAACCAAAAGCTAATACATTAAATTCATACAATTCATTATTGTATATAAATCGTAAATATTTTTTTGACTCTGGATGTATTTTAACCAAAAAGTAGGCGTCTTTTAGATCAACTGTACTCATAAAGCAATTCTTAGAAATCAATTTTAAAGCAGTTCTCAGATCCTCAATCTTAAAATGAGTAGTGTCAATAAATGTATTTAATTTTTTTAAATTTAACACAAATCTATCTTTGCCATTAGGTTTAGGGACCAAAAAATAACTGGACAGAAATTGGCCTTTACAAGGGACACATTTTGAAACAGCCCCAATAGAAATTAGTTTATTAATGGCTTCAGTCATTCTGAACTTTTCAGTACTAGAAAGTACAATATTTTTAGGTACAGAGGGTTGGGAAACAGGTTCAGAAAAAACAATCTTATAACCTTGAATCCAAGAAAGCACTTGTGCGTCATCAGTAATTTTAAGCCATTTAGAGTAAAATGCAGAAAGCCTACCGGCATATTTTACCTTTTCTAGCGCCAACTCCGACCTTGGCTCTGCTGCGACGACTTCCTCGATGATCTGGCGGGCTGACTCTTGTGAGTAGCAGGCTCCTTCGTCCTCTGAGTCCCCATTGGCCTGCGACCCAGGGGGGGAGCCTTCCAGTTTAAATGCTGGGACGTTGATGGAAAACTCTTTCTAGGTGGTCCAGATGATCCAGGTGGTCCAAGCTTTTTAGGTTGTGATACGTTCTTTGGAGCACTAGGTTTAAGTTCGGCTCCTGACTTAGTAATTGCCTTCGCAGTCTTTAAATTATCAGCGAAATTGTGTCCAAACAGATAACTATCCACTTTAGTGCCTTGTATTTGGTCTTTCAAGTCCTTTTTTAGATTATTCAGTAAAAGGCCCCTCCTTATAGATGTATGTTTATATTGAATATCGCAAAGCATGCGAGCAGCATCCATCAATAACTGAAGTTGGCCAGGGTTATTATTGTTGTTAGACATCAAAGGTGAAATAGCTTCGGTCACACAGCCGATAGCTGTTGCTAGTTGTTTTTGCTTACCTTCAATACTTTGATCTCTCTTTAAAACAGATTCCGTAATGGCCGCTTTCACCTCGGGGTTCAGAGTCGGTGCCCCAATCAGAGGACAGTTTGTCGGCACTGCATATTTACTTAAAAGGTCTTTTCTTAACTCGCTAGTTAGTCCAGAAGTTGCAATATGTTCTAACCTTACCGCTAGGGCAGGTAATATTTCCTTACCCGTCACTTTTGGTGCAGTCGGATCATCGCCAAGAATATCTAAAATAGCGCTATCAAGTTGTGGCTCTGATGATTGGACGTCTATATTAGACGGCCCTGGTACTGGATCCGGCACTGGCTGGGACGTCAGGGCTGGCGGCGGCGCAGGCGCCGGGCTAGGCACTCGTGTCAGAGATGGTTCGCGCACCGGTTCGGTCGTGATTTCAGGTGCCACTTTGGCAGTACTTGGTAATGGATACGATTGCCATTCATCGTCGCTATTCCCTTCCGATTCTATTGTGAATCCTGAAAATATCGTATAAGTGAAGTTATCAAATGTAAATTCACTTCTTACTTCGTACTATATATCATAAAGCAGGTGGTATATTAACGTCATACTATACGTTGAGGTAAGAATATTTTTTAATAAATTCATAGCATAATAAACTGCCTACCCCAGAGGGGAAACAGACTGTGTAGGTTTATTGCCTACAAATATGCCAAATAGTATTTAAAATAATGTCATACTTATTATGACAAACCTCTTAATTATAGTCAACAGTCCCTACGCCTGTTGAAAAACGCTACTTCGTTAAAAAGTAGGTTATCGTGATTATCGACAGAGTGACAGTCCTTCCGCAACTGCCCGCATCTTCGATATCACGAACAAGAGGAATAGCAAATTGTAGGCATCTCAGTTGCACATACCTTTGTTGTTTGATTCATCCTGAACAAAACTATCATAGGAACTTTTAGACGAAATAGAAGAACGACGTTCCTTGCGCCGAGCCTTTTTCAATTTGCGTTCGATTTTCCTTAGTTTTCTCGCAAGGTTATCGTAGTCATCTTTATCACAATTTCTTCGTTTTGGCATTGTTTTTTCCACTACACTGCACAAAGCACTGTACTCAAAACAAATAATTACGCAAATAATAATTTGTACACATAAATATAAGCGGAGTGACGAAGTGGCGAAGCACTGGAACGCGAATGAAGATCGGTCATACCGGCCGGTGACGAGTAAGTTTTGTTTTACTACCAGCAAAAAAAAAAAAAAAAAAAAGTTATACCCTCTCAAAAGTGGCGAAAACCTGGGCGGTACTACAATGTCTTATGCCAATCTCGAGGACGAAAACATAAGTATAATCAGCAGCAATCGTACAAGGTCTCTGACTATTGCTCATTTCATTGTTATTGCTGCAGTGCTCATTTTCACTCGTATTATTGCCCAACGATGTTAGCGGCGTGACTGCATCGTAGTTTTAAGGCGTGTTCGTTTGGTTAGGCTTTCATGATTAGCTCGGTTCTGTAATGTTAGAAGGTGCTGCCTTGCAAACCCACTTGTTATTATTACAGTCGATTCCGCACATTTACCGCTGTCTCCTTTGTAATTGTATTCCTGTGGTGTTATTTGCAGGTCTAGGTAATAGGGCATTGACGAAGTCGTGACTGAATAGAATAAGATCTCGCTAGTAAAAGACAAGCAATTTCCCAACGTATAATCGGTTTTGAAACCTATTAGTATTACTATTGAAATTGCGTAACGTGCCATTCAAGTGAATGTCACGAAACTATAGCATATAGTTGGTATTACAGAACATTCACCCGATCGAGGTTGGCTCGCGTGCTGTATGGCGTGTTGGAACGATGTCCGTCACGAAGTCTTCGGGGTCAGAACACGAATAAACAAGGAACCGGTTTATGTATAGCATTCGCGTAATTTATTATGATTCAAATAGTCTCATGTTGTTGGTAACTCGGGTGAACATTATGTGAAAGATATTTCGACATTAACAATCTTGTTATCCCCATCTAAGTTTTGGAAATGCATGAACGAAACAACTTTTATCCCTATTTACAACGCAAACACTAACTGTGCTTGTGTCATACATAATAGTGGCATTTTGTGCGGCTTTCAAACATTCAACTGCAAACAAACATCCCTATGTATGATTTTGTACTAGTACGAGATAGTATTTCTGAAAATAAGTCTCATCCGATGTCGGCGTCCCCCGAAAGTGCCAATAGAATGGATGGCGTCTCGCCAGGGCCAGACAATAATGTCTGTGCGCTTATAATCAATATTTGCATTTTTATGATTCGAAATCCAGATATTGCTGCAGTTTATTTGATTTTACGAAATCATATTCGGACCTTAAGTTACAGCGACGCTTGTATATGACATTACAGGTATATAACATAAGAGTATGATAGATACAAGATCTTTTGTATTAGATACTTACTTTCGGTAGTCGTATGTGCTTTGCTAGTCATCAGTTGATCATCGACTATTTATATCATCATTTAGTGATTTTGGTACAATACCACAAGGTCTGATGCCTCTTTTTGTTATGAACTAGGTACAACGCCAACACGGGATAATGTTGTGTACAGTGGCAACACGAAAAAGGTTTTTTCTTTCGCTGCCACGCGGAAGACCTACTTAGCGTAATGGTTTTGATGTGTTGCATTTCCCGCTTTGTGCAGCGCGGTCGGTTGCACGTTGCTATTTGCAATCTTGACACACTTTCGAATGTTGTTGTTATGCATGCCTTGCAAAATGCTATGCAATGTGAACGAGCGTACGTGAATCTGTTCATCGTCAACATCTCAGTATTTTGTTGTAATGCACGCGCCGCCCGCTCAACTGTTCGCCTATCCGCTGCTTATGCAAATAAACTTAGCATTGAATGATTAATTTTAAAATCCAATACCTTTTTTTATCTCTTTGTTGCTTATACGGTCTTACGTCAGCTGCAAATTTTCTCGAGTTCGAGGCTTGTGATGTCTAACCATCACTTACTAGTTTTAATCGATCACTCAATAGAAGTCATATTTTACTAGATGGTACCGTATGGTGTCGAATGAATATATATTGTTTCAGTTATCTTTTCAGTTAACCGCAACAGTAAATTGAACTTTATTTAATGCATAATTTTGTGGATATGGCTGACGTAAGATATGTATTAAATAATTTATCATTGCTTGTTGACGAGACAGTAATCACAATAGGCAGGCAAGCAGTGTTACAACGGCGTGATAGCATTCATCAAATTAATGCATGAATTGACCCACTAGCTTCATGAATAGTCTGATAAGTATGTGTAGTGTTTACGACAAAGACATATGAGGGGCTATAAACGCTTTACGTTTATTGTTATTGACCATGAATATTTCCATGGCGACAAATACTTATGATGACTCGCCCTTGGCGTGTTTTTGTCTTTAGAAGCGTCCGCGATGCTCACGTCACTATTGACTTATCTATGTTTGGACGGCGTGATATACATTCATCCATATTATTGTAAACACGGGAGCTTCATAGCTGCGGTAAATCGTTGGCAACATTTACGAAGTTCGCAATTTGCTCTACAGAGAAAGTGTGGTAATGTTGCGGCCGTGGCGTAATCGAAATTATATTTTGTTGTATTGTTGCTTGCGGCGAAGTTTGTTTTATTTTGTCGATTACACCAACATCCGCGTCATGACAGATGTCTCATTTGTCACATTATCTTTGTTTGTTATATTGTCTTGCATTAATTATTTATAAAGATATCAGAAAATCATGACTCTTACACACACATCTTTTGACTAGGTTTTTGTGCTAATGCGAACTTTAAAAGCGAGTAAAGGCTTTTTTCTTTAGAGAAGTGGCTTACGTCATCGCTATGAATGAATTTAAATGTGACGTGAATAAGCCCTTGTCGAGAGAGGCTTTTGGTCGGTAAAATTGTGAATGCGGATGTAGGTACGGGCGAGTCGGGGTGAAGGACGCTGATGACTCACCAACCGTTTAAAAATTGAGGAAAGTACGCATATTATTCATTATAACATCCAAATTTTTTGGGGAGATATTGAATATTACTGAACAGCAGCTATTTGCAAAATAGCGGATTGCTGTTTTTGTAGTTTTGGTTGTAAATGTTGTCGTTACAAGACATTGAACGTCCAAGATCTGTTATTTATTACTCATCTATCTAACATTTCCTTTTATTATGTGATCCGTTATCTCCCAAGTCCCAATTACTACTAGAAATATATTGGTAGTATATGATTTGATCAATTTATTTTACCACTATATTTTTATGGCGATTACAAACGTTTAATATCGATCTCAGACAAAAACCTTTAATTCTTTCGCTAAAAGAAATTATTTTTCTTGAAGTAAATCCGTTCCGCGATAAGCGTTTTGGCGACGAAAATCTCATAAATTCGACATCCAGGCAAAATCTCTACCGAAACTCCTTTTACACGTATTTTATTCCGGTTTTATTTTAGGGTTTAAGGAGAAATAGCCATTCGGAGCCGCGCGATGACTATAAAGTGCGCGAGGTTGTTAGCTGTAAACGCATTAGGGCCACCTTGACCTCCCTGAATACCATCTGATGTCAAGGCTCTCAGTCAGCTTATAGATGTTTTCGCGGCAATTCCATTCCAATGGTGCCCCCCCGAGCCCTGACACAAAATAGGCAATTGTCTCCCCATTTGCCATTTCATTAGGCAAACAAGTTAACGCTCGTCAATGTCAAGCGGAGAGCTGTTTAATTTCGTTCATAAAGGTCGTCGACTCGATTCACGAAAGTGAGGACCGTGTAAAGAGGGGTTTAAAGGTCCGTTGACACGCGTCTGATAATCTGGTTCTTATTTGGAATTGTCCTTCAGCTCCACTGCAATGCGGGCTGGGCGAGGGCGGGCGGGGCATGCGGGACGCGGGGGGATAGCTCGTTCTGAACTTGGAAGGTCAAGTTCCGAAAGTTTGCAATTTGCCTTATTGGACGTCTGTCTCCGATGGCTCGATTAGAACTCGATTATAGAGTTCACACTTGTCTTACATCGATGTTGATTGTTTTTTAGTAGCTGTTGTTAGTTTTTTCTTTTTTTAATTTAACGATCTATACGCATTTATGTTGCTGTATGACAACACGACTCCCTTAAAACAAGCGTATAAGTAATCCGTATCAAAATTTAATTATACGTTCGGAAGCTTCGAATTTCAGAAATAGCTACCGCTAAAATGAGGGTAGAGCGATCCTTCTAAATTAATCTGATTACCGGCATCGTTGTCAGATTTCGATCAAATTCCTCAAATTGACAGTGAGTTTCATCTCACGCCGCTTTTTAGCAAATTACGTTTTGATTCATTCTCCCCTGTGACGAGTGGTCTTCGCCAGCTAATGGCTTTTGAGTTACGTACGACTCCAGGCGCTGTAATGTAAACAAGATTATTAAGCATTTCGCTTCGCTCTCAGAGTGTTATACATTTTATCTTATTTCAATGGGATCCGATTGATAATGACTTTGTGAAAAGTAAATGCGTCATCTTTTTAAGAAAATTTAATTGTAAAACAAAAATGTACCGAAAGTGTAATGTGCCATATCGAATATGTAATAACAGTGCTGGGGATAGACAATTGGACGTCAATGATGAACGTAATAATATTGCGAGGCCTAACCGGCTCAGGCAAACAAACCATTAGCTCACAGGGTTCAGGCTATTATCCTCATTGTTGCCGCTTTCATATGCCCCTGTAATCCTGGCACAAAGCTGGCCTGGGGCCAGTGCCATGCTAACTAATGGTTTCAGAGTTATATGGACACTACCTGTGTGTGAGGATCGCTTTATTTATTTTCATGCAAATCCATCACGCACTTGCTGTGCGGAATACTTATGTGACAAAAAATTAAATAAGATACATGCCTAACTAATTGTCTCAATGTCTTGTTGATGGGTAATCTGCTTGCCGTTGAAAGCGCTGCGTTTTACCCTTTACATTTATCATAATAAATAGGCATGTGCATTGCGTCACACCATGCCACTTCAGTAGCTTATTCGGCAGCCATTTAGATACCAGGTAACTTTTTAATACTCAGAGGATAAATGTGCCATGAATCACGCTTGATAATGCTTGTCGTGATATTGATAGCACTGTAATATGTGCCATGAATGATCCGCGTGATATTGGTGGTAATTCGATTGCTCCAATCAGCTAAGCTGGATAAAAAAAACAGAATTTCCAGCTCGGTATGTACTAAACCAAAGTTTGTCGTACAACTTCCGTCGAGGAGCAATATCCACTCTTAGTCGGTGCTCCGTAACAACGAAATAAACAGTCGTAAATTAACAGAGATGTTGCTTAGACGGGGCTGAGATTACGCGGCATCTGGACTTCTGCAAAAAACAACATCCTTACTTTCGTTAGACAATCGAATATGCTGGACGGGCTAATCTTAAAAGTATATCTTCTTAGCGTAATTTGCACATTATGTAGGTACTTTATCTGCGAATTGATGTCAATAACAACTCTCTATTGTTCATCGTTGGCTCTACACGTGTATCAATTTAAACAATTGACTTTATCCTCAAACACTCCACTCATACGCTACAGCCATAAGTGCCTATCATACCAGCTAGCGGAGTCGGCGGTGGCTAATCTGATTACGGGTTGAAGCGCCGAGGCTTCCTTTATAACTTACACAGCACACCTACGTGCTGTTATTCCGAGCTTTGAGGGATACCACCGGCTAAATTGAATATTTCAGCCCAGTCACCAGGAATAAACTCACATTCTGGACATTGCAGATTCGCTCTAATTCCACTAAGCGGCTGCGCTCTCTCAACATGTTCGCGCACTTACCCAAAATTATAAATCCAAACTTTTTGGAAGCAAAAAGTTATCCCCATGTATTTGTCAGTGCTCAGGGGTACATGCGACTTTGCGAAGTTCGCCGAAGGGGAATTGATGCCGGGTATTAAGGAACATTACAGCTAACTCAATAACAAGCTGCGTGTCTTTTGCAGAGTTCTACAACTGGTTTGAGCCTGTAAACAGATATCGAGCGATGTCGCTGGACCGACACAAGCTGATATTTACTAGATATTAAATTATGTGCACTATAGATAGATGGAGTTAATATCCCAATAGCCCAATAGATTGTCCTATGGCCGACACGAACTAAAAGCGATGACGGAAGTAATAATACTGCTCTTTTCCTCTTTTTCACTTGCCTCTGAAATAGACTCGCAATATCCGCTCTGGCCGATTCAATTAATCTGTACGCTCAGATTACACACGAAACCGTTGCTATGCTCTAAAATTTTTGTTTGAATCTATTCTACAAGTTTATTTTTATGAGTCAACATTTTAGTGCACCTGCAATGTATTCCATTTTTATAATATCTTTACCTGCCTGCTTAAAGAAATACTTAATTACTGACCGCTTAATCGAAATCGCGGTTGAAGTGAATTCATTGACGAAGTTAATCGGTAGTCTGTGAACCGTGAAGACTTGTTTGGTAACATGAACGTAGGTCGAGTTCGTTATCCTTTGCCGACCTTGCAGCTGCTATAAATTCAGTTAAATTGGCCGCAAGACGCATGCGTCACCGGCCGATGCGCCGCGTTTCGCAACGAAAGCATAACATAAACACATCACATCACCGTCTATCTAACTAAATTTAACTCATATAGACTTGATGGAACCGGAATGACGGCGACGAGCGACATGCTGCGATGTAATTCCACCTGTATCAGATAACTAGTTTTTGCTGTAGGATTACAGACACGCGGGTCATTTGACATTTAATGAACTCTACTACGCTTGTGGATTATAATCGACTGTATATTAACTATATTGATACCCAAAATTTAGTATTGTGTTGTGAGTATGTCCGCATAAAAAGAATTCTTAATTTTCCTATCGGTCACAGGTGCTAGATATTCACTCCTATTCCTTTACCGCTTTTCTTGGCTGTTGGGGCAGGTGATTGAAAGGCGACGGGTGTCCGTCCCGCAAAGATAAATTCCGGATTATCCGGACGCAGCTGACTGTCCGCTTGGAAAATTGAAATTTTGCGCGTCAGCCTGTATTTCCCATATTTGATTACTTTTGCCATTCGCTTCTGCGAAAACATACCATTATGAACTGCTGCGGTTAACGGAACAGTCGAATCAGGAGAATAATTTAAGTACGAGTATAAATGAATCCTTAATCGCATAAAATTTGTAACATTGACCACAAATTGTGGAAATTGGTCGCGGAGCACCTATCTAGGTCGGCGCAAACGTCGTTAATATCAGGCGGGAAGCAATTAGACCAGGCCAATAAAACATAGCTATTAACGAACGCAGGTCGTTCCTCCAGTGGTGCATCGGCCAACCGTTTCATTTCATATTCAGCTTATAAAAACATATTTACATAAACTTCTCTTCGAGTTTAGTAACTTTATTTAATGTTTTGCCTACTTTAACTTGTAGATTGGTCATCTAAACTACATCTGTCATAAGAAACTGTTATCGCTTACAACTGATGATGATGATTGAAACACAGTTTAAGAATAATAGCTGTCAAAAAAGCTTTCGATTCTAAAAAGTATTTCATTGACTGATTGATTATTTTATGGCTGAAATGCCGAACCCCGACGAAAAAGACGGCTGAAATCTTGACGGACGAATCTCCGACTCCACCGATGTCAGAGTTAAGTGCCGGAGCACTCGACGTATCCGCACAAAGGCGCTCTCTCCTCTTTGTTCCGCCTCTTTGTTTGACTTGACGGAGGCAAAGTAAAAAGCTTCAACACGGACGGTGCCTCCCTCTCGGATCTTGGAAAATGTAGCTGATTAAAAAGATCATCACACTCGTCTAACACCATTATATAAATATTTATCTAAGTTAATTCTCAACCTTGGTTTTCAGATAATATACAAATTTTAAAAGATAGATAATCTAATCGGTCTATAATAGACCTGCCGACAATTCGTTTTGGTTGTTTTCCATATACAAAGCCCTGTTAATTTGGTCCACGCTAAAAGGTTCATCCTCAAAGATTATTAGGCGTCAACTTGCGGAAACGATCCATTGTGGTCCTGCCCTCGGCCTTGCCGTATATGGGGTCCGCGGCTATTTGCGTTATGATGATGTGTTGATGGAGTACCTCTTTGCGAGGGGCGAGACTCCGCTCATCCAAGATCCGGGATGGATACGCTGGCCCTAATTCATATAATAGGCTCAGGGTAACACGTTCCGTTCCATTTTGTTTTGTTGTAAATGATACCTTTTAATACGATGACAAACGCTATACTTTGTTACTAGAGCGGTTATTCGAAAGACGAGAGTAGAAAAATGTTATTGATCACTGTCTCATTATCATGCTTATTAAAAGTTTAGGCATACCGGTATTTAAATGTCAACAAAAAACGGAACAGGTGCGAGAAAGAGTATTGAAGCCCTCATTACTCTTTGCGCAAGCACCTGTTTGTTCCGGCTATTAGCGCTTTAAATGATCGCAATGGAGTGCACTCCCGGGAACAATGTCTTTGCGTAAAGACCTTTATTATTGAGCTCGATAAACACCACTCGACACCCAAAATACACATTTACTCGATTATATCTTCATTGAGCTACTGATCTTTTATCTTATCAAAATTTATCACTATTTCTATCCTTGATTTATTACTTGCAACATATTGGCCCAGTAGTAGTTCCTTCGTATTCGATCGATTTTATATTACACGTATGTGAATAACAATATTTGCGCAAGACGCAACTTTTATTATGTACGAGTAAAACAATATATAAAATGACGATAACAAACTCCATCTAAACGAGAGTACTCGCCGATATTTATCTTTTGAAATTATTAAAAGTTATTCCAAGTAAGGCATGGCGAGGCATCCCCCGAGAGGGATGTTGTACCGGGAAATGTTCTCATCTCGAAACTTTGTATATTCAGTCCACAGGTACGGTAAGTTGATAAGTGCCTACTTGCCAATTCGTTTAATATTTGATACCGTTCTTCGTTACCTGGAATACTTGATGAATTTTGATAGTACCTCTGAAACCTTAATCATGCCTCGGAAACGACAGCCAGTTGGAGAATATAATTTAGCCTACGCTCAATTAATAGTTGTAATTACGTCAATTTATTTACTCTTTCAGTCTTAATTGACCTGAGAACTTTTGCAGTCAGCGAATGACTCTATTGTCTATTCACACCAAAAACAAACATATCATCACTAAATTTTCATAATAATTTATATCCTAATGCGATTGTTCAAAACGTGTATTTCGTACGAATGGTCCACTGTCACCATGGTCGGTGTCAACGACCGAATGACTGAACGGTTGACCGGTCCCGTCGCGATCTGATTGTTGGGCCAATAAGCGATTTGCATGCGTCGGTACTGCGGCCTGCGTTCGCGCACCCATGCTCTACCTAATTGGTGTTATCAAGTTGACCAACCATGATCTCTGTGGCTGCGTAGTTTCGAAAATTTTAATATCACGGTGCAATAATTGACGTATTTTTAACTCCTGTTCACTGAAAGTTTCGTTAATAAGTTTCTGAAAGTAGTACTGGTTATATTATTTGTTTAGACTGTAATTTTTGAATACTCCTTTGTACCCCCTGATAACCATGGCTTTATTTATAAACGCCTTTTTTTGGCTGAACTTCGTTGGTTAATTAAAATGTCTACGACCTGCGATCACGTGATAAGGTCCTTTATTTCAAACTTGCTATAGGTAGGAGTAAAGTGAAATTAAAATACAAGCTCCTCATTGGCAAGTGAAACCTGTATTGTAAATTATCTCGAGCATCGTGTATCCAGAGCAGAAATAAATTGGGTCGACTCTATCATTGGTAGCAGTGAACTTAATTAATACCTATGTTTGCTTCAGTTCAAAGGTAAACGGAGTAGAGCGTACAGGCAATCGGATTCAATTTCCTTCGCCGCCCACGTTCCTTCCGCTTCCACTCCGACATGTGTATTGTGCGGTTCGTCCTCGATTGTGGCTGAAAACCGTTTATAGCTGGCTCTGGCTCATGCATTGCCCGTCCTTTCCCCCGTAGTGTTGATTTATCACTGAAGTCTCATTTGGCGTAAGCTAAAAGCTTTAGTCTGTAAATGGATATTGTGGATCCGAACGTCCGCGTCTGTCCGTTGAAATAGTGATCGCATTTACTCGGTTTTTGTTCCACCCATTTCCAGTATTGCTTTCTGCGGTTCGTTTTTGTATCTAATAGTGCAGAAGTATTGATAAAACAATAATGAACAAGTTTGTTTATGTTTCTTATGGATTTTAAATTCTTTTTTTCATCAGTTAAACCATTATGCTCGATCTCATAATACCCACTGTAAAATGGGAATTATCCCGTTAGGCGCTAAGTAGGATTACCTGTGCGTTCCTATGGGAATTGATAGGATCATGTTCGAAGGTTTCATGTTTGAATAAACTTTGATATTTCATGAATATTTACGTCCATAAATCGTAAACATTTCTAAAAGTTAAAGGAGAATTTATAGAGCTTCCTAAGTATCGATTGTTGTGCTGTGTATAAATACAATTACCTTTAATACCATTCTCAAACGCTCAAATAGTAGTACGGTTTCACTTAATTGGACGCTATACCGCAACTGAATTTCCCAACTCTAGGATAGTTTACTAGTTTTGGAGCTTTTAGTTAACGTTACTGTATCAGGCTTGTTAATTGAATCTGTCAACTTTTGGGTTCTCTATATCATAGAACCATTGTTATATACTTTCGCCAACTTATCTTAAAGTATACTAAAGTTATGCGGTTATGTTTGTTTTATAAAAACTATTAATTTATATTCTAATCTAGGGGTATTCTTATGACATATATGGTTACAAAATGTGATATTTTTAAGATCGATCCCATAAAAGTTAAAGATATCATTGAGTAGCAAACACCACTGTTACGACTTCCATTTCCGTCTGTAAGAGTATAATTTAGTAACCAAAGTGGTTAGTAACTAGGTTTTCTTTTCTGCAGACGAATAAAGACTTACTGACACGCTATAACGAGACCTCTGAGACTCGTTACATTAGTCACACGATTGCTCAAGTAAAATACTTTTGAAATGATTCATTAATGGACTGTAACGAAGCATTTTATTTCTAAATCGAAAGTTAATTTGCTTAAAAATAAACATAAAAGTAGCAAATCAAAGAACTAACACTTCTCAAACCTGATTATTCCAAATGAATAATATCTGGTCGATTATCAAGTTAAGGCAATGACAGTCTATTTATAAATCATACAAATGTCAGATATAAATGAAGTTATTGCTTCTCGTGTTGAGGTGATCAACAATTTATTTCCTTGATCATACGATTTATCTGAGTCATTGTAAGTGGACGAAACGAGGCACTTGCTTGTTTAACGAGTGTTCAACACTTGCCACTTAGAGCGTCTTTGCTTTCTGGTTGGGCTCAATCGTTCATATCATGTACATACGTGTAGTTGCCAGCACATTAAACTATATTTTGTCGAAAATAACCCTTTTAACAGCTGCTTAAGATACCAATATGCTTATCTGTTGTCTCTACCTTTTTATACCTTTTAATTGTTAAAAAAATGATCGACTTTGAAAATTTTTACTTGAAGATTGATCGACGACGGTCGTCCCTTATGCTATATGCATAACCGCAGATACCTTCCAATGTAGACAAATTCAATTTAATAAAAGTATCTGCCCTATTGGCAGCCAGCTCGCAGACAGGTTTCCGATTACGTGCGCAAATACGTTTAAATTGAATCCCCCGTCTCTTTTTATTGGCCGCGCTAATTGCCGTCCTTTGGTTTTTCGGCTAATTACTCTCTGGTTTTGTTACGAAACGGGATGCCCGCAGTCGTAATAGCCCGTCGCGTCGTTAATATAACACATTGTTTTATGACTGTACACAAAACAATTGCATTATCTAAGTATGAATCAGACTGTATGTACTCTATTGTTTACCGCAAGTCTGGTTGTCATATTTGGAGATGTAACGAAATATTAGCTGGCGGTGTAGTGACGGGGAATTTAAATAATACCTACATGAATAATTACTTATTTGTTTGTGGCTACATATCCACATGATCAATGAATGAGTTATGTAATACTATCGTCTTCCAGCATAAAATTTTCAGATTTTAGCCGAAAAAGCTGAACTAGCTAGAACCTTTAAAAAGTTCCAAGATAATATCGAAAGAGCCGTTTCGCTGTATTTTTTTCGACTTTGAGATAATATATCTTTATCTCTCTTCCTTTATTTATTATACCTAACATCGAAATGTGCTTAAATTATTACGAAGTCGTCGTAGTAGAGCTACGAGTTTATTGTATGAATTTGTCAATTTCGTGTTCAAATCAAATATTCATTTATTGCATCTGTTATAGATAATTTTTAAGTTTTAATAGTAACAAAAAACACGCTATCCAAACCAATACCGCACAACAATGTAATCTATCTTCAAGAGTATCTGTTACACCCGCATCGATTGACATCAATGCGTACTTGGAGTGGTAGCGAACTGCGGCATAATACTTGTGTAACCTAAATATCAACGCGGGCGGGCGTATGACTCGACGATTACAAACAACGATATCGGTCTGCGGTTGCCGCTGCGCACCATCGGATGCGGGCGAGTGCTGCCCTTACCGCATCAACACACTTTCTATTAACACTCTAGAGAGTGGTTGCAGAATTACATACAAAGACCTTAAAGGTAGAGCTACCGAAATAGGCAAACCAAATATCTCAAAACATATTGTAATAAGCGTGCATTTACCTTGATCCTATCTATCGAGAGAATCTACCGGTACCCAATAATTTGTAACTAGAGGAGATACTGTGTGCAACTGTGACCCGCAATCGCTAACATATCTCAACATTATTTATGAACACCACAGGTCGATTTCAGAGCTGCTTTTAGTAGTCGCCGTGCATCCACCCGAAAGAGCTTAGCTCACATCAATTTATTGAACATCCGACGAACATTTTACTCGCGAAATAGTTCGCCTTAAAAAGATTTCTCTCCAATCTGTTGCTTCCGCGACGTGTGCTGAAAATAATCGTAGGAATAGAATTCGATAAGCCTCTTTTCGGCCGTATAATACATTGAATACAAAGAAAATTAAATGACCATCAATTCAGTATGTTACATTTCAATGCATTATACTGAATGCTCTACTATATGGTTTGCAATTCAAACCTTTAATCATGTTTCACAAAGTTTTAATCATGAGTTCAACGCCTAAGCATCAAAGCTGCAAAAACTTAGCAGTTTAATATAAAGTGAACGTGATTCAGTTCAATGTTAACGATAGTTTGCAATTGCAACTCTGTTTGCTGTAGGTGGCTTGCGTCATCCCACCTCCCTTGAGATGCGCGTCCTTCTACGCGTCTTTGTGTAGGTTTAAACAATAGACGCTTTCTATTCCCAGATGAATCGCCACGCGTAACTTTTGAAGTTATTTATTTACAGATCGATAAGAACGAATGTGGCCCGTATGCCACATCGACAAAGCCGCTAATGTTAATTATAGCCGCCTTTATCGTTATCAATCCACTCAAGCCCGATGCTAAGTAAGTACTCTATTGATTTATTGTATGTGTCATAATCATTTTAGCCTCAAGAGCCGTCCGATCGAGCATTTAGTTGTTTGTGCAGCTGCGCGGTAATGAAACTTGTGTGTTTTGCTATCGAAACGTACCGATAATTTAGCCTCACTGTTATTGTATCTTTCATATTTCGTCAACAATATTATTTGTCCTCTATCAAAACGACGGTAGAGGGAGATATTTAAAATAAATAAAAACGTCCGCCTACACAATTGCACGTCAATTCAGTTTAATTGACTTCATTTCCTTTGAGCTGCAGTAAATTAATCAAACGTAGCATGCACACATGGGGCATTCACCAAACGATATGCGCACCTGTTATGTAACAGAGTCCGATGACATTTCGGCTGCAATATCGTAATTCAGCGGCATCTCGCTAAATATAGCCAACCCTTTCCGCAAATCCGCGCGTGGCTATAATTAGCGAATGCGTTTATGAATTGATCGCGAAGGGACGCGATGATGCCTCCTGGCACCGCGGCCTCCGCGACCTACATTGTCTACGTACGTGTACGTGCCACGGTAATATCGGTAATCTCATCACTCACCCCACCGACCTGATCGTTAACGTAACAGTCAGTTGTTTAAACGTCGATCGTTATCGTCTCGGCCTACTATATCTACAGCAACTACTACTATACCTACTATATATACAACAGCAAAAACCTCCCAGTATGAATTAAAGTACCCATTTGATTTTTCTACCACCAACCTAAAATTGCGGTTCAGCGTATTTAAACTGCTCCGTTTTCACGTCACCTCAAATATTCATTCAAGCCTCTCGACCTTAATGAACACTGAGGACAACTTTAATGGAGGCATACCCCATTTTATCCACGCTTTAATTTGTGCTCGTTTGATCCTTTATTTTTCTCTCTTTGACCTGAATTCAAAATGTATAAAACATAGCTTGCCGTGCCTTTTGCTGAATGTAGGTTAGATGTTTAAGTATTTTTTCGATTATTTGATATCATTAACACGTAACTAGATCCTTATCTAAGTAGACTAGAATTTGAATTTAGGGCGTCCTTTTTCTATTACCAAATACCTACTTACCTAAAATAAATGTTCCAAAACACAAATATACCCATTATGGCACCCACCATCCATCACTCTTGAAAACAGTTCCTAATTCTTCAAAGGAATGACACGAAATGCCATTAATTAGCCCAATTTCGACATCAAACATTTCTCAGTATTTATCGAACTAACAACAAATAACATTAATCACTCCTCAGAAAACGGTAGAAACAAAACTGTTTATAATAAATTTCTTACCGGCCATTCACACTTATTGGAAGTCGCTAGCGGACGTTTCTGTATTGTTCTCGGTGTAAAATTTAATTACTCTACGGCGCTGCAAGTGATAGATTCAGAAGGAGAGCTATTGATTACTACACGTTCGCCGTCGCAATTCTCTTCCACAAATAATCCACATTCCAGAATTTCCAAACTGACCGAATATCTTCATTGTCGGGCCCTAATAGATTCCCTTTAGACATTGATGAATTGCCTCCAAATCACATCGACCTTCGAAGTCTCGATGACAGGCTATTGACTGTACGATGTTCCTGACTAAGATAGCCAATGTTTAACACGGGTAATTTAACGGATTATTTTTCACTTTGTTTGTGTGTGTATATCTTCATTGTCGGGCCCTAACCTAATAGATTCCCTTTAGACATTGATGAATTGCCTCCAAATCACATCGACCTTCGAAGTCTCGATGACAGGCTATTGACTGTACGATGTTCCTGACTAAGATAGCCAATGTTTAACACGGGTAATTTAACGGATTATTTTTCACTTTGTTTGTGTGTGTAGTTTTTCAAGCGTGTGTCGCTGTCGAACTAGGCAGATTCTAGCCATTGTGCTCGGTGACAATAGTTCCGGCGTTGATTCAAGGACACCCTCCATTATCCTCCAGATTGCAGACGTGTATATCTACTGCCATTTATTTCGTAATTATGTACGCATTGTTACGACCATGTTTACACAGAAAATCAATTTCGGAGTTCTTGTTTTTGTTAAGGTTAGGCTCTCGGTACGTCAGCGCTTTTCTTAGCGTATCAAATGATTGGTTGGCGCATTCATATGATAATTCATGTAGTTCACAACATTTGGTGTCAAAATATGGTTAAAGATTGAGATTTTATCTGTCAGCAGGTAGCTTGTGATTTTCCTTTTATTTCTCGTGCATAAATATTTCCATCGTCTATACTTTTGGGTAGCTCAAGACCTGCTCAACCTCGGCCATAGCGACTGGCAAGAACTATCGCAAGACCGAGATGCATGGCGTGATCTGGTGTTGGAGGCCAAGACTCACATTGGGTCGCTGATTCACCCCAGTAAGTAAGTATACTTTTGGGTCCTTCGTGATAAACTATTTAACGGTTATAAATATAATGTCACTCATATACTGCGGACCTAGTAACCTAAAATAAAAATAATTTCGAAGATCTTTGATGCGATAATTTCCAAAGAATTTGGCTGGTATATATAATTGTGCCTTTCAGCGTAAGCTATAAAGAATCACAGTTTCCTCAATTACGGTATCATTATAAAAATCTTTTATAAATTGCGTTTGCCTGAATTAACTTCTAACTGAACCCTCGCATGCAACGTCGTGACAAATTTCGACACGTCTTTGTAACCGCGGTTGATTTATGAGTGTGATAATAATTTCCGAGTTGAGGTAGGGCTCGTCTCGTGCCAGACTAGCAGGATTAGGGATGACAAAGGCTATGGAAGTAAATTAGTCATGTCGGAGTCGGAGTGTTTCTTAAAATTCTTATAAGTGTTGAGGAACATTTTGCCTGTTCTATGATTAAAATAGAAACTCAGTTGTGGCTAAACTAGGTTGGTATCGATCAATTCCAACCTAAAAATCCTAGAGTCACGCATTAGATGAATAGTTAAGTTGTTTTACCCTTACCCTTGTCACCACTCGTTCCATCAAAATTGTAGTTGTTTTCGCTATTTTAGTATTCAATCACCTAGACAGGCAGCCCTGGACCATATTGTAATGGCTCGCCATTCGCGGTGGCATTTGCTGGCCTGGATAAAATGCTAGGTCACGTCACGACGGATAATGGTGGCTACGAGTTTGCATCGCTAACTATAGCGCTTGATCCTGGAAACGGTAATTACTGAATCCTTTATTCAGTAAGATTTGTAATGTATGACTCATCAAGGTTTTGGTGAAATTTACCCTGAATTTCCGGAATTGTTCTATTTCAGATATTTTAAACATCCATTTGTCCATTATTTTACAAGTTTTTAGTTACACTTAATCTCTTGCTACTTAAGCATGTGAAATGTTTTATTTATTTTCTCCTATCAAGACACCGCGAGTGTCTGCATTTCCAGAGACTTAATGCAACGTAATGTGCGAGTAATGTACGTCTTATTTAGCTACTTATTACGATCTGGTTTTACCACCCATTACCTAATGCTATTTGCCAACCAGAACGTTTACTTCTCAAATAGCTCTATGGGTCACTGATTGAATTAACCTTTCAAATCAATAAATGCTTCCGAACTAAAACAATGAACACCGGTGACGTTCCTCGACAATCCACTCGACGCGGGGTTGTAAGCGACTAAGCGTTGGGCAAACGGGGGGTTAATTCGGGGTGTATTTGGCAGTAATTGGACCGGCCCGGACTCGCGATTGCCCGGATTAGTGCTCTGCGCGTTCCACTTACCCGCCCGGAACTTACTCCGTCCACTGTGCACTGATGCAGGTTCCTTAGACGGCGGTAATGAACAGTTTCCTTGAACTAAACACTTGGTCCTTGTTACAAAGATTAAAGCTGGAGGAAATTATAGTTGGTTTGGGAGAGTAATTTGGAGCTGTAAACAGTTCAAACTATGAAACTACTTATTCTATTATATTACGTATTATAGCGACATAATACTATTTTTTCAAAATTGTATTAGATGGTAATTGCTTTTTGTATTATGGCGTATCTACGTTACGAATTTTTACCTCGTGTGTTCATAAGTTTTGAGATAAACTTGGTAGTTAAAAAAATTAATTAAATATTACTGGCTGCTATTTAATTCTTTTTCCAATTTTGAATTTGGATTTGGAATGTTTACTTTTAATACCTTTGACTTTCAAATTTATTTCTGTCAATTTTATCGTGATGGAGGGGACTAAAGAATTGCGTGCGACCGTGATATCGCTATTTAAGGCGGGAAAAAAACCAATGGAGATTTTCCGTGAGGTGAAAACTTTTGGCGTAAGCCGTAACTTCGTGTATTACACTATCAAACGATACAATGAGACAAGTTCCTTGCAAGAACTCCAAAGGAGTGGTCGGCCACGCTCTGTAAGGACGCCTGCGAACATCAAAATCATCCGAGAGCGACTTCGCCGAAATCCATGTCGCACTCAGAAAAAAATTGAAAAGTCGCGAAAAGTCTATGCCAAAAGTAGCAAGGATGTCCCAGCTTCAGCACGGAATGTCTCGCGTACTCATCATCCGGCAAGTGTGATGGTATGGTGGGGAGTTTCGTATGAAGGTGTCACTCCGCTCCATTTCTGTCAACAAGGCGTCAAGGTGAAAGCCAAGAATTATCAAAATGACATCTTAGAGCCTGTTGTGAAACCCCTATCTCATACTTTATTTAACAACAAATTTTGGGTTTTCCAGCAAGACTCAGCACCATCCCATAAAGCAAAAACCACCCAAGCTTGGTTGAGGGAAAATGTGCCGGCTTCATCGCGGCGAACGAATGGCCCTCCTCCAGCCCCGACCTCAACCCGCTGGATTATTCTCTATGGACTGAGTTAGAGCTCAGGGCCTGCCAGAAGTCCCACCCAAACTTGGAGTCACTGAAGCGAGCTCTTGTTCGAGAAGCAAAGCGAATCCCGCTAGAAAAGATTCGTGCCGCCATTGATGATTGGCCAAATCGTCTAAGGGCCTGTATTAAAAACAAGGGTGGACATTTTGAATAATAGATATATTTTATTGTTGATTATTATCTACTTAGTGTTCACTGTAAATTTTAGAAATATAAGTTAATTATTTAAAAAGTTATGCCTCTTTTTTTCGTCTCAAAACTTATGAACACACGAGGTAATACTCACCTCAATACTTATGCCTTATGCTCTGCTTAAACTGTTGATTGCTGAAACACCGCCAAACCAGAAGCAAACTTTGTATGTATTTTGTACCCTAGTAATTAAACCCAAAATAAAAGCGGGAAGGGCTCGGCAAACAGAAAGTACAATAATATTAACACACGGCAATAACTGGCCCTTGCTATTGGCCGGATTACTGTACAGTGTTCCGACGCCGGCCCGGACGGAACTTGGTCGGCGGTCCATTGTGCGCTGGATGTGGTAATGGCTTCCTCCGATACCGACATGGCCATTTTATCCAAAATTATCGGCACATATTTATTTTATTGTGTAATGCGGCTGGAGCAGTTTCGCTAGAACATGAGCAATTTTACTATTCAATTGAAATAATATTTGAAAACCAATCCATATTAGTTACAAAGCGGTAATCATATAAGTAACTGATTATGTGACACCATACTAACGCAACTAAATAACCCCAAAATATATAAGAAAAATGTTACTAGCATTCTAAAGGTTCTGCGAAAGTAGTTTTATGTTCCCCTTTCCTTTTGACGTTGCCACAACAGCCCACTAATGGGAAAAGTTGCGATCTTCGCGCTTCCGAACGCTGCCACCGTACCACTTATTACAAAGATATTGGCCCCCAAATTGTTGTTATTATTATATCAATATCTATTAAGAACGATAACAAGGCATTGAGGTCTCATTCAACTTACGAAGTTTTTGGCATGTTCCAAAGTAGTAACGTTTTAATTCAGTAAACTAAAATTATGTGTTTTCTTGTTTCAGGTAATTACATCGACATATTTGCCGTTGATTTATTATACCTCAAGGTTTGTTGTTAACGTTTCATTTTTCCTTCCCGATTACTTGTGTAAATTTTAATGTGTGCTTTGTTACGTATCGAAGTAAACATACTTTAAATGCTCATCTGACACCATATGCCAGCGTAACACTTACCAGTTTTATCTCTTTCAAGATAATGCTATCACTAAAGTCATTCAAGTAACAAAATATTTACCAGATTTTACGGAATAGAATGTCTTAATGGTGAAAAGCTACGTAATTTATCGCTCATCTAATTTATTTGCCCATTTAATGACTAAAGCTATTAAAAAGGCATTAATAATACCCAGAATGAGTTGTAAAAATTTGTCACTCATATTTTTTCATCGCGAGTTTGTGTAAAAGTTACAATAAATCTATATCTTTTGCTTAGCCACTCTACGGTTGAATGCCGAATCTCATTTTGAATATGCCTATTAATTTGCACGGCTCGTTAATTCTAGTCGTTTGAGCGCTCCTAAAAATATCAGTAACGAAAGCCGCTTTGAATGGCAACTCTAGGCGGATAGTTGAAAGTCCAATTTGACGTGTAGTGTCGAGGCTGTAGCCATAGCTGTAGCTGATGGGCGAAGGAACGTCTCTAGTCCATCGTTTACCTCTTTAGTCCCGTCGCGTTTACTCGGTTCGTTGCTTCGGCTTGAGTGCAGCGGGAACTCTTTAATAGTTTACGTCTCCCTGCTTCGCTTTTCCTGGACGAATGCCGCTTGTATAGCGCTTAACGCGCTTTTGCGTTTAATGAACAATTCAATACCTAATTAATTAAAATTTGATAGTATGTTGCTGTGTTTAAATATGGTTACAGTATATGGCTACGGCTATTTATTTTACCTTTAAATTTCGAAAATGACAGCCTTCAATATCATGTTTTACGCTCTAGCGCTTCTTCTCCTCTCTAATAGTTTTCTCGTTCAAAATATCAAAAACGGCGATAGCTTTAACAGATTATTGTTTCCACAACGATGCCGTAGGCGTTGGCAACTTTGTAAAGAATGACTGATAGTTCTAAAACTGGCTTGCGCGCCCCCAGCAAAGTTCTCGTGAATTACGTAGATCGTGACGCGACAACGCGAACTCTTCGATGTTATGGCGAAAGCTATTTACAGACTTCAGACCTTGCCACTATTTTAGCTTAAACAAGCGAAACTACTAACAAAGAAATACAGCGAAAGTTCTTTTAAGGTCGTGAAAATGATAACCATAAGCGACAACGTCGATTTACGAAAAGCTGCTTTATGCAATCTATACATTGGCTTTATTCTAAAACTTACAATGTAAATCGCTGTGCAGCGCAGTGAGACGCTGGATTGTTTACAATGCCACCCGGTAAATTTACTGTCACTGACAGAATAAATAAAAGAAATACCGTGTGCTCCATATTGTATCCCATCCGCGCAGCGTGTGTTCCGGGCTCAGTGAATATTTGGACAAACAAAAAGATAGATGGTTTTTAAACGGAAAGAAGATTCCACTATTTTGGCTTTTGGACTGTAACTTATTTGTTTCATTTAGTTTTTTAAAATACCACACATAAATAACTGTCTTAACACATGCTTTTATTTTATTGTTACCTATGTAATCTTAATCGATGTTAATTTGGAAGTTGACTTGAAAATTTTTAAGATTATTGAATACGGTTTCGTTATTAAAACATTTGTTTATGTGTTTTGTGAATGACTAACATGGAATGGAATGAAAGCGATACTTGACAAACATCATCCGACACCGTCCTTGTAAACAACAACAGCTCCGTCCGTGTTATCGTTCCATTCCCACAGCTTATTATGTTTTTCCACAAATATAAATACGTGTTAAGCTCTCGGATCCCTTTTTCATTTCGTTTTAGAATTCTTATATTATACTTTTATATCAGAATTTTTACTGTAAAAGCGCCAGCGGCAACGCTTTTCAGCGAGTTGCGAAAATCCTACCAGATTTACAGAAATGATTCTCATTTTCTTGTCTGTATCGAGTTCGTATTTTTCATTATTTCTTTTGTTGACGCGCAAAGCTCTTACAATTGAAAAAGGCTCGTACAAATAAAAGTCCGAAGAATTACCCTTTAAGTTGGCTTTTTTTGGCTCAAACCATTTACCTCGACATTCAGTTGCATCCTAATATCGTATCGGTTATTTTAATTACACTCGTAGTTCAACCGAAAAAAAAAATTGATTGAACCAATTAACACGTGTTCGCGATTCAGCTTGCAATTACATTAATTACACATTGATGTTCTTGACATACTTTTTTGTTTCAACTGATTTTGAGATTAAAATCATAACTCAGACGTTTTGTAATTCGTGTACTATCAAATTATACTTCTTTCAGATTTATTTGGTCCATTCAAATTGTATGCTGATCGAAGATGTTTATCAGTTAGGTTCCTGTTTATGTGTTTTGATGTTTTTATTGCGCACATCCTATTATGCAAGCGTAACGGGAACAACAAATTTCGTCAAATTCTTTCAAGTTTTGTGCAATTACAATAATTACAAAAATATACAGTTAGATTTGTAAGCAATATTTGTCGACTTGATATAATTTTATAACAACGTTTTTCCTTACTTCCGAATTAGATTCTAGAAGACAAAGCTGTTTCTTTCTGAGTATCTGATTATAAGACAAGAAGGCCATACAAGTTTTCCATGAAAATGAGGAGTTGTGTCAGCACTACGAGTGGTACATTAAATGCACGGTGCGATACACGGCCCGTTATAACGTCGCGGTCGCACGCGATACGCGAAACGGGACCCTGCGACGACACCGCGATATGTGTGAGAAACTCTAGGGACGGAACGGTTTCAAGTTCCGCAGTTGACAATCACATAATACTAGTTCCACAGACTACACTTTGATCCGCCATCTTACACATGAGCTCATAAAGCTGTGCTTTCCTTCTTTTGTATTGCCCTGTTATTTTGATGCTTCGAAAGCAGCTGATGATCTGATCTCTTTGCGATTTCCGAATGTGGCTGTTAAACTACCTTCACTTCGCATTGCTCCTTTATTGTATTGCACTGCTCATTACATTCCTTAAAAAAAAAACACTACGACCTCTTACAAAGGGTTATTCAAAATTCAGGAGGAATATCTGATTATATCGCATTGCTGTAATTCTGAAATTGAAGTGCGGATAGGATTGGATTGGAGAATTTCATTGCGATTTGCTTTTATAAGATGAGCAAGTTGTAGAAAACTTCATTTTCACATATAACATCGCCTTCAGTAGTCTATTATATTTTTTCTAATTTGCAGTAAACCAGATAGCTTCAATAGCTTTGTCCGAGAAAAGTACAGCTTTGAGTAAAATTGAAATTGTGTTGCTCATCGGTTACGGAATGTTTTCTTGGATGTTTTGCAAGAATTCTCATAAAGAATATGAATTTCTCGTATGTTTACATTACTATCTTTTTCGATTTCATTTGTATTTTTAGTTTAGCTCGTAGAATGGCGATCTGCACGATCTTCGAAGTGTAGGGGTCGAATATTTTATTATAACCTCTTTGTATGTCGTCCTCTATGCACGACCCAACATAAATACCAAACACGACATGACAGCCCCCTACTGAGATGTTCCATTGAGAATATGTATCGAATATACTCAAATGGGCTAATATAGCTTTCTTAAATTATGTTTTGAATAAATTTAATAGAGATCTGTGCCTTTTTCGAGAATATCTAATAATAATGTACTATAGTGTAAACAAATTTAAATACATGAAGAAGAAAAACAAATGTATTACATTATAACTAAAAATATACTCGGACACGTTGCACCAACTATGTCTACGCTAAGTCGCTAAATCACCGTGAACAATCCGTTTCGGATAAACATACGGCCAGACTACGCGTACGATGCACTTTATAAATATTCAACGGCGATCAATTTACTGGTAAATCCAGATATACGGTACCATGCGATTTGTGCCGAAGCTATCGCGAGATGAGGACGAGATCGACCTGGTGGCGATTCGCGTTTTATCGGCACAAACTCGATTTAGCTGTTACTGGGTAAACTCGTCATGATGGAATGCCGTTCTCGAAGTAGACACCTATTACCTGTCGCAACATTGCTTCACGAGTGTATGTCTATGTTGTGTCAGAATCAATATTTACCAATCTATACGTTACGTTACCACTGTTTTTTGCCGTCCCAAACTATTACCAACGTCCGGGGCCCACGTTTGCTAGTTCAATTGTAACAAAATTAAATCGGATAGCAAGTTTTGACAGTTCTGGTATTTAATCATTATCTAATTTAAAAGCTTTGCTCTTGTCGGTTAAGTTGTTTTAAAAAAAATCCAAATTAGGTAACATTGTGTGGTGATTTCGCACTTGCCTTTTACACCGCAGTTTTAAAACCCAACACCTGCACACCCCCCGTGTTGGGTAGCAGCAACATGCTGAGTATAACAGAAAAGGCTTATGACTGGACATAAGAGTTCTAGTATAGAATGTAAAAAATTAACAATAACGTGTTTCTTAGAGTTGAAAAAAAGACTGCCCCAGGAGTTGTTTCTAACATATTGATCAACTAGAGCAAATAATTATTTTCTTCAAACTGGATTTGAAATAGCTGTTAAAATAACGGATGGTCGTTCTTGCACCGGCCGCTATGTCTATGGCTAACAGCTAAATCTATTAGCCAAGCGCGTCTATGTATAAATGATTCATTCATCAATCATAGATGCGATTTATTATTATTGAATGACAGGCCATATAAGCAAGTGAGTAGGAGTTAATTTCTCGATCGTAAATATTTTGACAGACAGCACAAAAGGAAGACACTATAATATTGTCTGTAATTAACTCATTGGCTGACTGAGAGAGATCAAACAATAGAACCTCGTTCTTCCTATTTCACTGCGTAACATCATCATAATGTTTTTACACGAGTTTTCTATTATTAGATTAGCTTATTGTGTTATTGAATGATGTAACTTTAGCATCCTAAGATGCGGCAACAATCACGGTGATCAGCACCGTTCTTTAACAGAAAATATAATAAATCAAGAGGTTGTAAAATGGATTATATGCGCGATTAACACCACGATGCCTAAAGTGTGTTTTGATTACATTACGCTTCGGAAAGGTTTGAGCTGGCAATAAAACCACGCATATCATTACGCACAACAAACGAAATTACAGTTCAGACATTGCAACAACATTAGAAAGTAAGATGTTTCGTCATATGAGTAGCTATTCATCGGAATAATAAGGTAGTAAAACGACATCACAGGCTCCACGAGATTAATAATGAACTGGTAATATAGGTACGCATAATACGCCGCTGACGCGTGGGAGGCCATTGTATTCGTCGTACGTACTGTTGGTGCAAATAATTACTGGCACAACAGACTGTGCCCTTTCACACATTACACTTTTTGCTTTTGTTTACCGGGACATTGTCGGGTCAGCAAGTTCTTTAATGCCTCCAACTTAGCATCACACTTTCTTTGAAGTTTCCGTGAAACTCTACCCCGATGTCGTCAAACTTGTTTAACACAGCAATTTGGCTTAATTTGTGTCCATAGACGAGGATATTACTCTTCTTTACTTTGTTCTAAACAAGAGTCTCTGATGAATAATTCTCCTAATGGTTCCGTTGTTCAGGCAAAAGCGACATCCTATCTTATGGGAATAGTCAGAACAGCAGTGGTCTGGCGTCTGAATATTTTAAGTAAAATTGTATGCAGTAAAATGATTCCTTTTGTTTCTAGTTCTATTCCAAAGTAGACGTATGAACGTCCAAATTATGAACAACGCACAATAATTATGGTAAAGTTGGCTTATTTTAATGCTTTGTAGATGGGTCATTAATGTACTCATAGGACACAAGTTATACAATACTCATTCTACTACTACTATTCATTAAAAATGTTGAAATCAAAATACCAAAGTGCGATGATGACAGTGATCGTCTAAACTTGATACTTAATAAGTACACAATTCGATTGTAAAGTAACAAATGCGGTTTGGTAAGGTTAGGTAAAATGTAGCAATGTATAAAATGCCCTTAAATAGGTCTAAAAGGTCACTCCGCTCTGTAGCTTCAATCAATAACGGCCATTTCTATTAATAATGCTATCTACACAATGCTTAGCAAAGACAACGGTAGCGGTGGATATAAATTGAAACCGTCTGGGACATTATTATTCTGTCTGATTGGCGTACAACTCATATTCATTGGACAGCGAGCATAATACATTTTGGGTTTTGAATAAGAATATTGGACTAGCCACGCCACAAATTATTATTTTTATAAGGTCAGACGTTACTCGCTAGTAGTAGATCTCAAAGAGTACGTATGACATTTAAAATATCGCCTAATAATAGTTAACCAGTCCTACTTTGTGCTTCTGCCATTTCATGTTTTGAGTGAGAGGTACCAATGAAATTGTCCTTCGTCAAATTAGGGAGCGCAGTTCTTGGAGTTCGATAAAAAATGCAACCAGGAAAACACTCGGAACGCCGGGAACCATACGTTAACGAAAAGTTGTTTTACGTTCGACAGGCTTACGACTCTGTCGATGGCCACGTCACCTGGGGCGTGTTTATTATGCCTTTTGTTTTATGAGCACTGACGTCTTTGGAATGACTTCTGTAATATGCGCATTCATAGGCGATTGCCGCAATCTGCGTCCGCTGCGTAAGGGTATTTAAAATAAATTGAGAACTTAAATTTCAAACCAAAAGCATATTAAGGCACAGTTAAGAATTAACAACAGCTGATTTAAAATATTTGTTGTGGTTATCTCGTGGTAGATAAAACTGAAGTGGAGAACATAAATTGTGCCTATTAAAATATATGCTACGTTCTATTTATTGCTAGAAACGTGTCACGAGCACGTGGCCAAGAACAAGTCTTTGTTTACCTATGCTGATAAAGTTTAAGCTTTGTTCGGATCTGAATAGAGGCTGTATGTTGAAGCAGCTTTCGTGGATATGAGTCAGCAGAGCCCTTTTCAAATGACTTCAGAATGATATTACCTACTAGCTATTTTGCATTCTGTCAATACCCTGCCCCTGCCAACCTGCGCGTTGGGTGCTTGCTCAGTGTTCCGTGACGACACGATTAGAATTACGTCATTCCCAGAGGGAACCGCCATCCTTCCTTACTAATCTTATATTATCTGTCCTACATCCCACATCAGACGGAATATCTTGCAAACGTTTTCGTACGAAAGATTTAAGACATATTTGTGTATTTTTATCGCAAAGATAACATTCTTCGAGTTTAGTTTAGTGATATAGTGATCAAACAATTTTATGCGATAGATAACAGAAGTCATTCTCGAAAATTTGCCGTGCCCTTAATATGAGTATTCCGAGAAAATTTACATAATTTATTTATTTTTTTCCTATGAAAATCACATATTTACCTATTTATAAAATTGCACAAGTAAAAAAAAACTTGGGTTACGTATTTCATCAACTCGTCAGAAATTCGAGAATCTATTACACAGCAGACTTCGTGTTCTAGAAATCCAATATCCAATCTGGGATAATCATTATTTGGTTTATAAAATAATATGCTTGCGTTTCAACGACCACATTGACGACCCAATAAATCTCATGTTGTTATGACTGTCGCGATAAAATCGGGGTTATAGCCGGGAAGACACCCTGCCGGCGGATAAAAAAAATGTTTCGTAAAAGTAATTTTTGCTTTCATTTAACGGGTTGCTTTACGAGGTACGTCCTCGAGCGAAATTAGATTCCGGCGATCGCCATTACGAGATAGAAATAAGCTGGCGATTAAAGAGGAACCAGACAAGAAATAACAACCGAGAGAGCAACTGGCTCTTCCTTGAATGTGAATAAAAATTAAGTGCATTAGGTAAAACCCAGTTTTAGATGTCATTTTCAGGTAATCGGTTTACTTTGTTCTATAAGATTTCGTAATCTTTGAAGATTTTCTATATTGATCCAAATTAAAACCCAGGGTGATTTATTGATATATGATAAATTAAAAGTCAGTTTACATGAAATATCCCATGAAAAGAACAGCGGTTTCTAACGTACTCCTAAGTCATTTTTCGATTGAGCAATTAAAAAGTAATTCGCAAGCGTTTGTAAGTCATTTACAATATTTATTGCAAAATATGCGATTGTGCAGTTGGGTGGGCAATAACTCATCCGTCGCAATAGGTGTTGCGACTCGTGACAGGCGAGTAATTTATGCCACAACATAACACTCTCACTTTGGGCGATATCGTGTCATGTCGTGCTGAGCTCTCGTCACGTCATTTCATGTCATCGGTATCACCCTAATTGCATATTTGGAATCTCCAGACAGCTATAAAAACAGTGAGTAATTCTTGGCAAGTTATTGGCAATGAGATGTCATTTGAAAACAAGGGTTTTGAATGTTTACTACAGAAAAACAAATGGAAAGATTTATATGTATTCAAATCAGCGGTCACAGTTGCACTTTTCACCTCACGCTAGGCCGTCGTGAGTGCTCCGAGGGGTTTATAGTGCGATGCGAGTGACGGGACGGTTTACGGCCGGTAGGACGATCTCGAATAAGGACCCTCGAACGTTACAACCCAATTCCCATTCTCAACACCCGTCACTTTATATCACCTGCTGTTTTCCTGTTAGAATATGAAATGCGAATTACCAAAACACATCCACTCGGTACACGAAATGATCCCACACTGAACCTATTTCCACTATCATCAAATCTCTCTTCACAAGCCTGATACACGCGGGCGTTGTATGAATAATTTATTTACTTATTATCACATTTCTTTGTTCTGTTATTCCCTTATTTCGATGCGAATAAAGGAGTACAGAACCCCAATATGGCCGCTAGCTATAAGGCTGCCGGCTCTCAAACAGTGCTGGCTATCGCTACAATGACCCTTATCTCTTGGCAACGAAACCTTCGCACGGAAGCTGCGGGCTGCTCGCTTAATCATTTCATAACTTTGCTGTAATGTTTCCGCGGTATATTTTATTTACGCCCAAGAGACCAAACACTGCCTATTTGGGAGCATTACGTATCATCTCGAAGTTTACCCCCATTTGGTGGGTGGGGATCATTCCCTGTAATGTCAGGATTAGATCGCGTCCCGGTCCCGCGCGGTTCTTGATGACAAATGGGAAGATGTCAGAGTGCGTAACTTTTCTCTTACAAAACCTTCTTGGACTCGTCAACGAAAATAGCTAAGTTAGAAATATTAGACTTCATTTGATTTAGAAAAGTAGCCATTAAATCTCGGAGGACCGTAGTTTATTTATTTATAAGGTCTACCATACAGTTCCATGTACTTATTCAGAAACTTATTGCTGGGAAACTTATTGTTAGCCGGTATAGTATCTATTGGTCTGTGTTTTAATAATCAAGAAGGAAATAATTTATTGGTTTTAAATCTCGCTCTCCTTATACTCGTACATATGATAACAAAAGAGCGATATTGCTTTTGCGTTACGGTTTTCAAATGCTTTCAGTATACGACCACGATTCGGGCTACGTTTGAGATTTAGCGAAACCAAACCTTATCTCGGCAATTTTGCGAAAATCCCCCCGTCTTTGCTCTATTGCCTTCGTTTTCGAATAAAATTGATTTAAACTCGAGATCCCAGATTGGAGTGCACTGAATTAATTCAGCCGTTGCCGCGTTGATTGAAAAGTTTAACTCTTGTATTTGCTTAGGACAAGTATGTTAGAAGAAGAGTAAACCTATGAGCTTTGACTTTTGTACATAAACGAGTTGGTATAGCTTTCACCAACTATGTATATTCACTATTTACAGGGCAGGGTAGGCTATCTATATTGCTACCATATTTTGAACTATATCCCATTGACTTAGGATCCAAATACAACCTAGGTAGGTAATACCTGGTACCTAGTAAATACCTGAGTAGGTATTTAGGAATGCAAAAATGTATACCTAAGCAAGCTATAAATACAGTAAACGTTGCAGATATACTGGTACTTTTTTATATCTTCAGTCTTTTAAGATTATTTATTATTTTATTATCTTCATTGCTCGGTGATTCATGAGTACATGTACTATTTATAACTTTTGGCGACGTAATCCTAATCCGGTCGTCTTGCCTCTTGCCCAATCTCTTTGAGGGTGTAAGTCCAGCTTTTCTGTCTAATGAATTATTCTAAAGTTCATTTTATGGAGACGTCGTCTTTATGGATCAACTATCGACAAGTTACCACATATTTCATTACATTATTGCTGTATCTTTATTATTAGTTACCTTGTAGAGTTAGATTTCCTATGGCAAAAAAGACAAATACGTCTTACATGTCGCGTGTGCCCACAGGCATTTTTTTGAACTTAAGAGCGGTATGACAGTCTGGAGATTCTCAGATTTTACCGAATTTATCAATGTGTGTGTGCGATTTTATATGTCCGGGACACAAAAAAATGTATACTGTAATTAAACAATTTTGATACTTTATCTCTAGGTAGTAGGCTATGCGTATGATGAACACAGAAAATGATGTCATGTTAAAGTCGATGTGATAAATTATTGTTATACCAGTTATTAGTATTTAAAATACCTATCACGAATACAGTAAATACAGTTCGGAATCAGGGCTCGCGTCAATTCCGTTCGCGAATATTTTCCTTTTGATAATTATATAACTAAATTCACAGATTTAAACACAAACGTACAGTTATAATAACGTGAAAAACTTACAGCATAGAAAAAACGAAATTCATCTAAAGAGTGAAGACATATAGAGGCGGGTAACACGTACCGACCTGCACCGACTAACCAGTGATGTCGCGTGTTGGCTATTTCATGGAATTGAAATGCTTTGTAGAGACTCTTCCGACTCAAGTCTTGATTTGAATCTTGTTTTAAAACAATATTCTAGTGTCAGTCGGTCCTTATTTGGATTTTTGTAACGAATTTCTAAAATATTTCGAGATTAAAAAAAGATGACTTGGCACATCACTAGTCAGTCGGTACAGGTCGGTACCGGTTATCTGCCTCTTTATGTCTTTACCCAAATCGTGACTCTGAGAATAGGTATTTTTTTACGAATGTAATTCCACGAGAAACGGGGACTAAGGGTTATTGGTGGATGATGCCGTTGGTTCTGCGCTTGATCTACCATGTGTCATACCAGCTGGATGCTATGAGGATTTATTTACACATAAATGCTTTTTAGTGTAACGCTGTTCTTTGATATGATTTGTATTTTGATATATGAAATATGTCACAAGTTATTATAGCTGTCATTCAGAAAATGTAGTCAAGAAGATTTCGATCAAGATTTCAAATATTTCATGTATAACAGATGATAAATAAGATAATTTTTATTTAATTATTTGGTTTACACCGGTATTATATCATATTGTTCATATACATTTTTCAATAATGAAACATTATATGAATGTGAACTTAAATAGAACCATGGAACTTCATGGCATTTGCGTACAATTTAAATACAAGTTCATATTAACTACATAAACATCACATGAAACGCTTCTATTAAAACAAGCGTATTACTATACAAGTTTATAGTTAGGTTGTGGTTGTAGATTGTGGTAGAAAGAAAAGTAATGTTAAAAAAGCAAAATATTGCCCTATTTACTTAGGTTTAAACCATTGAAACACTGCTACTAGCGTATGGAATTAATGCCATGAACAAGTCCCACGCAGTATGGAATTGACGCCAATTGCCAATGGTACGTACGTACAAGTGCGTATCAAAGGTTGTGGAACTAAATAACGCCTCTATACGGTCCATATAAAGAAAAACTGGCCTTTTACTTTTTGTCGTCCATTTATTCTTATTCAAAATCCAAAGCACGAATGATGTAAGAAAATTTATAAACACACCATGTTTACTACTCAATGTCATGACTTCAAAAACAAAATACATTAAAAAGTCTGAAATAACTCTTGAAAGGACTCCATTTTAGGCAAACCATTTCTTTTTGGAGTCTATGCCCAGATAGATGTCGCTTAAGATTAAGCTTGAGAGAGCCCATGCGATGGCACTGACTTCAAAAAGAAATGGTTTGCCTAAATTGGAGTCCTTTCAAGAGTTTTAGACTTTTTAGTGAAAAAAAAAAACTTCGACCACAGAAAACTTCGCTTCATATCCAGCCTCGGCGCGCCCCAGCCCTGTTTTATAATAACTTAAGGGGTAAGAGGTAAATACCAATTCAACAAAGTAAATATCATGAAAATCGGTCTACCGTTGTTGAACTATAAGGTAGTGTTACTAATACTACTTTATTTTATATAAATGAGGTTATTATTTGCAACCCCATACATTTGCAATAGAATTGGTACTATTGCCTATTCTTGGCCTTATTAATTCAGTATTTGTCTAAAATTGACATTTAACTGTTTTGTGATAGAAACAGTTTGCTCATCATATACCACAATTGTATTTTGTAGTCATTTTTTTATTATTATTATTTTTGTAGATAATTTTGGTCCTAGTATCTGCACATTTTGTTTGATCAAGTTTCGAAAATACAAATTGTATATGATAAAATATCTTCGTTATAATAACTCATGAACCTCTTGAAATAGTCGCCATACATATAAATCTTTCTTTTTTATAGTATTAATAAAGATTACATTATATGGAAGTTTACATAATATTGATTAATCATTTAAACACAACTACAAATCAATACAAAAGAACGAATACTTTTTGTTATAATTAGAGACCATCGACGATCCAAATGCACTATGTGGCTTTATGCCTGTTGCATAAAGCCTCAAAGCGAATTGGTCGCCGTATAAAAATTGTGCAAAGCGTGATATTTTCAAATTTGGAATGAGTATCATACACGAAATAAAAGAGTAGCAGCGAAGACAACGAGCGACACACCCTTCCCCTCCGAGCGCTCGGCGCTGTCTGTCAAAAATCGATCGAAGATGAATGTTCGTGACAGCTCCAAATCTCAAATTTATAGGTTACTTTAGTAAGATATTTTGAATATATTGCACAAGATAAAATCAAGAATTTAGATGCTAAGTCAAAGATAGGAACCTCTATAACATTGTTTTATCAAATAACACACAATAAGTGCAATGTATCTCAGAGATAATCGCCTGTCATTAGGTGCGTATTTTATGCCAAAACATGGTTTCAATTTTGTCTTCATTTGGAATTACCAGAGCAATAAATAAAAAAACGGAGTCGAAATCTTGTAGAGGAACGTATTTCCTTTCATGTTTATGTTATTTCGATAGCTGATGTCAACAACTGGTTTGGAAAAGTGCACCAGAAAAACCGTCAATTTGGCTTCTCTGATTGCAAATTACAGGCATTTTAAAGATTGAATCAAAAATTAAGAGTCGACATCTTATGGAGATAGTTCATTTCTACACAATTCATTCAAAAAAAGTAGTCAGTTTAGTCATTGTTGGGGAGAAAACTGCACTTGAACTTTGTTAGAAGGTAGGTGACAGCAGCCTTAACAAACAGAAATACCAGACGGCACTAACTCAAGTAGCTCATTGCATGTCCGACGATAGGCGAGACGCTATTAAAACTGCTATCTCATCGCACAACTCGGGTGCTAGGACTTCTTACAAACTTAAATTGGCCGCATAGCCGTTGTTTACAGCAACTAGCGACTTCCAATCGTCCGGGAAATTTTCAAGGCGGGCGGATGTTGGGTGGCGCCCGCCCTCGACGCGTCGCTATGGCAACGAGGCAGCTGAATTAGTTAACGAATGATGAACTCACCCTCGAATCGACACTGTTCGATTGTAGCTGCTGTTTCAATGCATTTTTTTCACAACGCGTCCTTTTAATTAGTTTTGTGTTTGGCGCGCCATTTTGATGATTAAAATGTTGTAGCTCGGAGATAACTTTTGTGTCTGTTTTTACGTATACATTCTAATTTATTATTAGAATTGGTATTTGTTCTCTAAATATCAACGTTGCTTTTAATACATTATCGTTACTTTTAGTTTTCCAGTTGATTAAATTGGAATGCGCTGTATTGCAAGACCAGTTAGTTAATGTGTGTGTGTATTTCATTCATTACAATAGTTTCTATAATTGGTTATAATATTTGTCTGCAGTAAAACTATTTGGGGTATTAATCAGGAAATAAAAACTCTCTGTGTCGAGTAACACAATTTACTAATTGGCATAATGGCACTAAATTATTTGAACATGTTGAAATTATATTGAGGAGGAGGAGGAGAGTATATTGTTACAACAAGTTACTCTCCTCCCGCGATTCATATTATTCGACAAGTCATAATTAACGTTAACGTGCGAGTTTTTAAAGTAATTAAACGCGTCTACGCCTCTCTGGGCCGCAAAGGAGCTACACCATTATGATTGAAGTTATAATGAATTAACAAGTTTTACACAGAGTTAACTTCATAACGAGCCGACTTGCCGTAGCGCAGTCTTTTAATCTCATCCACCGTTGAGCGCAAACTCTGCTTCGTTAGATAACCTTATTTGACTTCTCTCGAATTAATAGTGCACTTGTCTTTTTGTTCTTTGGATGTCGCGACGCCGAGGTCTTTGACCGACGCCATTGGTTGCCTAGCAACGAGTAAGTACATGCCGGCTACATGGAGCATACCTCATACGGGCTATGAAAAAGCTTATTATGAAAAGAGCCTTACAAGGTCTTTTTATTCCTCGTTAAAATTCTGCTTTTATGCTGCGGGTAGCTAGCCAGGTACTTGCGTCAGCGCCGTTAAACGCCCTTCGTGTCACGGGCTTTTTAATTTGAGATTGTTTTAATTACCTGCTTTGCATGAGACTAAGTAAGCTTAAGCGATATTTACATTTCTAGCATATTTTGGGCTTATATAAAATACCTTTAAACATACAAACAGGTCATGTGTACAGATTTCGTGATTTATATAAAAACACCACTGTTTTACTTGTGTTAGCTATTTAACCGGTAAATCAATGTAGCAAGCAGATGTAGATAAGATAAAAAAATAGAATAAAATGGCACACACAAGAATTGTGAAAACCTATTCAAGTGAAATGAAAACAAGATTTGAGTTAAGATAGAGCACGTTTTTCCTTTTCGACGTGCAATCAGTTTCCAGATCTGTGGTTCAAACTACTAACAAGCAGGCCGCAAGTGAATTATTTATTCAGCCCGAGATAGAAGCCAACTTTAAATAACTTCGGGCCGTCTTTCCATCGCAATTATAGACAGAATATCGACTGCATACTCCCATGTTTACTGTCAAATGGCTTCCGAGTTCTGATGTAGCAAATTAAGTTAGGGATGTCCAAAACGAACGACCGACCCAAAACTTTGTAAAAAGGGTACCCATTTCACGTATACTTTCCCTCCTTATCTATTATGTAAATGTTAGACGATTGCATACTCATGCTTATGTTTCGTGTACGTCATCCTATTTATTTACGTTGAGAATTTCGGCCAAGCCCGTTATTTTCCTCTTCAGATCTTTTGTTTGATGTTGTTGGGCCGAAATATCTTTACGGTCGAAGAATTTGTTCGGCTCTCTCATAAAGGGTATATTTTCAGTTGTTCTTTTCGCAAAAATGCTAAGTAAGTTTTTAGGTCTAGTTACTACAGGTTTCTCTTCAGATTTTTTGTTTGTTTTTCAGAAACCATTACATTTAGATAAAAAACAAAGTAAAGTCGATAAACGTACTGTAATTCACACAATTTAAGCTTCTTAGCGTATACAAAGACATCATTATTTAACAAGCCGTTAAACGTGTCGCACAATAGGTGTACACAATAAACAAGTATTTCCAAAAACTTGTTTTCGTTTCACGAAACTATTTCAGTTCGTTTTCCTGGAAGGAACCTTTTACTAAAAGGTTTTTCCTAAATATTTCCCCGGCTAATCTCCAAGGCTCGACAATAGTCGGGCCTGTCACGCGCATTGTTGTTGTGATAAATGGCGTGTAAATATTAAAGTCCGCGTAGTAGTCCCTATTTAATTTGTTTTGTGCCCACATTCGCTCGGAACTATCCAGGGTTGACGCGGCCGTGATGTTGGTACGAGGCTGACTGATGGAGCGTGAATGAGACCGGATCCCTGCTCCGCTGCGCTCATTGTCATCTTCCGCGTGCATGCTGCGTGCACGTGCGTTCCTGATCTATGGGCGTAGCGCGTCATAACGTGCCGTGTTCACTGTCTCCTACGTTCACAATGATCATATAAACCATCCGATGAATGGATCTAGGCTTTCAATAGGATATGCCGCTGCTTCAATTGGACTTTGCAGCAATAAACTAGTGTTTGAACTGTCATCATTGTGAACAGATGGAAACGATATCAATGCTCTCAAATGTTTTATTGCTTTGATATTGTCGTCGTTAAATATCATTCACCGTTTAATGATCATTGGGATTCTCAACTTACTCCCATTTTTATGTACTTAAATAACAGACGTAGATCTAACTGAACCTTATTTTTGTTTCCAGGGAACAAAATTATGGATAATAATGGAATACCTGGGTGGGGGGTCGGCGCTGGACCTGATGAAGGCGGGCAGCTTCGAGGAGATGCACATAGCGGTGATACTGCGGGAGGTGCTCCGAGGGCTCGACTACCTCCACTCGGAGAGAAAGCTACACAGGGACATCAAGGCTGCCAACGTGCTGCTCAGCGAGATGGGCGACGTGAAATTGGCTGACTTTGGTGAGTAGTGATATTTTTTTTTATCCTCCCTCCTCCCATCTTCCGCCGTGGAAAAAGCGGAGACCTTTTGACAATTCATTCAAAATTTTTAACGTTTTTAATTTTTGCTAAATTTATGTAATTTTGTATCCTCACCAGTCGAGTATGCTGACCATACTCGCTGGTGACCGGATCTTCTTTGGCCTAAATTTTATTATTTCTAATTACTATTTTTATAATTTTCAATGCATAGTCCAAAAATTTCTTTCTTGTAATTTTTCCACTAATCAATTGCGGTACCATTTCTTTACTTATCCTTGCGTCTGTATTACACTCAAAACCTAACCTTTCCTGAATGAATCTGGGACAATCAAAGAGCACGTGCTGTATGTTCTCTATGGCCTGCGGATCACAGACGCATGCCGGACTATCCTTGCACTTGAAGCGATTCAAGTACTCGGACAGTCCGCCATGCCCTGTGAACACCTGCGTCAAAAATGCGTTCATTTCAATTTTCTATACCAGTCCATACGCCGCTTTGGCGTCCGGAAAGAACATCCGCGTCACGGCGCCTGTGTCAGCGCTTTGGTATCTCCTGTTCCATTCGTCAATCGTATCTAGACGGATCTGGCGCTTGACGAATGAAACAGGACACACATCATAGTCGGGCCGGCGTTTAATCCCTACTGCGGCCTCTTTGGCCTGAACGTCAGCTCTTTCGTTCCCCTCCAACCCCGCGTGTGCCTTTATCCAAAATAGGTTCATTGTTTTGCCAAAATTTTTGATGGATTTTAAATTTTTAATAATTTCGAACGCGATGGGGTGGAGGGAAATGCCACTGGCGACAGACTCAAGAGCCGACCTGGAGTCACAGTAGACATTAAAAGTCTTGGCCTTATGCCTTAGGGCCAAATCGGTAGCCATTTTTAGGTCCAATAACTCAGCCTGGTAGACGGTGCAGAAGGACTCGAGTTTAAACTTTTTGGAGGTTTCCTCCACGCTGCTCCTCCACAGAGACAGCGCGGCTCCAACTTTCCCGTCGATGAGTAGTGATATTTGTGGTGGTTAAAAGAAACTAAAGTGTTCATAAATAAATTAATTTTGCTCTTGGCAGACTAGAAATATAAATAAGGGGCAGATTAGATTGTTCCCGAGAGACTTATAAATCAGAATATGGTGGGCTAGTCCACAATAGAATGGAGAAGAAATAGGCCAAGCAACAAAATCTAAGTTAAGGCAGGAGAAACATCTCTTTTGAAGATACATAAAGTATGACTATATCGGATACATATGTACATAGTGTTCTCCAGCTGTTGCTTGCGAACTGACTGTTATGTGGTAAATCACGTAGGAAGGCTTTCTGTACATATCCTCTTGTCAAAGGTTAATTTGGCAGAGTTAGCAGAGTAACAATTTCACTTCAGATATTAATTCTCGTATGTATTTAACTATGCTCTGGTGTTGTATCGTCCCCAAATGCTGTTGCAACGGACGAGTGGCTGCTTCTTCTGCCGCTATAAGACGAGCGATGCATGAAGACTGAACATGAAAATAATAAAATGATAATCTAATCAATGATCTTCGATACGCACGGGCGGTTTAAAAGAATTCCGTATGATCACATACATCCAATTGCCCACAATCTGTCTTGGATATGAAAATAATTCTAACGTGAGCTGTTTTATTTAACTTTCTACTAACTAACTAACTTATCGTAGTTTCTTTTTTTGATATGCATATAGACAAAAAAGACGAATTACAAATGAGAAATCGAGAACCAACCCTTATCCAAATCATCTACATGTCTTGAATTCCTTATACGGTCTTAGTATTTCGTACCTAGCATTCGTCTTGTGCATTTATTATGCATCAACTGTGCGGGTACACGGGGGTAAGGCGGCATTACCTTGTTAATCAAAGTCTTCCCGCTACGAGTTAACCCTGCGCGGCTCCGGGGACACTTTGGCACCCGGCCAAAATTTTGATGAATATTTGCACAGCGCACTGTGCAGTGTGCTCGGCTTAAGACAACACGGTAACCCTTTTAGTATTAAAAACATGTTTAGTAAACAGGCTTTTGTAAGCTTGTTATTTTTGCGTTGCACTGGTTTGTCTTTCCTAAGTACTTTTCAGCTCAAGCTTTTATGCCGTAAGTGGCTTCATGTCTAGCTAAGCACTCAAATATCATTTGATACCTTACTGGCTAATTTGTAGACTTGCGAGAGTCTTCCAAGTACATGACGTAAACGCGGAACTCAATGTTTTACGTCATCGCCCTATTATTTACTATGAATAACGATGATCACAACAATTTGATGGTTAACCGCTATCGCTACCTACTTTGTACGTCAGAGGTGCCAAATAGAGTCAATTGATCAATTATTTCAAAGAATTAATAAAATCCTTCATCTTTTCAGGTGTCGCGGGCCAACTGACGAACACAACAAGCAAGCGGAACACATTCGTCGGGACGCCATTCTGGATGGCGCCGGAGGTTATCAAACAGTCGTGCTACGACAGCAAGGCGGACATCTGGTCGCTCGGCATCACGGCCATAGAACTTGCCAAGGGAGAGCCGCCCAACTCGGAACTCCACCCCATGAGGGTGCTGTTCCTAATTCCCAAGAACAACCCTCCACAGCTGACGGGCAGTTACTCGAAGCCCTTCAAAGAGTTCGTTGAAGCGTGCTTGAATAAGGACCCAGAAAATGTGAGTTGTTTGTTTCGATCTCTTAATCTTTTGATACCATCAGGTTATGTAAACGTTATTTCTGAACAAGCACTCCTGAAACTAAGTTAAATAACAATGTAAACCATGTTATCATAGGGTAACCTTAAGAAATGTTACCTTAGCTAAATTAATAATGAAAAATACTAGTCTAGACTTTATAGCCAACTCATAAAACATTTTACGAACTAACGTTAATTTATTATCCAATACTAAACAATTTTAATGCCGTGCAAATGAGATTTGTCTGTAATTTTACTTTAACGTAGCGGTTTTATGTTTCATTTTAAAATTAGAGTTCCATTTACCTTATCAAATTAAAAGGTCTCTATCTAAACTAAAATGTAAACATTTGAAACCACCTATTGAAATCGTGATGACAACGTTTTTTATTTTGGTATTGATGGAATGTTGAATGTGATTAACAACAGAATTTCCGGACATTACACAATCACAATGATGCTTAGTTTTGTTTTGAATTCTTCGCGCGGAGACTAATCTTGTTCGCTACATTCTCAGTAAGAAATCATCTTTCGTTTCAGAGGCCGACAGCAAAAGAGTTACTAAAGTTCCAGTTCATCAGGAAGGCGAAGAAGAATTCGTATTTAATGGATCTTATAGATAGGTATAAGAAGTGGAAGGCGCAACGGAGCGAGGAGAGCGAAACGGAATCGGAGAACTCGGATTCGTAAGT